>CM038141.1:211393247-211800209 GCA_021437245.1 Aegilops speltoides
CAAAAGTAAAGCTGGCTTTGCACCATTCTCTTATCTCTTCACGCATCTGCGAGATCCATCTTTAATCGGGACCATAGCTTGCGGTGAAGTCCCACACCTTCATTGGATGCATCTCTAGTGGTTGCTAGGCTCATCATCCGCCTCCCTCTCCGCTACTAACGCATGACACTAACCACTTGATTGGTTGCCGCTATATCTGAGCGACAACTTTTCTTGTGGCTTAGGTGCGACAAGTGTTAGAGTGGAGGGCAGTATCTCTTCAAGTCTGCAGCGCAGCCTCAACTTCGGAGTCCATTTCATCGGACCTGCCTTTTCAATATTTTGAAAAAGCGGCGCTTCAACAAACTTAGAGATAAACCTGGCTTGAGGCAGCCGCATAACGGCAAGTCTTCGTACATCCTAGACAACGGTGCTTCAATCTGCTCAATGGCCTTGATCTTGTCGGGATTGGCTTCAATTCCCGAGACACGAAGAACCGAGAAGCTTGCGGAGGACTCAAAACACACTTCTCGGGGTTAAACTTGAGGTTGATCTTGCGCATATTTGCAAAGGTTTCGTCTAAATCTTGAATCAAAGTTGCCTTGTCCTTGCTCTTGACCACTATGTCATCCATGTAGGCTTCCACATTTCTGTGCATTTGTGGCTCAAAAGCGTCATGGACTACCCTTGCAAATGTTGAACCAGCATTCTTTAAACCGAAAGGCATCCGTATGAAACAGTATGTGCCACATGGAGTGATGAATGCGGTCTTCTCCTCATCCTCCTCTGCTATGAAGATTTGATGGTATCCTGAGTATGCGTCAAGAAATGAAAGCAAGTCACATCCGGCCGTGGAGTCAACAATCTGGTCAATGCGTGGCAAGGGAAATGGGTCTTTGGGACAAGCTTTATTAACATCGATAAAGTCGATACAAAGCCTCCATTTCCCATTTGCCTTGCGCTGCGACTACGGATTGGCCAGCCACGTGGGATGGAGCACTCCTCGACAAGGCTGCTTTGCTTCCAATTTCTTGATTTCTTCTGCGATGAATTCTTGGCGCTCCACTACTTGTTTCGACCTTACGCTTGGGGCGCGCATGAGGACGAGCGGCAAGATGGTGCTCGATTACTCACAGGAACACGAGGATGTCGGGGCGGTTGCCACGCAAAACCGTCGGCGTTCGCCCGAGAAAGCGGCAAGCGGCGCTTTCCTATTAGGGTCGAGTGCGCGATGGTGAAGGTACCACTAGTGCCGTCCTCCTTGGCGGGCACCTTCTTGGTCTCTGGCGGAGCTGCCATTGCATTCTTATGCTTGCCGGTGGAGCTCAATGGTGCGTCCTCGACGGTAGCGCAGCACTCCGAAGAGGTGCGCTTGCCGGAGTGGGCATCAGAACTCTTGCTGGACTTGGTCCTCTTCTTCCCCCCGGGAGCTTCAGCGGCAAGTGACTTGCGATCTGTTGCTGCTGCTGCTTCCCGGTAGATCTTGTCGGTGCAGATAAGAGCATCCTTCTTGTCGCTAGGGACAGAGATGACACTTATCGGGCCTGGCATCTTCAGCATGTTGTATGCATAGTGAGAGGCCGCCATGAATTTGGCGAGTCTTTGGATGGCGAGTATCCCATTGTAAGGCAATGGGAAGTCGCGACATCAAAAGTGACCCTCTCGATCTGAAGTTCAACTTCGCTGCCAAATGTCACCGGCAACGTGATCTTTCCTTGACTTGCTCCTTCCGGATTGATTCCTTGGAATGTGCGGTCTCTTGAGCTTCGCTATCGAGGATTTGGAGTTTACGAGTACCGCGGAGGAGATCAGAGTTCAAGCCGGCCCGCCGTCAAGTAGCATCTTAGTGACCTTGAGGTTGCGGATAGTTGGTGAAACCAACATCGGCAAACACCGACCGCGATTATGCGATCGGGGTGGTCCTCAATATCAAAAATGATAGGCGTCTTGGACCATTTCGAGAGGCTTGCGTGACTCGGCGGGTGGTTGCCGCATTGACTTCCCGCACCCATTGCTTGAGCTGGCGGTGTGAAGTATCTGACTGCCGCCGTCAATGCACAGGACCTCTGTGGCTTCGGAACTCCTGCTCACGGTCCGTCATCATCCATATCTTCATCTTCGTCGTCATCTTCATCCTTATCGCGGCGCGGGAGGTCTGTCTCCTTGCCGCTGCTTGCCTTGCATGGCGTCCTCCTCGGCAGGGATGTTTCTTGCCGGATCCTCCAGCACCTTCTTGGGCCTTCTCCTTGTCGCGTCGCTCGTATTCAGCTTTTTGCTGCTCAACAAGCTGCTCGACCTTCTTGGAGCTCTGGAGGTCATGGCCCTTGGTTTGGTGGATCTTGCAGTACTGCTTGTCGGTGCCGTCCTGCTTGTCGGCGACCGCCACAGCGTTCTTGGAGCCACCTTCGTTGCCGGACTGCTCAACGACTAGCACATCTTTGCATTTCTTCTTCCTGTTGTTCCGCCGCCGGTTTTTCTTTGCCGGGGCAGCATCCTGTTGTCGAGATCCTCCTGCTCCTGTATTCTCTCGAGGAGTTTCCTCCCTTCCTCATGCGTGCACACTAGCCGGCCGGGGCATATAGCTCAGGCGTCTACGATCTTGCATCGCCATCTCCTCCGCATCCTGCGGTTTCGCGTTCGATGGAGCAGGCGATGACTTGTGGCGGGTGGACATCTGAGATGTTGTCTTTGTACAGCTGAACCTCACGAATGTACTTGCGCGGGGTTCTCCTTCCTTCGGGCGGCGAGATGAAGGTCGCTCTCTTGGCCATGAGGTTTGTGGCGGCTGTAAAGCGCCGACAAGCTGATGGCATAGATCTGCCAGGAGGATATGGAGTTGTCCGGCAAGTGCATGAGCGAGACGACATTGGGCTTGACACGGTGAAGTAGTTGGCAAGGATCTTGTCGTCCGCCCCGGCAGCTTGCACCGTGATGGTGTAGATCTTTGAGGAACTCCGACGGATCGACTTGTCGTCGTACTTCTCTGAATGCGTCGGCAGAAATTCTTCGTCTTTGGGCCCTTTGGACTTGCCGCGCTCACGAGTGAGCAGCAGGCAACCTACGCGTCTGACAAGTCGCTGGTTCCCCGGCGCATGCATGTCGACGGAAGGCCCGGCGCTGGTCTCGATTGGCGCCGCACTTCTCTTGACGCTCGATCTGATCTGGCGTCTTCTTCTTGTCGTTCGTGAAGAACTTGGCGCTGATCGCGGCGAGCTCGTGGACTGATGGCGCGGTGGAGTCGTTGTCAAGGTAGACCCGTGAGTCGGCGATCTTGGCCTTCGGGAGAGTGCGGTGGTTGCACCCCAGCGGTTTTGTCGCCATTGGCTCGTGCACGGCAATCTTGCGCGGCTGCGATGTACTCACCTGCCGTGGAGTGTCGCCGTTAAGCGAAGCCGATGAGACTACGAATGGTGGCCCTCCATTCGTCGATCTTGTTTGCCGTTGGAGGTAATCCGGGGCGATTGAGCTCGCGCTAAAGCCTGCTGGAGTGGTGGTGGCGATGGCGAGCGGTGCGAGGCGGGATATGCCGGACTTCTAACTATGTTAGAAGGCGATATCCGTCGGCGGCTATGTCTTGCTCGTGCCCGCATGTTGGCGTGCATGCTGGTCTTGAGCATCTGAGATCCACCAGCTCGATCTTGGTCCAGCGAGCGTATGGTACCGCGAGTACCATGGCGCTGTCGATCCGCGCCTCTGGGATGGGCGTGGTGCATGTCTGAGGACGCCGAGGTCTGCACAGCCTTGTCCTTGGACTGGCAGCACCGTGAGCTCCCTCGTCGGCGCCCTTTTCGCGGCGTCTACCCCACCACCCGTTTGCTCGGTGGTGGTGGGATCGGCGATGGGCGGGCAGCCACCTCGAAGCCTTCTTCTTGGTGGCATGTTGATGAAGAAGATGAAGATCTAGTCCGTGTGAGCGTCGGATCGAGTTCACACAACCTCGACACCCCTACAGCGCGCCAAAGATGTCGTCGGAAAGCTGATCCACAGACACCTATGGGACGGCGGACCGAGCCCCTTCGGTTCGGTGGGGCGGAAGATCGTCGCGAAGAAGCGGATCGGCGAAACACCTGAGCGATTACCCGGCCGGAGCTCTCCGGAGATAATACTCCTCTGCTGCATGTCTGAGTGTATTGAGTTCTTGCTCGGGGCGCTGAGTGCTCTGATACACACTAGCTGCTAACGAGACCGGCGTGATTGTTTTCTAGATTGAACCCCCTCTCGTTGCGCATGGGCCTCCTTTTATATGCTCAAGGGGTCGCCGAGCAGTGCTAGCGTAAACAAGGGTAAAAATGGAAAAAAGTGTTGCGGTTGGTACAAATACTTATACGGTGTATCATACCTAACCACGGCGGGGACAAAAGCATTAAATGCTGTCTGCGTCGCCCAAGCGGTGCAAAAAGGGACCGTCGGGCGCCACGCTTACCCGCGATGGCAATCTTGTCGGCGTCGCTTGCCACCTCGCACCGGCTGCTGCCTGACCTCTTGCCACGCGCACTGGAAAGGTCCGGGGCAACACGTTGGTGGATGTCTGGGCGCTTGTGCAGGTGGTAGCTTGCGCGGACAAGCGCCTTGTCGCGACCATTGTCTTGCCGCGTCCGGAAGCTTGTCGCTCGCGGGCCTTGCCGGACGCTGTGGCGCGTCGCGGCAAGTTCCTGAATGCCTTGGTTGGCCTTCGGCAAGCTCCTCTTCGGGGCCTTGTCTCCTTGTCTTGAACACTTTGTTCTTGAATGGCTCCAAAGGAACCACGGAGGAACTTGGCGGTCACCGGCAAGCCTTACCTGCAGGTGCTTCTTTTGCCCGTGCACAAGTTCGGGATACTAGGGTACCCCTACTCTAGTACACCGACACCCACGCACCCACACCCCTAAGATAGATAATGGGGCAAGTCATGTTACGGACTCGCCTCCGCATGCGGCGCCCGCGGCATCTTGCGTCGTTACTGCTCACGGCTCGTTCGGGCTCGGCCTCGCCGGGATGGGGAGGGTCCCTCCCCCGGCTCGACCTCGTGCTAACGGTGATCGCTCATTTGATAAGCGCGATCTGGTTATTCTGTCCCCCATGCACCCACTCCCTAAGATAGATAATGGGGCAAAGTCCATACAAGGAAGATGTGTTAGTACAACTATGCCCCTCGATGCAGTGCGGTGCGGAGGGCAAGTCATGTTCCCCCACCCGACCCCCTCCCCACCCCCCACCCGGCTCGGCCCGGCTAACGCTGCAGCCTTTCGTTTAACAGTGCTTGATGCCGATCAAAGTTACTAGTGGAGTCAAGTACTATATTCAAAACAAACAAAAAAAGAAAAAGAAAAAATTGACAGCCCAAGGACAAAAAAGTACAGTCAAATTCTTTGGTGTAGTCAAATACTAGATCCAAAACAACAACAAAAAATTGGCGCCCAAGGACAGTAGTGAGCCACGACAATGCTAGATACTTGAACTCGAGCTCGTGGGCGAATCCTAGTAATCCGCACACCACGCCCTGCCGGCTGGCCGTCCAAGAGCCTGGTCGAGAGAGAGAGAGAGCGCCGTATATAAGCGTTACAGTAAGTGTTCGAGAGGAGTTCGATTGGTGGCGTCATTGCGCTTATAAACAAGTCTAGAGCCCCTCGACTAGCGAGGTGGGACTAAACACATAACACCGCAGCATAGCCGTCTTTACCTGACCAGCGAGAAGAAGCTATCCGGGCGAATACAACGACCAGCCGATGGCCCAACACAAAGACCGCCCCATTACAAAAATCCGATGAGATCACATACGACAAAAAATAAAAAATGAAGATAATTTTTAAAAAAACTCACAAGAAAAATCAGCTAATAAACAAAAATATTGTAAAAGGTTCAAACACATCTTAATGATAAGACATAAAAAAAATAAAAAAATATAAGACTGTAAATAAAAATTTCAAAAACGAATTTACAAAAAAACTTCAACTACTACAATTCATAAGGTTCAAGTACAAATTAAATAAAAAGTATTGTGCAGCGAAGATTAATTTTTTTTTATTTTATAAAATACCAAAACTATCATTATTCATCTATAAAAAAGAAAACAATGTGCTCCAAAATTCATGTAAAAAAGTAAGAAAAAAATATTATACAACAAACAAATTTGATTGGTAATTGACAACCTAAAATAGATCAGTACTATCATTAACAGAATGTAAGTTCAGCAAACTCAATAACAAAAAGGGGTTCTAAAAAAATCATCAGCGTATAGCACCGTCTGCGAGTTATGAACATGAAAAATATACCAGTCAAAACAAAGGATGCCCATCAGTTCAACTATAGAAATTTTTCCAGTACTAATATAAAGAATGTATAAATAAAATAGTTATAATTGAGCAGAAAAATAGGAAAAACATTACATAACTTGTTCCAAACCATTTTGATAATGCCATACAATTCACAAGAAATAAAAAATGCAGATAATTTTTAAAAAAACTCACAAGAAAAATCAGTTAATAAATAAAAATATAAGACTATAAATAAAAATTTCATAAACGAATTTACAAAAAAGTTCAACTACTACAATTCATAAGGTTCAAGTACAAAAAAATAGTACTGTGCAGCGAAGATTAATTTTTTTAAATTTTATAAAATACCAAAACTATCATTATTCATCTATAAAAAAGAGAAAATGTGCTCCAAAATTCATGTAAAAAACTACAAAATGTAAGTTCAGCAAACTCAATAACAAAAAGCGGTTCTAAAAAAATCATCAGCGTATAGCATCGTCTGCGAGTTTTGAACATGTAAAAAATACCAGTCAAAACAAAGAATGCCCATCAGTTCAACTTTTGAAATTGTTCCATTACTAATATAAAGAATGTATAAATAAAAACAGTTATACTTGAGCAGAAACATTACATAACTAGTTCCATACCATTCTGATAATACCATACAATTCCACCATCTCACATGCAAATGTTTTAAAAGAAAAAATACTGCAACATAATCAACCACACACAAGTCTCACAACCGGCGTCATTTGCCACATTCAAACCTACAGCACATAAATTCTGAACGTCAGAGAGTCGTCTTCTCTTGAGAACATAACCATAACCACATCACCATCCTCAAATCCACACTCAGCCACAAACTCCTTCCACCCAGTAGTTAGGTTTGTGCAACCATCAAAGTCGATGTGGTAGGCAACATCCATCAAGCGATACCCATTCTTGTCGAAGACTCCATCTTGAAACACGGAACTAGGAGCAACAATCCACGATCTGGGTGATATTTTACGCAAATGGGCATGGGAGTACAAAACAAAATGAACACGACATAACTGAATTTTTACAGATATAGGAGCGATTTGCATAACAAACTAAAATGGAAAAATCTGAACCAAAACAATAACACAAAACTAACTAGACATGTGAACTGACTAAACTGAAGAAATATACATATCAATACACCTACAGTAAAAACATCCATTCATAAATAGATCAGGGATTATACAAAAAATGGTTAAAATACTGTTAAGTAATGAACAAATACACACAGAAAACCCTACTATTAAAATCTGACAAAAGCAAATTAAAAAAATATAGACAAGCTATTCATAAGACAAAACTGCGGATCCAGTCCATGGGATTCAAACAGAAACCAACAAGAAAGTAGAAAACAAAACGAATAGAAACACATACCCATGATTTCCTTCAAGTCACCATCCGTCAGGCGACAAACATAGGGTGTCTGAAACCCATGGTTGTTGTGCTGACAAAGAAAGAAAGTTGCCCACGCCACTGAGTGCAGTGAGCTCAAACCAGGACTCATACACGTACCGTCGACTATCGCACCATCTTTGCCGAGCATCCGCATGAACAATCCTCCATGGAACACATAGGAGCAGAGAAAAAAGCAAGAAGAGAGAGAGAGGAACCTAGATCGATTACGGAAGAAGGAAGAAAAGGGAGGGAAGACTTGGCCACACACCACACATAGATGGATAGTGTTTATAGTCGGGGACACTCTCGGATTATAAAAATAATAAATAGGCGGATGGGCGGCCAATTGGTAGGAAATAGTTATTACACAAGTCATGCAACATTTGACCGCCGTCAGTTCAACCGGAAAAACAAGCAGTTCAAAGGTGCACATATCGAACATATCGAGACAAAACAACACATTGAGACACAAAAACAAGTTGAATTCATTTAGTCATTGAACATCTGCTCCCTCACAACAAAAATATTAAAAACATAATATTCACTACTTGATCATAACGATCAAAAGCAGCGCCATTTTGCCTGGTGGATGGATGTGGAGCCGTGGCTGCTCTCGCCTAGCCCAACTAATGATCTGAATATGGTCCCTTCCCCGCCCTCTGGGAAAAAAGCTCCGATTCATTGGGTTGCAAGTATCCATCACCTCCAGCATAAGCCGTCTGTTGAACTACGCCTCCAGGTTCCTCCTCGGCGGCGTCGCGCCATCTGCTTGCGCTTGCGCCTCCTCCTCCTCTGCTCCTCTCTGCAGCCCTCACATCTATGGCGTCCCCCTCCTCCTCTGTGACCTCTCCCAGCTCAGGATCCATCTCCCTTTTCTTTGGTTGTAGCTCGTAGAATGAAACTGACAGAGGGCTCGGGCTTTATAATCAAAGTGCAGAGCCATCGGTGCGGCTCCGATGTCAACACACAGTAATAAAACTTTGACATGAAGCAGTCCAACTACACATACGGCAGTAATTCAAAACAACACTGGAAAACATGCAACTTAATTACACAGTTTGACCAGATTACAAGAAATCGCAGCTTACAGTCAGCCACCATACACCACCTCCGCCAACGACAAAATAACATGGGAATCCGGGGACTCAAAAAAGTAAAATTGGCAACGCAAATCTTATCATACAATCCTTATATCTCTCCCTGCAACACCAATTCGAAAGTAAAACAACAGAAAAAGAAGAACAGATTTCCATGGCGGGCGTGGAAAATGACCAAGAACACCAAAACTTGTAATCATAAATTATAGATGAAAATAATCTCAAAAACTATAACATACCGATAATTCTCACATCAAAAACGACAAACACGACGTAAATTGAGGCCCACGAACACCACAGTAAACACTGACACCCAAAACACATCCGCCGCCAAAATGCCCACGCCGTCACGTCCGGTGACTCTGGATCATAAAACACATCCGGTGGCGCGCGCATATGGAACCCTTACATGTCTCCTCTATCAGCGAATGGCCTGACATCGCGGGAGAACGATTGGAGCTCCATGTTGCATCCCCTGTTTCCGTCCGTCGTGCCGCGGGGAAGATCGAGTTCTTGTTGAAAAACACGTCGGTCAAATTGTGAAATCGTCGATGCAGACATAGTAACGAATAATATTACATTACAGCGTATGAAATAGCCTAGAGAGAGAGAGAGAGAGTAACACTATTCTGATCCCGGGATCAGAATAGTTATTTGGATCACGATCAGCCTATATAGGGCCCGACGGGCATGTTCCCGAACTCCCGAACCGGCACGGTGGATGAAAGAAAGAAAAAAAAATCTCCACCCACCTGACCCGATCCCTCGATCCCATCGGCCCGCATCCGCGGCCACGCCTCCTCCTCCACGGCGGCACGGCCACCGCCCTCCCTCCACTGGTGGCGGCCACCACCGCCTCCTCGCTTGCACGCCCACTGCCGCCTCCTCCCGGCCAGCGCGACCCGCCCACCGACCACCGGCTCACCCCGCATCCCTCCCTGGCCGGCGCGGCCACCGCCGCCTCCCTCCGCCCACGCAGCCACCGCCGCCTCCCTTCCCAGCCCGCGCAGCCAACGCCACTGACCGTCGGCTCGCCCCGCCTCCTTCCTCGATCCACCGCGGCGGCGGCCTCCACCTTACAGACAGCGCCTCCTCCTCGATCCACATGGTGGCGGACTCCCCCTCACAGGCGGTGCCTCCTCCTTGATCCACCGCGGCGGCCTCCACCTTACAGGCGGCGCCTCCCTCCCATGGATCCACGGCGATGGCGACCTCATTCCCCCTGGAACCGCAACGGAGGCCTCCCTCCTCTGCTTCCAACGCGGCCACTCTACTACATGGCATAATACCGTCCAGGGCCGTCCACCTCCTCTCCATCTTGAAGTTCAATTTGGTTTTTCCCAACATGTAGTAGCATGTGCTGTACTGTTGCAACTTGATCTTTCTTCAGAACAAGTGTAGACGCTACGTGATTTACTGAAGAAAAGAAACGAAAGCAGAAAGTTCAGAGAAAAAGGTAGGAAAAGGTAGGAAAATCACGTCTCCAGAGGTTATAGCTTGGGCCTCCCCACGACTCCATCAACACAGGTCTCCCATGCTCCTCCGTCCTCCGGTTGAGGACATCTCGTGCTGGATGCCAAGCTCCGGCGCGGTGGAGGCATGCAGCCTTGTCCCCTTCGCTCCGTTGCCACCACATTATCCTTGTTGTACGGTGATAAACAATTCATGTGTGTCGTTGTGCCAGCTCTGTGTTAGGATGTGTGTTGTACTATTGTGTCAATTGTATGGCAGGCTTTTGGCAGTTCAGCTACAGGAATAACGACAGGTCGGCTTTCGTATACAGTGCAGTAATAGAATATACGGCTAGTGTGCACCGCAGTAAAAGGTTCCGCTAAATAAGCCTGATCTGGACGATGCACTAGTAGCTCTGTACATTCGGTTTGCTTTGTTCGGTGATGTGCTGTAGACTGTTGGTTCGCTAGCTTTACCCATCGCTGCTACATCACTACATCACGTGAAAGCTACGAAAAAAAATTGATAAACGAGAGGTGATGCGCTGGTCAGAAAATGCAATGGGAGAGTATGAGAGCAAATTATTTCCATTTCAAGGAAAAATAAAAAGTATGAAGTTCAATTTTTATTTAAAAATGTCGGATGCTTCAACTTATTTTAAAACCATATTTTTTTCCTAAAAAATGAAACTAAGAAATTCAAATTAAAATAACAAAGAAGTTCGAATTTTATAAAAACCTCGGGTTTTTTCTCATTACTAAGAACTTAAATGAACAAGTTCAAATTAAAATAAAAGGAAAAAACCAAAACAATTTAGAAGAATTTCCTTTTAAAAAACTAGAAGTTCAAACTAAAATAACGAAGGGGTTTAATATTTATTAAATAATCTAGGATTTTACCGTTTAAAAAAACTCAGAACAAAATGAATTTCCCCATTACTAAGGGTCATCAATAAAAAAGAACAAACTGAAGGTTACTAAAGGGAACAAACAAAAAGTTAAAATTACATAAACAGAGTACTTCAAAATTTATAAAAAAGAAATGTATTTTCCCCGTTTGAGAGAAGACCAACAGAAATTCAAATTAAACCAACGAAGCAAATCAATGTTTACTAAAAGCTCAAATTTTTAAAATGGCAAAAAATGACGACCGGCCTTCAATAGCCTGTAATTCGACGTATACACAAAAATGCGACAGAAGTTCATAGTAAAAACAACGAGAAGTTCAAGTACTATAAGGAATGCATTTCAGGTGAGAATAAAAAGTATAAAAAAATAAAAGCTTAAAAAGGTTGTTGAAAGAAGTTCAAGTTCTCTGTCCGGAGAAGTTCAAAAATTCTTGCGAGAGAGGTTCACCTTGTATTTCCATGTTCTACTTTTTCCGTATAAAAATCGAATACAATTCCTTACTCAAAAAATATAAAAAGGTGAAGTTCATATTGAAATAATAGAGAAGTTCGGAGTTTATTAAAATATAGGATTTACCTGTGCAAAAAAAAACACAAAGCCATTTTTTGTACTTTTAAAAACAACTCACAAGCGGAAAAAAATGGTTGCTAGAAGTTCAAGTGCTCAGCGAGGAAAAGTTCAAAAAATTCTTGTGAGAGAGGTTCACCGTGTATTTAGATGTCCAAAATACGTAAAAAAATATGTTGTTTTTTGGGTTTTAAAATAATTCTCTTAAACCAGAGAGAAGTTCAAAGTGATAATAACCAGAAGTTCACGTACTACATGGTGTGTATTTCATACAAGAAAAAGACAAAATAAAGTGAAACAGAGTGAAGTTCAAACAGACATGCCCCAGAAGTTCAACTACTTCACGCAGTGCAAAAAACAGCACGTCAAAAACAAAGTGAAGTTCAAACAGACATGCCCCAGAAGTTCTACTACTTCACGCAGTGCATTTCCATTCGCGATGAACGCAGAAATCATGATCTCGCCATTTTCTAATTTACCTTAAAACAGCAGGAATATTATTTATGTAAATTCAAGTCCTCGGTCGGAGAAAGTTAAAAAATATTGTGTGAGAGGTTTGTACAAAAAGAATATCATTTGTGTAACACTGACGAAATGGATGGAAAAATTACAAACGAGAATACGTCACAGAAGTTCAACGTAAAAACAGGAGGAAGTTCACCTACTACACTAAATGAATTTGAGATGAAAAACTTTTAAAATCGTCGCGAGTATGAAAAAATGATCAACAGGGAAATTTGCGTGTTTACAATAGCTTTCCATCGGTATATCACTTGCTCAATTCGGTGAGTGGATGGAAGCTCTGACGATGGATGAAGAGCTACGAGCAAAAAATCACGTGAAAAAGCAGTGAAGTTCGGTACCGCGCCGAGAAGTTCGGGTTCTTCCGCGGTGCATTTTCGAAGAATCATTTTGTGATGAGGCGAGCGAATGATCCGCCATTTGAATTACTTGAAAGCGGCTAGGAATTAGAAAACCATCAACATGAAAAAGTTTCACATGTTCGTAGCTTTTCAACGGTATATTATTTGCTCAATTCCGATAAAGTTTGTAGAAATTACGACAAAAATACATTTTTCGCCATTTTCGAAACTGACTAAAAGCCGTAAAGAATTTGGAGAAACAATACATACCAAAAAGTTTCGCATTTGTTCAAGCTTTCCAACGCCATATCATTTGCTGCATTCGGACGCACGGTTAAAAAATTAGCTCGAAAGTACGAACTCGGTAGGACTTGAACCATTTTCTAAATTACTCTTAAACCATTCAAAATTAGAAAAACACTTTCCAGATGAAAAAGTAGCGCATTTTCATAAGCTTTCCAATGCCATATCATATGCCTCCATTAGATTAGCCGTTTAGAAATGACATCGAAAAAACGAACTCAACTGTTCGGTTACGAAATTTTACGTTTTTTTAAATTACTCTTTAACCATAGGGAATTAGAAAAAACTTTAAACATGCGGAAGGAGCGGTTTTGCAACAGCTTTCCAACGCCATATTATATGCCTCATTCCGATAAACAGTTTAGAAATGCGATCGAAATTACGATTCACGTTTTTTGTGTGAAGAAAAAACGGTTTTCAAAACTGCTCTTAAACCGCTTACATTTTGCGAAAAATTTAACTTGGGTCATGATACTCGTGTCCATAGCTTTCCAACGGTATATAGCAAGCCCCGTTTGGGCAATGTTGCGGGAAGTTCAACCTAGCACGAAGTTCAGTCGAACAACTCGAGCGATAAAATCACAAAAGCGCGAGTCCTTCATGACCGAGTGCAAAATCCGCCTCGGCGAGATTCCTATCTAAAACGGGTATTTAGTTGCTAAAAATCGTTTGAAGATTACACTTACATCACATGGAACACGACTATCAAGAAAAACTTGCGGTAGAAGGCGCAGTTGCGAAGATAGCGAAGGTCGGGTTAAATCGAGAGAAGTTCACGCCGCGTTACTCGAGGCGATTCGAGGTTGTGATCGAATATTATTACGATCCGTGATCGAGAATAGTGTTTATATATATATATATATATATATATATATATATATATATATAGTTTTTCATTGTCCTCAACAACATTCACTTATAGCTAATTCTTCAAGTTGATTTTCTTCTCAGTGAATGTGATCGGACCCGTTCCCCCTCTATGCTAAACTCAACCCAGTCTATTTACAAATTCTTCATGTGCGTTCTATTTGAAACCCGTTCAAAATCTTCACTGTATCCTTGACAGCTGAAGAATCTACGAACGAAACTTTAAAAAAATTCACATCTGAATTTTTGGTTGTTGCCGCTCAAACTGTTCCGCTTCCCATGATGGATTAAACTAATCACCCACGACCTCCCATGATCTCCACCTCTTTGTACGTGGGTGACACATGTCCTTAGGATAGCAAGGGTTAGGGGCATGTTCGTCCAAAATCTTCAGACGAGCAGTTTTTCACTGTAGCTATAAATACCCCTCACCCTCCTCAGACCTCATTTACTCTGCTCAATCTCACTCTCCTCGCTCAAGCTCTCAGACCTAGTGTCGCCGCTACACTCCATCGTCGCCGGTGAGGACGAGCTTCAGTGCCTTGACCTCATCGCCGTCGTACTCCCACCGGCCGTGAAAATCTTCACTCCGCCGTCGCCATAGTTGTCTCCCGCCGTCGAGTTAGCGTGTGGGAGATCTGAACTGACGAACTTCTCCATCTCCAGTCCCAATTCGTCGTGTTCTTCGTCAAGGATAATTAAAATCTAATTTTACTGCCCTACCTTAATTCTTATGATTTTCACAAAATCCTCAAAATGTGTTTATTCTTCAACTTCTCACTCCATAAACACTGAAATGTTTCTTTTCCTTGATTTGTTTCTCTAAGCTATGATTTTCCTCAAGATTCCTCAATTGTGTGGATTTTCAAATCTGTAAAACTCTGCAAGCTGAGTCAAGAACGCTTAGTGAAATTCCTCAAGACACATATGGTCAAATTCCTTAACTTGATACTTTTTTAAATATTTCTGAGAACACATATGACCTCTCCAAATTCTTCGTACCTATACTCTGTTCACGGGTACAAATTGTCTGCTACTGAATCACTAGGTTCTCCATCTTAAAGCCCATTTGTTTTTGTTTTTTGCGAGGGAAGCCCATATTTCTTGAAGAGGGGGTGATCCCAGAAAAACCCTCCTTCCTCCTCGCTTGCACTTATACTCCCTCCGTCCAGGTTTATTAGGCCCATGAGCCAATTGCTAAGACCAAGAAGATGCACACAGAGAAAATAAATCTCCTTAATTTACTCCATAACCACCCTATTAAATAGGCCTAGTAACAAACCAGGCGCATGTAGTGGCCGGCGGGCACATGCAACCTGCATGCATGGCCAATCAGCCAAGTCCATGTGCTAGCTCCAATGCAGCAACGCAACAGAATAGAGCGATTCTTGGGAAAAAGCGAGTAGTTAGTGCAGCGGGCCTTATAAACACGAACAACTCGCTCTCCCGCTTCTGTCTCCCCCCAATTCCCCCCGCTCCCCATCTTCCTTACTCGTCCAGAAAACCCCCGCTCACCTTCTTCCTCACTCATACAGAAAAGGCCTACTCCTCTTCTTCCACTCCTACAGAAATCCCCAGCCCTCCTTCTTCCCCACTCGCATTGCCACTAGGCTCGTCTCTGGCTACTCTGCTCAAACCCATGAGCTCGGCACGACGCCCACAAGGAAAATGGAGTTGGCTGGCCCCAACGATAAGAAGATGAGGCTCCTGCCAGCAGCGACGCCGGTTATAGATCCCGCACCCAGCAGCATGGGGAGAAGTGGCGAGCCCCCCCCCCCCCACCCCACCACCACCACCACCCGGATCTGAGGAACCGATAGAATCTTCGGCGGACCGCATCAGCGATCTCTCGAACGTTATCCTTGAGGAGATCATCTCGCTTCTCCCCACCAAGGATTGCTGTCGCACACAAGTCCTCTCAACTCGGTGGCGCCCTCCATGGTGCACCGCGCCCCTCAATCTCGACTGTCGTCAGATATCTGTCCTTCCTGAATTTGATCTCCTCAGAGCCATCGTCTCCTCTCACCAGCAGGGCCCCGTTCAATGCCTCTGCATCCTGACATGCTACATGTTGTCCATACCCGGCACTGTGGATGCTTGGCTGATATCCCCTGAATTCAGAAAACTCCAGCAGTTTGAGTTCTACCATTACAACGAAAGTTTCATACCACAAACACACCAAGAATTCACGCCCACACCACCGTTGTCCATCTCGTAGTTTTCCTCCTCTCTCCACACTGCCACCTTCGCCCGGTGCCATCTACCAGACGATCTGGTACAAATGCTTCGACTCATTGCTAAAAGATCTTTAAACTTGTGGTCTTTATCGTCGGAGGCCTCCTACTAACATCATCGATCCGATTGCCACCTGGGCGCTTCTTGATTGTTTTGGGAATAGAAATCCTTATCAGTTGTCTCCAAATAAAGTCGCCTCCCCTTAATACCATTGGAATTTGTTTTGAAGGACAGTAGCTCATCATCGAAGATTCCCCTTCACTTCAAAGTTTGCTCCTTGATGATTGTTATAAACCTTCACAAATAACTGTCATCTATGCGCCCAAACTGGAAACCTTGGGTGTAATTGGTGACCCGTTTAATGATCACGAGAAATTGGTGTTTGGCTCCTCACTTTTTCAGGTACCGTATATTATCATCTACACATTTGTAATCATAAGCTGCATTTTTCATTTGAGCGCATAAGTTTTATATCATCTTGGAGTAAACTTTGGGTACTAATATTATGTTATATGCTCAATGAAGAGTTCGTCCATTGATAGCCTATCAATGCTACTAGATTCTGTCAAGATCTTATATATCGAAATGTTTAATTTTGATCTAAACATAATTATTGGCTTGCTGCGATGCTTTCGATCTCTGGAGAATTTATATAGAGAGGTGATGATTTCATACACATTGAAAGCTTGTATATATTCTACTAGAATTAACCGTTCAGCTGTCGTTCTTTTGACATACTCTTTTTTCAGACCTTAACAGTTTTCAATCTTCATGTCTACTTAGGCACAACCACATGGAGTAAAACATATAACCAATCGGTGTCGTAATAAGCACCAGAGTTTTCTCATTTCTCATGACATTCGTTTGAGGACAATAACGATGGAAGGAACGCGTCCAACTAGGCAAACAAAAGCTTTGTCACATTCTTCCTGTTGAATGCGAGGTGATAACCCACAAGTGTAGGGGATACTTGTAGCCTCTTTCGATAAGTAAGAGTGTCGAACCCAATGAGGAGCTAAAGGTAGAACAAATACCCTCTGAAGTCCTATCTACCACTGATACGACTCTACGCATGCTTAGTGTTCGCTTTACTAGGGGCTGATAGGATAGGTTTGCAAGATAATGAAGAGCACGTAAATATAAACTAGGGGCTGTTTAGATAAAGAAGCAATAAAGTAAATATAGCGAGTGTGGAAAAGTGGTGGTAGGAGTTGTGAAATTGCCCCTAAGCAATTGACTATGTTACTAGACCGATAATCACTATTGCAATTTTATTTGAGGGAGAGGCATAAGCTAACATACTTTCTCTTCATGGATCATATGCACTTACTAAAGATCACAAAGGTAAAAACCCAACCATAGCATTAAAGTATCAAGTCCCCTTTATCCCATACACAAACAATCTACTTACTCGGGTCTGTGCTTCTGTCAGTCACCCCACCCACCATAAGCAAATCATGAACATATTGCAAACCCTACAGCGGGGATCCCTCACGCTTGCGCGACACGGAGAGCACCATAGGACAGCACCCATAGTAAAACATGCAACTCAAACCCTTCATAGCAATTCATCAATCAACGGTAGGACAACAAAAATCTACTCAGACATCATAGGATGGCAACACATAATTGGATAATAATATGAAGCATAAAGCACCATGTTTAAGTAGAGGGTACATCAGGTTGCGGGAGAGTAGACCGCTGAATATAGATGGGGGAAGGTGATGGAGATGTTGGTGAAGATGATTGAGGTGTTGATGTAGATCACGGTGATGATGATGGCCCCCGGCGGCATTCCAGCGCCACCGAAAGCAAGGGGGAGAGAGCCCCCCACCCCCTTCTTCTTCTTCCCTGACCTTCTCCATAGATGGGAGAAGGGTTTCCCCTCTGTTCCTTGGCTCCCATGGCGTGGGAGGGGCGAGAGCCCCTCCGAGATTGGATCTATCTCTCTGTATCTCTCTTTTTTTGCGTTCTCTAATTCAGCCCTTTCACCGTTTCTTTTATATCCGGAGATCCGTAACTCTGATTGGGGTGAATCTTTCGCCCAGATTTTTCTCATAACATTAGCTTTCTTGCAGCAAAAGAAGAGCGTCAACCGCCTTACGGTGCCCACGAGGGTCCAGGGCGGGCCTGTCCCCCTGGGGCGCGTCCCCCTGCCTCGTGGCCCCCTCGGGCACCGTCTCGCGTTGATTCTTCCACCCAAAAATCACAAATATTCCAAAATAATTCTCCATCAGTTTTTATCCCGTTTGGACTCCGTTTGATATTGGATTTCTACGAAACATAAAACATGCAACAAACATGAACTGGCACTAAGCACTGGATCAATATGTTAGTCCCAAAAATAGTATAAAAAGTTGCCAAAAGTATATGAAAGTTGAATAATATTGGCATGGAACAATCAAAAATTATAGATACGACGGAGACGTATCAGCTTCCCCAACCTTAATTCCTGCTCGTCCTCGAGTAGGTAAATGGTAAAAAAGATAATTTTTGATGTGGAATGCTACCTAGCATAATCTTGATCATGTTTCTAATCATGGCATGAATATTAAGACACGGGTGATTCAAAGAAATAGTCTATCATTTGACATAAAAACGATAATACTTCGAGCGTACCAATAAAGCAATCATGTCTTTTCAAAACAACATGGCCAAAGCAAGCTTATCCCTACAAAATCATATAGTTTGCCCATGCTTCATTTTCGTCACACAAAATGCTCCCATCATGCACAACCCCGATGACAAGCCGAGCAATTGGTTCATACTTTTTAATGCGCTTCAGCTTTTTCGACCCTCACGCAATACGTGAGCGCAAGCCATGGATATAGCACTATAGGTGAAATAGAATATGATGGTGGAGGTTTATGTGGAGAAGACAAAAAGGGAGAAAGTCTCACATTGACGCGGCTAATCAACGGGCTATGGAGATGCTAATCAATTGATGTCAATGCGAGGAGTAGGGATTGCCATGCAACGGATGCACTAAGAGCTATAAGTGTATGAAAGCTCAAACTGAAACTAAGTGGGTGTGCATCCAACTTGCTTGCTCATGAAGACCTAGGGCATTTGAGGAAGCCCGTCGTTGGAATATACAAGCCAAGTTCTATAGTGAAAATTCCCACTACTATATGAAAGGGATAACATAGGAGACTCTCTATATGAAGAACATGGTGCTACTCTGAAGCACAAGTGTGGTAAAAGGATAGTAACATTGCCCCTTTTCTTTTTCTTCTTTTTTTCTTCATTTTTTTGTGGGCTTCTTTGGCCTCCTTTTTTATTTAGGCTTCTTTGGTCTTTCCTCTTTTTTTCATTTTCTTTTTTTTCTTTTTTATGGGGCAATGCTCTATAATGATGATCATCACACTTTTATTTACTTACAACCCAATATTACAACTCGATACTAGTACAAAGATATGACTCTATATGAATGCCTCCGGCGGTGTACCGGGATGTGCAATGATCTAGCGTAGCAATGACATCAAAAAATGGACAAGCCATGAAAACATCATGCTAGCTATCTTACGATCATTCAAAGCAATATGACAATGAATGCTCAAGTCATGTATATGATGATGATGGAAGTTGCATGGTAATATATCTCGGAATGGCTATAGAAATGCCATGATAGGTAGGTATGGTGGCTGTTTTTAGGAAGATATAATGCGGTTTATGTGTGATAGAGTGTATCGTATCATGGGGTTTGGATGCACCGGCGAAGTTTGCACCAACTCTCGAGGTGAGAAGGGGCAATGCACGGTACCGAAGAGGCTAGCAACGATGGAAGGGTGAGAGTGCGTATAATCCATGGACTAACATTAGTCATAAAGAACTCATATACTTATTGCAAAAGTTTATTAGCCCTCGAAGCAAACTACTACTACGCATGCCCCTAGGGGGATATATTGGTAGGAAAAGACCATCGCTTGTCCCCGACCGCCACTCATAAGGAAGACAATCAAAGAAACACCCCATGCTTCAAATTTGTCACTAGCAGTTTACCATACGTGCATGCTACGGGACTTGCAAACCTCAACACAAGTGTCTCTACAATCCACAACCACCCACCGGCATGACTCTAATATCACCACCTTTATATCGCAAAACTATTGCAAAGAATCAAACATATCATATTCAGCGATCTACAAGTTTATGTACGATTTTATGACTAACCATGTGAATCACCAATTCCTGTCATCTCTCTAAATAGATATAAGTGAAGCAAGAGAGTTTAGTTCTTTCTACAAAAGATTAGCCCACGTTCTAACAAATATAAGTGAAGCAAAAGAGCATTCTACAAATGGCGGTTTTCTATGTGAAGAGAAACAGGCAATCCAGACTTCAAATGATATAAGCGAAGCACATGAAGCATTCTATAAAGCCATACTCAAAAGATACAAGTGAAGTGCAAAGAGCATTCTATAAATCAACCAAGGACTATCTCATACCAGCATGGTGCATAAAAGAAAAGTGAAAACTAAATGCAAAAGACGCTCCAAAACTTGCACATATCGCATGAACGAAACGAATACGAAAACATACCGATACTTGTTGAAGAAAGAGGGGGTGCCTTCCGGGGCATCCCCAAGCTTAGACGCTTCAGTCTCCTTGAATATTTACTTGGGGTGCCTTGGGCATCCTCAATCTTGAGCTCTTGCCTCTCTTCCTTTTTCTCATATCGAGACCTCCTTGATCAAACACTTCATCCACACAAAACTTCAACAGAAAACTCGGTAAGATCTGTTAGTATAATAAAGAAAATCACTACTCTAAGTACTGTTGCAAACCAATTCACATTTTTTTGCATTGTGTATACTGTAATATAGCTTTTCCATGGCTTAATCCACTGATATAAATTGATAGTTTCATCAAAACAAGCAAACTATGCATCGAAAAACAGAATCTGTCAAAAACTAAACAGTCTGTAGCAATCTGAACATTCACCATACTTCTGGTATACAAAAACTTCTACAAAAATTAGGAAACATAAACAATTTGTACATAAAGACAGTGCAAAAAGAATCAGAACCATTTGACGTTCCAGTAAAAAATGTAAAATCGCGCACTACAGCCAAATTTTCTGTCCTGCACCGTACAAACCAACAAGCCTTGTAAACATCCTAAAGGCAAACCTTGGCACATTATTTTTATAATACAATGGAAGTTTTCAAGGGGATAATTATTTTTGTTGAAAAGTTTCTACAATCAAGATTCACAAAGTTCAAGGAGCTCTCCCACTTCAACAATGCTTGTCTCTCTCACTTTCACTTCCCTTTTTGAAAAGGTTTTGGTTCCCCTCTTTATTTTTTTGTTTTTAGACTATATAAAAGCACTCAACAGAAATAAGTGACTCTTTAAAACTTCTGGGTTGTCTCCCTGGCAGCGCTTTCTTTAAAGCCATTAAGCTAGGCATATAGTGCTCAAGTAATGAATCCACCCGGATCCCAAGGTATATCAAAGCCAATTTTAATTAACAATGATTTATAATTTAGTAGTGAGCACAAAGTAACATATATCATGCAACAACGAAGTCTAACTCTCTTCCTATGCATCGACATGTCATAAAAGAACAATTCATGCACACATAGTAAATGCCAATGCATAGTATAAGCAGTTTCTTGCAATTCTATCGTGTTGGAAACATAGAGAGGTGGAGATATAGTTCCTCTCTCATAATGATTGCAAGTAGGAGCAGCAAGCACATGCATATTATATTCATCAAAATTATCATGTGCAATAGTAAAAGGCAACTGATTAATATAATCCTTAATAAGCACAAACTTCTCCGATATAGTGTAGTTTGGAGAATTCAAAAAGATAATAGGACTATCATGCGTGGGTGCAATAGCAACAATTTCATGTTTAACATAAGGAACTATAGCAAGTTCATCTCATAAGCATAATTCATATTGGCATCTTGGCCACAAGCATAGCAAGCATCATCAAAAAGGGATATTTCAAGAGAATCAACGGGATCATAACAATCATCATAGCAATCATCCTTCGGTAAGCACAAAGGGGAATTAAACAACGTATGATTTGAAGAGTTACTCTCATTAAAAGGTGGGCATGGGTAGCTAATCCACTCTTCCTCCTTTTGTTCCTCGCTCTCCTCATCATCTTTTTCATCCAATGAGCTCACAGTTTCATCAATTTCTTCTTCCATAGCTTCCTGCAAAATATTAGTCTCTTCTTGGACAGCAGAGAAGTCCTCAATATATGGTTTAACATAGGCATTAGAAGCATAATTATCATAACAATATTCAAGTATGGCAAAATTTTCAGATTTGTAGAGAGTAGCATCATACTTTTCAATCAAAGAAGCAATTTCATAAGCACCCTTAAAAGCAACAAATTGTTCAATTTGTTGAACATCATAGTAATTATAAACACCCTTAGCATACGAAGATACGGTCCCATTATCAATAAATTCACATTGGTAGGGAAGGTCTTTCTTAGAGTTTTTAGAACAACAAGTAACATCATATATTTCACATAAATTCCAAGCATAGCATTGCAAACGATGAATTTGATCCAGTAAAAGTTTCCCTTTTTCAGATATATGGTGTCACACATAACAAGCATGCTCATCTAAAGATTTGCCCTAAACTAAGCTAGTTGGGGTTTTAGCACGAGCACAAAGGGATCGAAGATGATCCAAGTAAAAAGCTTCCGGAGTGTGATAGATTTTGAGTGGTTCTTCAACCATTGGTTCAGTAGGTACAACTATTTTTTTAGTATTTTGCATTTCCTACCCATAACTAAAGATAGAAAACAACTAAGAACAGCAAATAAAAATTACTTAGTGATAAAGCAAACAAGCACACACGAGAATATTCACCCCACGCTATGACTCCCTGGCAATGGCGCCAGAAAAAGGTCTTGATAACCCACAAGTGTAGGGGATAATTGTAGTCTCTTTTGATAAGTAAGAGTGTCGAACCCAACGAGGAGCTAAAGGTAGAACAAATACCCTCTCAAGTCCTATCGCCTCGATCGACTCTCATGCGCTTAGTGTTAAGCTACGTAGAACAAGTATGAAACTAGAAGTACTTTGTAGGTATGATAGGATAGGTTTGCAAGATAATAAAGAGCACGTAAATATAAAGTAGGGGTTATTTAGATAAAGAAGCAATAAAGTAAATATAGCGAATGTGGAAAAGTCGTGGTAGGAGTTGTGAAATTGCCCCTAAGCAATTGACTACGTTACAAGACCGATAATCACTATCGCAGTTTTATTTGAGGGAGAGGCATAAGCTAACATACTTTCTCTCCTTGGATCATATGCACTTATGATTGGAACTCTAGCAAGCATCCGCAACTACTAAAGATCATTAAGGTAAAAACCCAACCATAGCATTAAAGTATCAAGTCCCCTTTATCCCATATGCAAACAACCTACTTACTTGGGTCTGTGCTTCTGTCACTCACGCCACCCACCATAAGCAAATCATGAACATATTGCAAACCCTACAGCGGGGATCCCTCACGCTTGCGCGACACGGAGAGCACCATAGGACAGCACCAATAATAAAACATGCAACTCAAACCAATCATAGCAATTCATCAATCACCGGTAGGACAACGAAAATCTACTCAGACATCATGGGATGGCAACACATCATTGGATAATAATATGAAGCATAGAGCACCATGTTTAAGTAGAGGGTACAGTGGGTTGTGGGAGAATGGACCGCTGAATATAGATGGGGGAAGGTGATGGAGATATTGGTGAAGATGATGGAGGTGTTGGTCTACATCGCGGTGATGCTGATGGCCCCCGGCGTTGTTCCGGCGCCACCGAATGCAAGGGGGAGAGAGCCCCCCTCCCCCCTTCTTCTTATTCTTCCTTGACCTTCTCCCTAGATGGGACAAGGGTTTCCCCTCTGGTCCTTGGCTCCCATGGCGTGGGAGGGGCGAGAGCCCCTCCGAGATTGGATCTATCCCTCTGTTTCTGCGTTCTCTGATTCTTCCCTTTCACCATTTCCTTTATATCCGGAGATCCGTAACTCCGATTGGGGTGAATCTTTCACCCAGATTTTTCTCATAAAATTAGCTTTCTTGCGGCAAAAGAAGAGCTTCAACCGCTTTACGGGGTGCCCACGAGGGTCCAGGGCATGTGTGCCCCCTGGGGCGCGCCCCCCTGCCTCGTGGCCCCCTTGGGCACCGTCTCGCGTTGATTCTTCCTCCCAAAAATCACAAATATTCCAAAATAATTCTCCGTCAGTTTTTATCCCGTTTGGACTCCGTTTGATATTGGGTTTCTGCGAAATATAAAACATGCAACAAATAAGGCTGCATTTGGCCTTTGGATCAATTTGTTAGTCCAAAAAATAGTATAAAAAGTTGCCAAAAGTATATGAAAGTTGAATAATATTTGCATGGAACAATAAAAAATTATAGATACGACGGAGACGTATCACGAGGTTACTATTGTCCATGAGGCTTAAGTTTTACTGCAAGAGATTTCTCACGGATAGATAGGTGAAAAAGAAGTTTTATGTGGACAAATGGGCTTCTAAACGTGCTTGGCTTCTATTTACAACAAGTTGTAGTCATCCTGAAATAAAATTTTTTGCACAAGATGTTGATTTTATGGATCAGACCGATCCATTTGTTTGTGACTATGAAAAAGAGTGGTTGGGTTAGATGTTACTACCATGTTCAATCTGGGTTTGGTCTAAAAATTTGATGAACAATTAATCCTTGGGCTTTTTGTACCATTTGTAAGCTTGAGTTGCATGTTGTTGCCCTCGTACTCCCCTCCACCTGCCACTACACTCCGCATCTTCCACGGCTGCTGTTCGTTCCCGTCCTAGGCCTCGTCGTCGTTCTCCTCCTTGGTTCGTTCGTTGTGCTCACCACTGTCTTGCGTTGTCAACATGGCCAACAACCAAGAGGAATCAGGAGATGATTGTACGTGGATAGGCTGACAGTAGGGATCCACCAGGGTCATTGCATTACGCAAGTAGGTGCCTCATTATTACAAGCCAAAAAATACTTCCTCCTAATTGTTTGACAACTAGGTCCCACGCCATTGTCAATGTAGTCAATAAACGAGAAAATTACACAACGAGCGGATAACACGAGGGACCCGACAGCTCGCCCGGTTGTTTTAGTTTCAAAGATGGAGCTCAAGCTAGCGTTGTCTTGAGGTCGTGTCTGCGTCTAGCCCACGCTTACGCTTTTATTTAAGCACACGAAGAGCCCAGTTGATATAATTTTTCTTTCTGAAAATTACTAGCCCAGTTCTTTTTTTTGGAGAATACCAAAACCGAGGCCTACTTGCTTTTCTTAGCCCTGCTGGGCTGCAAATCTTTCAAGACGAGGAGGGATGTAAGTGGTAAGAAATGGGCTTCCCCAGAAAATGGGCTATAAATTGTAAGAAATGGGCTGTAAATTTTTAAACCAAAGCCAACCGGCAATTACATTAAGATATCATCTTTTCTGGATTTCTCTACTCTCTACTCTTATAAAAAACCAAAGCCAACTGGCAATTACATTAAAATATCATCTTTTCTCCCACAAGATAAAGTACTCATACAAATGCATCTTCATGTTTTGTGCAACGAACGAGCATCTTGCTAGTTAAGATTTTAAATTTCATTCCTTTTTTGCGGAGAATTGTTTTTTGAATTTTATTTTGATATACTTTTTTAAAAATTATTTTTAACATGACTCAAAATTTCGTGATTAAAAGAGTTCGGACCCACCGAAATATGCAAAATTTCATTGAATTTTTTAGCAGTGCCCAGAATATATGGTCTGTAATGCTCATAAAAAGAAATGGGCTTCAAATATCCTTAAGAATTAGCAAATGAGCTGTAAATTATTGAAAATAATGGCTAACGGGCTATATGTTGTTTTCCACAGATTTGGAGACTGACTTCTTGGCCTACTAGGTTGACGATGACGCTGTCCTAAAAAAACTTTTGATGCGTACACAAGGCTTTGTCAACTTAGTCAACACACAGCAGTGACTGTTGGATGTCTATCCAACGGTCGTCGTCTTCTTCAATCATGATCTTCTGCTCCAACCGCCCAAACCAGCGCCCGGCCAGGCACTGCTCCCTCCTCCCATGGCTGGTTGTGCTGCGCCAGGCCATCCCTCTACCCACCCACACATGCTGTTATTTTCCGGCGACGTCAGCCTCACCCCGTAGCTGACCAATCAGCACTCATACTCCCCTTAGCGTGGGCATCCGCTGCGGTGGCTTCGCCAGCTCTGGGTCGTTCCCTTACTGGGCCTCGCCCTCGTTCACCATGTTTGTGCTCTCGGCGCGGCGAGGTCAACATGGTCAATAAACAACAGCCATCGAAAGAGGCTGGCAGTAGGGGCCCACACAAGGAAATGCCTCCTTATTATGCGCAAAATAATGATTCCTCCACCTGACAGCTAGGACCCACCGGAAGGGCCTCTATATTTCATGAAAAAAACATTCCCCCGCTGTCAACTCGGACCTACCAGCTATATCTTCGCACGCAAGGAAGTGCCTCCTTATTAAGCACAAAAAAATGAACACTCCCCCTGCTAGCTGGGACCCACCATAGTGGGAGGCTGACTTGTGGGCCTACTAAGTTTATGGGGATGGAGGGCTTTGTCAACTTAGTCAATATGAATGATTCTAGTTCCACTGACCGTACGATGTCCATCCAACGGTCGTAGTGCTTCTTCAACCTCTGGTCTTCTTGCTCCAGCCGCCCAGCAAAGGCTTGGGTCATGTCGCATGCTCCGCCTCCGTGGCTGGTTGTCTTTGTCATGAGGCCTCACGCCCCTACTATTCCCACCGCTGGTTAGGCCCTGCGGCGACGGCAGCCTCACACCGCAGCCGAACCAGTGAACCCTCGTATTCCTCTCCGCTTGGGCATCCACTGCCATGTCTTCCCCAGCTCCGCGTAGTCCCCTTCCAAGGCCTCGCCGTCGTCCACCACCTTGGTGCTCTCGGTGCGGCCTGGTCAATGTGGTCAATGAACGACTTCCATTTGGAAGAGTACTGTACGTGGAGGGGCTGACAGCTAGGTCCACGGCCGCAGAAAGGAAGTGCCTCCTTATTACGCGGAAAATAATGATTCCTCCACCTGACAGTAGGGACCCACCGGATGGGCCACTGTATTTCGCAAAAAAAGCGTGTCCTCCTGACTATTGGGACCCACCAGCTACATCTTCGCATGCAAGGAAGTGCGTCCATATTACGGGCAAAAAATGATTCGCCCCCTGACTACTGGAACCCACCAGCTACATCTTTGCATGCAAGGAAATGCCTGACAGTCGGGACCCACCTGGTTGAAGCGTCGTAGTGTTGTCATTACGTGTGACGTGTGCGTACATACTAGTCGATAGGTCGCTTTGCAGCGATGAACCGTGGCGAGTAAGTAGTGGCACATGTCATAGTAGAGCCCCCCGTAGCGATTCGGGCTGTCCGTCTAAAGCGTACCTGCATACATCTGACCACACGCCAAAAATACGACCACACATGTACATCTGGTGGGGTCTCGAACGCCTACTCAGCGCATCGTCGGCGGGGCTTGTGTACATGGCTGGGTCAAAACAGAAAAACTGCGTCGTCGTCATGTTCATGGGGAGCCAACCAGCTGGGTTGGAACGAAATGCGTCGTCCTGTTCATAAGGAGCCAACCGGCTTGGACGGAACAGCCGATGGGAACAAGGCATGGCGTACCGCAGAACGAAGGAAACGGCCTTGTGTTTGACCGGCCACGGTCGAAACGGGATCCTGTTCATCGGGAGGATGCGGTGTCTTGCAAAAGCGCGAAGCGGACTTCGCTGAACCTCTGCGGTCAAAACGGGGTCCTATTGATCGGGAGGGGTGTGGCGTACTGCAAAACGAAGGAAACGGACTTGTGTTGGAGCGCTACGGGTGAAACAGGGGTCATGTTCATCGGGAGGGATGTGGCATACCAGAAAATGGGACTCCACGGGATACTGTTCATCTCCACCGTCGACCTCCTATAGCCTCCACGGGCTATTGTTCATCCACCGTCGACCTCCTCCAGCCTCCACCGGCAACTGTTCATCCATGGGCTCCTGTTCATCCAGCCTCCACCGCTCCTCCACCAGCTACTATTAAACCAGCCCTGACCACGGGGTCCTGTTCAACCACCCCTCCACGGGCTACTGTTCATCCAGCCCTCCACCGGCTACTATTCAACCAGCCCTCCACGGGGTCGTCCTGTTCATCCAACCCTCCACGGGGTCCTGTTCATCCACCCCCAACCGGCTCGATCGGGGTCTGTTCATCCAGATGCAACACCACGGGGTCTGTTCATCCACCCCACGGCTGTTCATCAACCGCCCCCGCCCCCAACAACGCTCACTTTGTTCATCAAGGGAAGGAGGCGAGGATTCGATCGGCTTAAGTTAGCGGCGGTAGTGAAGGAATCATCACTCGGGTTGATTAACGACAAGGGATCAATCCCTAGGGTTCAGTAACGTAGCTAGTGCAATAGCTCGGGTTCAGTTAGAGCCCAACGCCTTGCTCGGGTTCAGCTAGAGCCCAATGTCTTGCACCCACACGCGTACATGTACGAGAGAAACGTGCATCGCTCGGCCCCCGACCACCCACCGTAACCGGGAACTCCCTAATATTTTCCTCGCCCTCGCTTCTACCACGGCTTTTTCCGTCATGGATGGCCCAAAGAATGTCATGCAGCTTCGTCTCCGGCCCGCCCAGGACGAAAAGCCCATTTTCTGTCATGATTTTTGACACGGTAGGAGCCCACCACATCTATGATGATCTGGGTTTTGTCACAATTATCGTCATAGAAGTGTCATAAGCATGACAGAAAAAAATTAGTTCAGCCCAAAATGTCACGGATGTGTCTTTTTTTGTAGTGAAGGCAAGGAGGCAATTCCTATCGACAAGGTGCCACTTCCCATCCGCTAGCCTAGTCAAATAGAGCGCAAGTTAAGCGTGCTTGGTGGAGTAGTCAGGATGGGTTACCCGTGGGAGGTTGCATATTATATAAACCTTGGGATCATCCTTGTTTTGCTAATTTGTAGACTATGTTTTTATAGCTTATTTTTTTGCTGTAAAATCACCACGAGCTAGCAAAGCACGAGCAAAATAGTGCGGTATTGGCTTAATCATGCACGATGCAAGTCTTGTTGTAAAATCACCACGATTGCTGGCGAGCAAAATGGTGCAGTCTTGGCTTAACAAGTGTGTGATGCAAGTCTGTTGTAAAATCACCACGATCGCAATGGCCTTGCGCAAATGATGGAAGTCCTGGCTTAACCGTGTGCGATGCAAGTGTGTTGTAAAATCACCACGACTACGCAAGCTAAAGGCAGGTGAGTTTATTCAGAAATTAGGACGAGCCGTGTGCGATAGACAAACTAGCTAGAAATATAAAAACAAACTACCCGCCTTGAGCGTTGCAAAAATCGGCGGTTCCGCCACTTTTCCTTATTATCATACATGCATATTCTTATTGGACCGTGCGCGATCTTGGGCACTCCCGCCCCGCATCAATTCCTTTACCCAAATTTTAGTGTCATCATACTTCAATCATCGCCCACACTCCTCCAGCACCGACCTTATAGTAAAATTGCAGTAGCTGAGGCATTTGAACCGTCGCCCTCCATCATCCACCACCATCTCCGCCCACCATTACTAAAATTTTAAGTAGTCGTGGCGTATCCTCAAACACCACAATCCCCACCACAGTCCCCCCACCCGCCCCCTCCCCCCCCCCCCATCGAACGCTAGCTCGTGGCCGCCGCCGGCGCTGCCGCCAACCCATGCCGGTTTGCCCGTTCCTCCTAGCTTAGATAATAAATTTTAGGTTACCTAGCGATTTCCATACCGTCGCCCCACTCCCCTGAGTTTTTATATGAGGCATGCGGTGTCCTTCCCCGCCAGATCCACATCCCCTGCTCCAGATTGTCGCATCCTCAGCTCGACCACGTATCCCGTGGGGCCCGATGAGCGTTCGGCCAAGAAGTGGTTTATCCTGGCCACTTCAGCGGACGTTGGTGAGGTGGCCGCCGTTCACCCCGACCTGTCAATCCCGGATCAACACGTCACCGCAAAAGACGGCGAAGACGTTGACTACGTTGCCATGTCAAAGGCTTCATGTCAACGGACTTGCGTATTACTTTATCTCAGGAAAGCTGGCTATGACATCAAGCTCGTCGACAGCGACGGCTTCACGCGGGCCATGTCACAGGTTACGTGGTCCATCCCCAACCCCTCTAGTTCAACCACCGTCGATCTCTACAATGGCCCCGCCGCGATATCGCCGTAGCGGTCAAGGATTTGCGATCCTTATCGCCATCGACCCCATTTGTCATTTACGAAGGACACGTTCCATGGCGGCTCGGAATCCTCAATCGCCAAGTCGGATCTCATCGACCACAGTAGGGCACCCACAAAGGTTCTTCCACAATGGGTTTGTGCTCACTTAGCTGGAAGGATCCGTCCATGAAATGTGAGGCAACATCCTATCGACAAATCTTACCTTTTCTAGCTTGCCAACCCGTACCCTTTGTTGTAGTAGCATTTGTCGTGCGGTGCTATAAGCTGTCTTGTGTTTAATTATTTGAGATATGCAAAAATGTATTGTTCAATAGGGCTATGTGATGTTTAAGTATGAATTGTCCACTTCAGTTTCATGAATGGCTATATTTGGTTGTTTATAGTGAGTAGATGCATTGTTTATCTGTGTTTGGTTGTTAGGTTGGTTGCAGTGAGCACTTTTCCAGTTATCGAGCCGATGCCTTGTTTATATGTATTTTGTCTTAGTTTGGTTGCAGTGAGCATTTGTCCAATTATCAAGCAGATGCCTTGTTTATCTGTATTTGGTTGTTAGGTTACTTTTTTTAGCATTTGTCCAGTTTTCAAGCAGATGCCTTGTTTATCTGTATTTGCTTATTAGGTTGGTTGCAGTGAGCATTTGTCCAGTTTTCAAGCATATGCCCTATTTATCTTTATTTGCTTGTTAGGTTGGTTCCAGTGAGACTTTGTCTAGTTTTCAATGGCTATATTTGGTTGTTATACTGATCATTTATGCCTTGTTTATTTCAGTCACCCACAATGTGTTGTTCATTATGTGCAAGTCGGGCTGTGCGCTCATTGCATCAATACCAGTTTGAACGGCTATATTTGGTTACGTTTATGCCTGGTGTAGTTAACACATGCCCTTTATTCAGTTTTACACATTTATCCAGTGATGTTTAAGCATTACCTATGTTTTATTCATTTTCAACAATACCAGTTTGAATTGCAATATTTGATGGTTGTTAAGCCTGCTGTCGGTAACATTGCCTTCCATTTTATATATGCTTTAGAGCATCTTTGAAAACAACATATTCGAGCTATCATTTGGAGATGATATTGTTCACCTTTGCTATATTTGTTTGATGTTAAGGTTGTCGTACTTATCATGCCTTTCCACTACTTATGCAGGACAGCAACGGGAGTGGGCACCATTTTCCGCCGAGGTTAGCTTCTTCCCTTGGCTTGTACTCCCCCGTTGTTCCATAATGTAGTGCAATAGATCCAGGCTTGGAGACTTGTTAGCTTCTAATATTGACTTGTTGCTTATAGGTACATATGCCCTTGGCAGAGATCCGCGATCGACCCTTTTTGCGTATGGGGCAATGAGATATTCATGAACAAGCATCAAGTCACGAAACCGATAAGGATTATTAGCAAAAGATCCAAATGGTGGCAAGCAAGTTATTTGTTTATGCTCTATCCAACACAACGATGGAGTGTAGGATGGTAACTACAAACTCTGCGACCTTCTCCTTTTCTGCCCATAATGAGTTGTTAGACAATAATGTCGAATCTTTTTTGTTTGCAGTGGTTCCCGAAGCAGTTCACTCAAGATTACCTCGCAAAAGTACATGATTGGTGGACCGCAATGAAGGTTAAAGTATTACATCCGACTACAATGAGCATCGAAGTCATAATGAAGACAATGAAGGATGGACGGGCAGCCATCACAAGGGTTGGCCTAGAGTCGTCGCGCATTACGCATGGAGGAGGGCACAATATGGGCATTACGCTTGACTTCATGACAACCGGAATGTCTTTAGCCTCTCTCTTCTGATCTTTAGTACAACTATGGTTCATAATTCTTTACTTGGTGCTACAGTAGTTCTTGATATATGTACTGTGCATCGAATTATGCATTCGTGATTGAACATGTATTTGTAATAAACCTGGTTGGATATGAAATAAGTGATTGCTTTTTAAATTAGGGATTAATTAGGGATTACACTACACACGGTTTGCAAAAGCGAAATGTCTGCGATAAACGTGGAGATCAGACATGTTTCTAGGATCCACTACGTGTGCGATCTGTTGGGTTCTACGGTAGGGTGCGTTGACTGCAAATTAAAATTTTCCTACTCGCAGAACAATGGGAACATGCTACGGGAGATGGATCACAGTTCATTACCACTAGACGCGCAGTGCCGTGCAGCGGAAGAAGAGTTGGGGCAGCGCATCCGCGTGGGTCGTCTCCTCCTCGTCCGATCTCCCTCGAATAGCCGGTCGTCCGATCCCACGTACAAGTTCGCCGGAGCGGTGCAAGTGCACCACCTCTAACGGTATCCGCGCGTGCAGGAGGAACACCGTGCATCGGTCTGCTAGGTCCGATCATACAGTCAACGGCGAGTGGAAGTGGCTATACGCAACACATGCAAACCCTAAGCGATCAACCGCATGAGTGTGCGCACCTCCACTTTATATAGGCGTCCGTCGCGGGCTCAACACTTGGGCCTTGCACGGACCCTAAAACAAAGTCTACTCGGTCACGTTCCTAGTCGATTCGGATCACATCCGACCGGTGTCCTCTGAACCGACCTTGTAGGTTCCTTCCCTTAAACGCGACCCCTTAGGTTCAAGTCGGCTTGGTCACGATTCGGATCACCTCCGACACCTTGCGGTTGGTAGCGGCCTCTAGCAAAGCGTCTTGACCACCAAGCGGACTATGAAGCTGGTTAGGCGAACCTATACAACGTGTCACACTTCTGTTCCCTTTGCCGCATGATATATGTTGTCGGGCTTAAGGCGAGACTGTCATCCTTGTGCTAGCCTGACCTCTTTCTCATTCCAGTGATGCCGACCACAATCCGTATTATCTCATAATCCTTGTCGCATGGCCATGCTTCCCTTGGTCGGATCACATGAGGGGCCCAGAGTATATCTCTCCTGATCGGAGGGGCAAATCCCATCTTGCTCGACCATGTCTCGCAACATGGGACTAGACAAACCCGAAACCTACCTTTGTAACTACCCGATCCGCGGAGTAGCGTTTGGTCGACCCAAAGCAAGTCTGTCACCACCCAGTACATCGTCGGCTCAGGTCTTAGGACATAGAGCGTATGTTGTACTAGAGACTCACAGATGACATATCGCTGCGTCTCATAGTTGGGTATGTCCGACTTGGACCTTATCTCGACTCGGATCCGACTACGTCGAATCCGACCAGACCTTTCCAAGTCCATATTATCCGGTTAGCATCCAATGCTCCATGGCTAGTGAGACCAAGCCATCGACCGTGTCATATGCTAGTCTAGTCGGCTGCGCTTCCACACAGCCCTTTCGACTAGGGACCTTTTAGAACAGTCATCATACAATGCATAGTCCCACAAACAAGTCACGTACTTGCTGATACACATCATTGATAATGTCCAAGGACTATCTTTATCATAAACACATAGGAAATATCATCATACATGATTGCCTCTATGGCATATCTCCAACACTCTCCCACTTGCACTAGAGTCAATCAAATAGACATCGAATGCCCATAGCTCTAACGTGCCCCTCATGCTTGGGTTGTGGGCGGCTTAGTCAGCGGATCTGCAACATTTGCATCCGTGTGAATCTTCCATAACTCTACATCACCGATCTTCTGATCTTTCTTATCGGTGATATTTCCGGTCTATGTGTGCGACCTTGTGGTGATTCCTCGGCTCCTTGGCTTGTGCGATGGCACTAGAATTATCACCATAAAGGTCCAACGGTTTCACCGAGGCTGGGAAAATACCAAGATCATCTAGAAAATGCCAGATCCAAACACCTTCCTTTGCAGCTTCACAAACCACAATGTATTTGGCTTCTATGGTAGAATCGGCCACCGTATCCTGCTTGGAACTCATCTAGTGCACTGCTCCTCCGTTCAGGACATACACGAATCCGGATTGTGATCGACAATCATCTTTGTCGGTTTGGAAACTAGCATCGGCGTAATCCCTTACGACGAGTTGTTCCTCACCTCCATAAACTAGGAACATCTCTTTAGTCCTTTTCAGGTACTTCAAAATAGTCTTTACTGCTGCCCAGTGACTCTCACCTGAGTTTGCCTAGTATCTGCTTGTTAGGCTTATTGCAAAAGCAACATCAGGTCGAAGTTGCCTTGTACCAACCATGCAGGTCAGAGGTGATCCGAACTGTGACCAAGCCGACTTGAACCTAAGGGGTCCCGTGCTTAAGGGAAGGAACCTACGAGGTCGATTCGTAGGACACTGGTCGGATGTGATCCGAACTGGACTAGGAACGTGACCGAGTAGACTTTGGGCTTTAGGGTCCGTGCAAGGCCCAAGTGTTGAGCCTGCGACGGACGCCTATATAATGTGGAGGTGCGGCACACTCATGCGGTTGATCGCTTCGGTGCTGTGACTAGGGTTTGCATGTGTTAGGTATAGCCACTTTCACTCGCCGCTGACTGTGTGATCGGACCTAGCAGTCCGATGCACGGTATTCCTCCTGCACGCGTGGATACCGTTAGAGGCGGTGCACTTGCACCGCTCTGGCGAACTTGTACGTGGGATCGGACGACCGGCTGTTCGAGGGAGATCGGACGAGGAGGCGACCCACGCAGACGCCAGCGCCCCAACTCTTCTTCATTGCGCGGCGCTGCGCGTCTAGTGGTAGCAAGTGATCCATCTCCGTAGCATGTTCCCATTGTTGCTGCGGTAGGAAAATTTTAATTTGCGGTCAGCGCACCCTACCGTAGAACCCAGCAGATTGCTGCGTAGTGGATCCTAGAAACATGTCGATCTCCACGTCTATCGCAGACGTTTACGCTTTTGCAAACCGTGTGTAGTGTAATCCCTAATTAATCCCTAATTTAAAAGCAATCACTTATTTCATATCCAACCAGGTTTATTACAAATACATGTTCAACCACGAATGCATAATTCGATGCATGTACATATCTTGAAGAACTCTGAAGCACCAAGTAAAGAATGATGAACCATAGTTGTACTAAAGGCGTAAAGAGAGGCGAAATACAATCCGTTCTTTGCGCAGCTGAAGCGAGAATGCCCATATTGTGCCCTCCTCCATGCGTAATGCTGGCGACGACTCTAGGCCAACCCCTTGTGATGGCTGCCCGTCCATCCTTCGTTGTCTTCATTCGACTTCTCGATGCTCATTGTAGTCGGATGTAATACTTTAACCTTCATTGCGTGTCCACCAATCATGTACTTTGCGAGGTAATCTTGAGTGAACTGCTTGGGAACCACCGCAAGCGAAAAAGATTCGAGACATTATTGTCTAACAACTCATTATGGGCGAAAAGAGAAGGCTGCGAGTTTGTAGTTACCATCCTACAGCTCCTTTGTTGTGTTGGATAGAGCATAAACCAATAACTTGCTTGCCACCATTTGGATCTTTTTGCTAATAATCCTTATCAGTTTCCGCACTTGATGCTTGTTCATGAATATCTCATTGCCCCATACGCAAAAAGGGTCGATGCGTGGATCCTTGCCAAGGGCATATGTACCTACAAGCAACAAGTCAATATTAGAAGCTAACAAGTCTCCAAGCCTGGATCTATTGCACTACATTATGGAACAACGGGGGAGTACAAGCCGAGGGAAAAAGCTAACCTCGGCGGAAAATGGTGGCCACTCCCGTTGTTGTCCTGCATAAGTAGTGGAAAGGCATGATAAGTACGACAACCTTAACATCAAACAAATATAGCAAAGGTGAACAATATCATCTCCAAATGATAGCTCGAATATGTTGTTTTCAGCATGCTCTTAAAGCATATATAAAATGGAAGGCAATGTTACCGACAGCAGGCTTAACAACCATCAAATATTGCAATTCAAACTGGTATTGTTGAAAATGAATAGAACGTAGGTAATGCTTAAACATCATTGGATAATTGTGTAAAACTGAATAAAGGGCATGTCGGTGTCAAAACCGGCGGATCTCGGGTAGGGGGTCCTGAACTATGCGTCTAGGCGGATGGTAGCAGAGGCGAGGACACAATGTTTTTACCTGAGTTCGAGCCCTCTCGATGGAGGTAATACCCTACATCACCTTGATTAATATTGATGATATGGGTAGTACAAGAGTAGATCTACCACGAGATCAATGAGGCTAAACCTAGAAGCTAGCCTATGGTATGATTGTTGAGATGTAATGTTGTGTCCTCGGACTCTGCCCTCGGTTTATATAGACACCGGAGGCTAGGGTTACAGTCGGTTACAATGGTAGGAGATCTACATATCCGTATTGCCAAGCTTGCCTTCCACGCCAAGTAAAGTACCTTCCGACACGAGCGGAGTCTTCAATCTTCTATCTTACGTGATGCAGGAGTCGGCGGATATTGATAGTCCGGCTGTCCGGACACCCCTAGTCTAGGACTCCTCGGTAGCCTGAACCGGTCTTCAATGGCGATAAGTTAGGCGTGCATAATGTTCGGCATTGCAAGGCGGATTCCTCCTTGAATAATCCGGAGAAGATAATGAACACCGGGATAGTGTCGACTCTGCAAAATAATTTCCACACTCCAGCGTAGAAGAATAAAACACATACACCGATCCAATCTGGCGGCGTATTATGCGGCATGATATCACACGTAGCCAAGCCTTCGTTTTAATCATTTTACTATTCCACCTCGGCACGTTTAGCGGCGGCTTCACGCCCCGTCAAGGTAGCGGTCGTGTTCCCCTCTTTCCGGATTCTCATCAATACGTGCGTGGGTAACCCAACGCGCCATTGATGGTGGCGCTTGGGGATTAGCGAGTTTCACCGGGCGGTGAGGGCGCATAGTTTTGTCGCCTATATATAAGGGATAAGTTTACCTTCTCACCTCGCCTTCTTCCTCCTTTGCTCATCCGTCCCTGCGAACCCAAGCTCCAATGCTCAAGCTCGCACATTCCGCCTCGACCCTTCTCCGAACATGTGCGGAGGGAGGCAAGTGGATGACCTCCACCGCCAGGAGGAGGACATCACCAAAGCTAGCGACACGGATACCTCTCCGGAAACATTGCGCATCGGCTGCCCGACGCGGGGCAGCTCGTTCCTACCCCAGGACCTCACGAGAGGGTCGTTTTCCTTCCCCACTTCCTCCGTGGACTAGGCTTTCCGCTCCATCCATTCGTCCGGGGGCTCATGTTTTACTACGGCCTGGATTTCCACGATCTAGCGCCGAACTTCGTCCTCAACATCTCGGCGTTTATCGTCGTGTCTCTGCATCCGGCCCCACTTCGGCCTGTGGCTCAAGTCCTTCAACGTCAAGCGAAGATGCGTAAAAGGGCGCAAGCGAAATCTTGGGCGCTATGTTGAGCAAGCTGCCCAACGTCCCTTAACTAGAAGGGACCTTCGTGGACTCCGTCAAGGGGTGGCAATCGGGGTGGTTCTATATCACCGAGCAGCGAGCCTACATGGGCGGCGGCCCCGAATTCAGATCTGGAATCCCCACAGCTCACCTCACGGAAAGAGAAGGGCTTGCGGTGGGGTAACCCGTGGAGGTGACGGGACTTGAACCTGCATCAAAAAGCTGGTGAGCAATGGGCTCCGGCTCGTCGGCGTAGTCGAGTCATGCTCCTCGGCGGATTCTCCCATGCCAAGAAAGGGCTTTTACTCTGTGGGAGTTTAATCCGGAACAGCACCAAGCGCTGGCGGGCTCTTGATACAACATATGAAGGTGCACGGAGGTGCTATTCAAGAGCGCTGATCGCCAAGCATCCGCGACCGAAGACCGCGGTTTCAGCTTGCGGTCTCCGGTGACGGAGTAAGTGATTCGACCCCATTACGGGACACTTGCGATAATTTAGATTGACTCTAGCGAGGTTTTAATCGCCTCTTTCCTTTGGCAGAATGGATGGAGAAGGCGAACTGATTATCGATCCGGCTCCCATGCGAAAGAACCGATGAGCGCCCAATTAGCAAAGCTGCTGGTTCCGCACCGTCGTGGTCTTGGGAGAAGAAAACCAAGAAGGTGGCCACGGGGACTCGAAAGAGTTCCCAGAATCAAGCGTCTGACGACGACAAGTTCCTCCCGAAGGCGAGGAAGAGGAGGAGGAGTACTCTCTCCGAGGAGGAGAGAAGAAGAGCTTCCCCAATCGGGCGGCGAAGGGTCAGAGGGGAGAACCATCCCCGGACGGTTCGCCAACATCGGCGTTGGCGAGAGGAGGGCCTCAAGGGCTCGGCGTCCGGCGAGATCGTAAGTCGCGGATCATTCATATGCCGTATTATAGTATGTCACACGTGTCCTTCTAACGCCGCACTATTTCTTTAGTCCGGCGGTGGCGACTTTCCCGACTTCGATGGCGGAGTCGTTGGCGCCGTCGGATGTAAATTCCATCGACCGCCTCTACCCCACGTGCGAAGACGGCGGGCGGAATCCCATAGGGGACGCGCCAGAGGAGGCTCCGGGCGCCGTCGAGCAGCGTCCGGACTTTGCGCGGACTCGACTCCGGAACCCGCAACGGCTCCAGTCCGACAAGCTGCCCCCTCGAAGGAGGCGCAGACCGTGACACCGGCGGCCTCCGTCCAACGGAGGCACGGACAACTTCTTTGGGCGCTCGGCGCCTCCATTGAGGAAGAACACCGCACTCTCATGAGTGCGGTGATTGAAAGGTCCAGCTTCGCCAAGGGCGGGCCGACCAAGCTTCTGCAACAGCCTTCTAATAGGCTTTGAGGTAAGAAGTTTAAAATTAAGCGATATAACACCGCATAGGCGGTAGCCCCGATGCTTAGTCGGTGTTAAATGAAAAGCGGACCGAGGATCTTTAACAAGATATACAGGGGTTTCTAAAATATGGGTTTCTTTGGTCTTGCTTGTTGACTTCTGCCGCATTGACAGCGGAGGTCGAGGCGCCAAGAAGGACCTTGAGCGGTCGGAGCAAGAGCTCAGCCATGCCAAGAGGCAGCTCAAGGAAAAAGAAGGTGAAGAACACCACTTTAAATATGTACCTTCTGAGAAAAGGGTTTTGGTTGCAAACAAGATTAACAAGGATAAAATGTGCAATCACGGGGCCACGAGCGAGGTGGCAGCCCTAAGAATGCCGTGTCCGTGGCGAGCATAATCTTGACCACAGAACGGATTGAGCGAGAAAAGCAAGCGGCGCTGGTGGCGGAGGTTCGGCAAGAGCTCGAGGCTCTCATGAAAAAGCATGAGAGTTTGGGCGTGACTCAAGACTCGAGTCCGAGCTTGCCTCGGCTCTCGAAAGTGCCAACCGCCAAGGCCGAGGCCCGGAGGGCCCGTGAGGAGGTAGAGGACATGAGGAAGATAGCAGCGGGTAAGGCGTTTTCATGCGAGCAAGCATGTTAATGTAAATTACGGATACTTACCCAATCGGAGCTCTCGAGGGCATTTGCAGATCTGCCACGTAGTCGTCGATGCCGCTGCATTCTATCGTGGCGAGGAGGGAGCTCAGCGGAGAAGGTCTTCGGTCTCGGTATCTTTGAGGCCGGCCATCCAGTGCCCCCAAGCGACCAGTGAAGCAGTGGTCGAACTCCTAAGGTAGTGAAGAGGCTATGAAGGGCCTCATAGTCCGGCTGTGGCTGGTCGAGCCATGCTGGCAGCTACTTTGGCCTAGTCGCGGCGGCTAGTGGATGCATGCCCTAGGCTGGATGTGATCAGCGCTCCGCTGCGTTGAAGGCGCTTCGTCGAGCCCTTGCCCGCATAAAAGTGCAATGGGGCAAGCTGGATGCGGAAGCTTCTCGCGGATCCGCCGCCGCCGGGCAAGGAGCACCGTCGCCGGGCGATATTATAAAGTAGTCTGAAGGGAGCCCACGATATCGCGGATGAGTGTCCCTTAATGTAATCCTTGAGTGAACTTCATTGTGTGTTTATCACTGCGCCAAAAACTAAGTTTATATGCGCTATGAGCAACGCTTTGTTTAATTTAAAATATTACCTACATGCGGCCGTTTGTTAAATCGAGAGATGGCAAGTCGTTGGCTTGACCCCGAACCCACGAGTCTTTGGGGTGTTCGATGATAAACTTGAGCACTCTTGTTCCCATCTTTGGGTCCATCTAGGAGGCGCTCAACACGACGAACGGCGACGGACTTATAATGCTTGAACACTCTCACTTAGCCATAGAATTCTATAATTTTAAATTTGGTGAAGCCCCGGTATTCGAAGACCGAATCCGGCGCTATCCACGCCTTCGTCGGACATAATCCGAACTTCGCTCGGCGGCATCGAGTCTTTAGGGACCGAAAAGACCTCTCGAGCAGCGACCGATCTCTCGCCTTATCATGCCGTCGGTTTTAGCTTTCTCCATTGAGGCGTTAACCCGGCGAACCGGGCGCAATCGCGATGGTTCTCCTAGTGCTACCTTAGCCGACGGAGCGGAACGTAAGGCACCAAAACATAGGAGCAGGCAAACCCAACTATTGACCCAAGACATGATTCGAGCTGATTCATATAATGCTATAAGTTCGGGTGCCGCACTTTGTGAAAGTGTTTGGACTTAATCACACCGTAATATAGGGCGAAGCCCTGGTGTATTCGACCGTACCAAAGTGTACGGGTGCAATATGTCACATGGTGAACATTTGTAAAGGATAGCGATTGCCGTGAAAAGGTGATAAACTTGCAAAAAAGTAAGTGCTGCGTTATTTATGTCAAGTTACGCTAATAAAGCGGTGATACAAATAGTGTGGTAAGCAAGGGATTTGGACTAAATTAGCGTGTCCCCTTGAGGATAAGCCGAACTTGGTGTATGTAATTGAATTTAATGCTCGTAATGGAGACCACACAGTGTAAATCGCCGCCTTCTTTAATCCCCGACTTTTGTATCGTGAGTTCGGCAAGTTACGCGACGGGCAGGGCTTCTATTTGGTAGAGTCCTACATATATAAAAAAGAAAAGATAAAAAATAACACCAAGGGGGGCGCTAGCACGAGCCTGGTGCGGTCAAGCCGCACTTTTCCATCCTTGAGGTGAAGCCCTTCCCCTGCGCCCATGGTATCTCCAAAGCGTAATGATGTGCAGAGTGTTATTCTTGTGATAATACGCGGGCGAGGGTGGGGCCCGTGTTGCTACGCGTGCTCCGATCACGCCGGGTGGTCTTGGTTGGTGCTGCTCGGTGGCTTTTAATGTGTCCGGCTTTTTGGTTGCGGACTAGAAATTGCCGTGAAGGCTGCTCAGATTTCCGCCATGAGAGCATTGTATGTTCCTCCGTCACGGAGGGAGCGTTCCGTATTCCCATTGACCGTAATGACTCCACGGGGCCCGGCATTTTGAGCTTTAGGTATGCATAATGTGGCACGCGTTGAATTTTACAAGCGCTATGCGTTCGGCGGGGATGATAGCCGCTCTGAGCGGGACTATATCGAAGATTAACTCTTAACCGGAAATTATCCGGGATCGAAGACCACTTCGGTGTGTGAGCTCTGTCATATTGGCTTCCACTCACAGGATGACACCTTTAAAGGTTGTCTTAGTAGGTTTGATCCTTGATGGGTCTATGCCCATTTTGCGCCTTTGTGTCTGATAAAGCGAGTTTCAGGCTCTGCCGCCGCCGTCCATCGAGACTCTTGTGAGGTGAAATCCATCGGCGATTGGGTCTAAGACCAGCGGCGAATCCGCCATGGCGTATGCTAGTCGGGTGGTCTCGTCGATCGAAAGTGATCGGACGGAGGACCATGGATTGAATTTGGGCGGCTCGCTCCATCGCATAGGCGTCCCATAGTCGCGCTTCCTCTCCCTCTTGGGTATGTGGGTCGCGTAGATCATATTCACCGTTCGCACTTGCGGGAAACCATACATCTCTCTGTTGTTCGGTGGCGGGTCTCTTCCTCGTCGTCGCTATTTAGCCCCTTGTCATTTGTGTTGACAATTGACTTGCCGGCCTGCTGAACACCCAACAATCTCTATTGGTGTGATTAGCTGGTCTTTCGGGGTGCCATGTATCGGCATGGCGGTCGAGTATTCTATCCAGTTGGGCGGGCCGGGGTTGTTCTTTTAAATGGCTTCTTCCGTTGACGGGTTTGGAGCCGCGGAATCCGGCATTGACCGTCAGTATCCTCTTTGCCGTCGCCCGTTAATGCGGCGCTTTGTTTTTGATCCGTCGTGACTGCCGTGGTTGTCCTTAGAATCCGGACTGCCAGAATTTTTGCGGAGATTATTGCTCACGGGCTAGCCAGCTATCCTCTCCGCATAAAAGCGGGTCATTAATGATGTGAGGGCTGCCATGGATTTGGCTTCTCCGCCCGGTGCGGGCTAGCCATTCGTCCGGATGTTGTGTTTGAAGGCTGCAAGGGCCTCCGCATCCGGACGGTCGACGATTTGATTTTTCTTCGTCAAGAACCGTGTCGAGCTATGCGGCGATTAAATGCAGTTCTGAATAATGTGGCTTAGGTCGTCGGCGTCTGGAGGTCGCACGTATGTACCTTGGAAGTTATCAAGGAACGCGGCCTCTAAGTCTTCCCAACACCCAATTGACTCTGCGAGCAGGCTGTTAAGCCAATGCCGAGCTGGTCCTTTAAGCTTGAGTGGGAGATATTTGATGGCGTGTAGATCGTCACCGCGGGCCATATGGATGTGGAGAAGATAATCTTCGATCCACACCGCGGGGTCTGTCGTGCCATCGTAAGATCGATGTTCACGGGTTTGAACCCTTCGGGATCTGGTGATCCACTACCTCATCGGTGAAGCATAGCGGGTGTCGGCGCCCTGTATTGGGCAATATCGCGGCGCAGCTCGAGGGCGTTATGCTGCTGTGTTCGGCTCGGCGGCGTTATGTCCGTAGCGGCGGTATTCGTCGTGGCTCGTAGGCGCCCACGTGATCCATAAATGGATCTGGATTGCCTTGCTTTGTCCTCCAAGATGTCTCGCAAGTCCGGCGCGTTCCTTTTGGCCGTACTCTGGATCGATGTCGAGAATGCGGTCTTGGCTGGGGCCTTGAATGCTTCTCTGTCGCGACCACGGGGTGGTCGGTCAGCCATGTCGTCTTGCTGGTGATAAAGGTGCGTATGCTTCCTCCTCTAATCGGGGAGCAGCTTGCGTCTTAGGTAACTTTGGAGGAGTTCGAGTTTATACTCTTGACGCGAGGACTTACGTCCATCGATCGGCTAGCAGATCTTGATCAGCTTGAAGCTTGTTCTTTTTTCTTTAAGCTATTTCTTTGTGGCTATGAGCTGCGCCTGAAGCGCTCTTGTTCGACGGGATCCTCGGGTATGACGAATTCGTCATCATTGAGGCTCGCCTCGTCCTCGGAGGGAGGCATATAGTTATCGTCCTCAACCCCTTCGTCTGACGTCCTATTGTGAGGGCTTGCTTCTGCGTCCTCCTGCGCTAAATCTTGCAGGAGGAGGTCGTCTTCGGCACTCTCCGGAGTATTATTGTCTCCCGTGCCAGATTCTCCATTCTTGTTGTGGCGGGATTTAGAGCGGCGCCGCTGACACCTGCGTTTAGGCTGCTTCTTCAAAGAATCTTCCTCCGCTGCTTTTTCGCCATCCCCTTCTTTCGGGGTGTCCACCATGTAGGCGTCGTATGGCGAGGTGGCCTTCCGGTGTCTGTGGTATTTGGGTCTGATCGTCTCGGCATCATCGTCCATAAGCGTCGATGTCATCGGAGTCGTAGTCTAGCATGTCGGTGAGGTCCTCGACAGTGGCTACAAAGTGGGTGGTGGGTGGGCTCCGAATTTCTTCGTCGTCCGAACTCCAACCGTCCTGGCCATAGTCCGACCAGGATTCTCCTGATAGCGAGAGATGCTTCAGAGAATTCAAGATATCGCCAAAAGGCGAGTGTTGAAAGATGTCCGCGGCGGTGAATTCCATAACCGGCGCCCAATCTGGTTTAATTAGCAGGGGCGCGGGAGGCTCGGAGTCCGGCGCCTCGGGATCATGAGTTTCGCGGGGGACAAGATTGGTATTCGGCTCCATCGCCGTAGATATTGAAGCCCCCGGGGCGGCGTCTAACCACCGACCCTCGTCATGGGCGATCGGCTCCGGGCAAGTAGCCGGGGCGGATTCAAGTGCGGCCGCCAAAGCAACGTCTTGTGGCAGAGCTAGATCATGCCCATCGTCACGGTCTTGGCGGCGCTTGGTGTGGCTCGAGTCCGTCGAAGACCAAGTCTCCGTGGTCGTCGGCCGTGAAGTTTAGGCTTCCAAATCGACTGACGGCCAGGGCGTAGCTTCGATCTGCTCGGATGGCCAAGAGAGTTGGCCCGATGCAAAACCGCCCGAATATGAAGATCTGTTAGGGAGGAAAGTCTCACCACAGGACAGCATCAAAGGTCGAAGATGCCATCGAGCCTATTGGTGGCGACAGAGGAACTCTCAATGAAAGCACCAATGTCGGTGTCAAAACCGGCGGATCTCGGGTAGGGGATCGAACTATGCGTCTAAGCGAATGGTAGCAGGAGGCGAGGGACACAATGTTTTTACCCGTGTTCGGGCCCTCTCGATGGAGGTAATACCCTCGTCCCGCTTGATTAATATTGATGATATGGGAAGTACAAGAGTAGATCTACCACGAGATCAATGAGGCTAAACCCTAGAAGCTAGCCTATGGTATGATTGTTGAGATGTAATGTTGTGTCCTACGGACTCTGACCCTCCGGTTTATATAGACACAGGAGAGGCTAGGGTTACACAGTCGGTTACAATGGTAGGAGATCTACATATCCGTATTGCCAAGCTTGCCTTCCACGCCAAGTAAAGTACCTTTCGGACACGAGCCGGAGTCTTCAATCTTCTATCTTCGTAGTCTGGGAGTCCGGCGGATATTGATAGTCCGGCTGTCCGGACACCCCCTAGTCCAGGACTCCCTCAGGGCATGTGTTAACTACACCGAGCATAAACGTAACCAAATATAGCCGTTCAAACTGGTATTGATGCAGTCGAGCGGCACAGTTCCGACTTGCACATAATGAACAACACATTGTGAGTGACTGAAATAAACAAGGCATAAATGATCGATTATAACAACCAAATATAGCCATTGAAAATCGGACAAAGTCTCCTTTGGAACCAACCTAACAAGCAAATAAAGATAAATAGGGCATATGCTTGAAAACTGGACAAATGCTCACTGCAACCAACCTAATAAGCAAATACAGATAAACAAGGCATCTGCTTGAAAACTGGACAAATGCTAAAAAAAGTAACCTAACAACCAAATACAGATAAACAAGGCATCTGCTTGATAACTGGACAAATGCTCACTGCAACCAAACTAAGACAAAATACATATAAACAAGGCATCGGCTCGATAACTAGAAAAGTGCTCACTCCAACCAACCTAACAACCAAACACAGATAAACAATGCATCTACTCACTATAAACAACCAAATATAGCCATTCATGAAACTGAAGTGGACAATTCATACTTAAACATCACATAGCCCTATTGAACAATACATTTTTGCATAACTGAAATAATTAAACACGGCACAGTTATAGCACCGCACGACAAATGCTACTACAACAAAGGGTACGGGTTGGCAAGCTAGAAAAGGTAAGATTTGCTGATAGGATGTTGCCTCACATTTCATGGACGGGATCCTTCCAGTTGGAAGAGCACAAACCCATGGTGGAAGAATCTTTGTGAGTAGCATCATACTTTTCAATCAAAGAAGCAATTTCATAAGCACCCTTAAAAGCACCAAATTGTTCAATTTGTTGAACATCATAGTAATTATAAACACCCTTAGCATACGAAGATACGGTCCCATTATCAATAAATTCACATTGGTAGGGAAGGTGTTTCTTAGAGTTTTTAGAACAACAAGTAACATCATATATTTCACATAAATTCCACGCATAGCATTGCAAACTATGAATTTGATCCAGTAAAAGTTTCCCTTTTTCAGATATATGGTGTCACACATAACAAGCATGCTCATCTAAAGATTTGCCCTAAACTAAGCTAGTTGGGGTTTCAGCACAAGCACAAAGGGATCGAAGATGATCCAAGTAAAAAGCTTCAGGAGTGTGATAGATTTTGAGTGGTTCTTCAACCATTGGTTCAGTAGGTACAACTATTTTTTTTAGTATTTTGCATTTCCTACCCATAACTAAAGATAGAAAACAACTAAGAACAGCAAATAAAAATTACTTAGTGATAAAGCAAACAAGAACACACGAGAATATTCACCCCACGCTATGACTCCCTGGCAACGGCGCCAGAAAAAGGTCTTGATAACCCACAAGTGTAGGGGATAATGGTAGCCTCTTTTGATAAGTAAGAGTGTCGAACCCAACGAGGAGCTAAAGGTAGAACAAATACCCTCTCAAGTCCTATCTGCCTCTGATACGACTCTACGCACGCTTAGTGTTCGCTTTACCTAGAACAAGTATGAAACTAGAAGTACTTTGTAGGTGTGATAGGATAGGTTTGCAAGATAATAAAGAGCGCGTAAATATAAAGTAGGGGTTGTTTAGATAAAGAAGCAATAAAGTAAATATAGCGAATGTGGAAAAGTGGTGGTAGGAGTTGTGAAATTTCCCCTAAGCAATTGACTATGTTACAAGACCGATAATCACTATTGCAGTTTTATTTGAGGGAGAGGCATAAGCTAACATACTTTCTCTTCTTGGATCATATGGACTTATGATTGGAACTCTAGCAAGCATCCGCAACTACTAAAGATCATTAAGGTAAAAACCCAACCATGGCATTAAAGTATCAAGTCCCCTTTATCCCATATGCAAACAACCTACTTACTCGGGTCTGTGCTTCTGTCACTCACGCCACCCACCATAAGCAAATCATGAACATATTGCAAACCCTACAACGGGGATCCCTCACGCTTGCGCGACACGGAGAGCACCATAGGACAGCACCAATAATAAAACATGCAACTCAAACCAATCATAGCAATTCATCAAGCACCGGTAGGACAACGAAAATCTACTCAGACATCATGGGATGGCAACACATCATTGGATAATAATATGAAGCATAGAGCACCATGTTTAAGTAGAGGGTACAGTGGGTTGTGGGAGAATGGACCGCTGAATATAGATGGGGGAAGGTGATGGAGATGTTGGTGAAGATGATGGAGGTGTTGGTGTACATCACGGTGATGCTCATGGCCCCCGGCATTGTTCTGGCGCCACCGAAAGCAAGGGGAAGAGAGCCCCCCTCCCCCCTTCTTCTTATTATTCCTTGACCTTCTCCCTAGATGGGACAAGGGTTTCCCCTCTGGTCCTTGGCTCCCATGGCGTGGGAGGGGCGAGAGCCCCTCCAAGATTGGATCTATCTCTCTGTTTCTGCATTCCCTCATTCTTCCCTTTCACCGTTTCTTTTATATCCGGAGATCCGTAACTCCGATTGGGGTGAATCTTTCACCCAGATTTTTCTCATAAAATTAGCTTTCTTGTAGCAAAAGAAGAGCTTCAACTGCCTTACGGGGTGCCCACGAGGGTCCAGGGTATGTGTGCCCCCCTGGGGCGCGCCCCCCTGCCTCGTGGCCCCCTCGGGCACCGTCTTGCGTTGATTCTTCCTCCCAAAAATCACAAATATTCCAAAATAATTCTCCGTCAGTTTTTATCCCGTTTGGACTCCGTTTGATATTGGGTTTCTGCGAAACATAAAACATGCAACAAATAGGAACTGGCACTGGGCATTGGATCAATATGTTAGTCCAAAAAATAGTATAAAAAGTAGCCAAAAGTATATGAAAGTTGAATAATATTGGCGTGGAACAATAAAAAATTATAGATACGACGGAGACGTATCACGAGGTTAGTATTGTCCATGAGGCTTAAGTTTTACTGCAAGAGATTTCTCACGGATAGATAGGTGAAAAGAAGTTTTGTGTGGACAAATGGGCTTCTAAACGTGCTTGGCTTCTATTTACAACAAGTTGTAGTCATCCTGAAATAAAAAAAATTCCACAGGATGTTGATTTTATGGATCAGACTGATCCATTTGTTTGTGACTATGAAAAAGAGTGGTTGGGTTAGATGTTACTAGCATGTTCAATCTGGGTTTGGTCTAAAAATTTGATGAACAATTAATCCTTGGGCTTTTTGTACCATTTGTAAGCTTGAGTTGCATGTTGTTGCCCTCGTACTCCCCTCCACCTGCCACTACACTCCGCATCTTCCACGGCTGCTGTTTGTTCCCGTCCTAGGCCTCGTCGTCGTTCTCCGCCTTGGTTCGCTCGCTGTGCCCGCCACTGTCTTGCGTTGTCAACATGGTCAACAACCAAGAGGAATCAGGAGATGATTGTACGTGGATAGGCTGACAGTAGGGATCCACCAGGGTCATTGCATTACGCAAGTAGGTGCCTCATTATTACAAGCCAAAAAATACTTCCTCCTAATTGTTTGAAAACTAGGTCCCACGCCATTGTCAATGTAGTCAATAAACGAGAAAATTACACAACGAGCGGATAACACGAGGACCCAACAGCTCGCCCAGTTGTTTTTAGTTTGAGACGAGCTCAAGCTGCGTTGTCGGGGTCAGGCCTGTCTAGCCCACGCTTACGCTTTTATTTAAGCACACGAAGAGCCCAGTTGATATAATTTTTCTTTCTGAAAATGACTAGCCCAGTTCTTTTTTTTGGAGAATACCAAAACCGAGGCCTACTTGCTTTTCTTAGCCCTGCTGGGCTGCAAATCTTTCAAGACGAGGAGGGATGTAAGTGGTAAGAAATGGGCTTCCCGGAAAATGGGCTATAAATTGTAAGAAATGGGTCAGAAATTTTAAACCAAAGCCAACCGCAATTACATTAAGATATCATCTTTTCTGGATTTCTCTACTCTCTACTCTTATAAAAACCAAAGCCAACTGGCAATTACATTAAAATATCATCTTTTCTCCCACAAGATAAACTACTCATACAAATGCATCTTCATGTTTTGTGCAACGAACGGGCATCTTGCTAGTTAAGATTTTAAATTTCATTCCTTTTTTGCGGAGAATTATTTTTTGAATTTTATTTTGATATACTTTTTTACAAATTATTTTTAACATGACTCAAAATTTCGTGATTAAAAGAGTTCGGACCCCACCGAAATATGCAAAATTTCATTGAATTTTTTAGCAGTGCCCAGAATATATGGTCTGTAATGCTCATAAAAAGAAATGGGCTTCAAATATCCTTAAGGATTAGAAAATGGGCTGTAACTTATTGAAAATAATGGCTAACGGGCTATATGTTGTTTTCCACAGATTTGGAGACTGACTTCTGGGCCTACTAGGTTGACGATGATGCTGTCCTAAAAAAACTTTTGATGCGTACACAAGGCTTTTCAACTTAGTCAACACACAACAGTGACTGTTGGATGTCCATCCAACGGTCGTCGTGCTTCTTCAATCATGATCTTCCTGCTCCAACCGCCCAAACCAGCGCCAGCGAGACTGCCTGCTCCCTCCTCCCATGGCTGGTTGTGCTGCGCTAGGCCATCCCTCTACCCACCCACACATGTTGTTATTTTCCGGCGACGTCAGCCTCACCCCGCAGCTGACCAATCAGTGCTCATACTCCCCTTAGCGTGGGCATCCGCTGCGGTGGCTTCGCCAGCTCTGGGTCGTTCCCTTCCTGGGCCTCGCCCTCGTTCACCATGTTTGTGCTCTCGGCGCGGCGAGGTCAACATGGTCAATAAACAACAGCCATCGGAAGAGGCTGATAGTAGGGGCCCACACAAGGAAATGCCTCCTTATTACGCGCAAAATAATGATTCCTCCACCTGACAGCTGGGACCCACCGGAAGGGCCTCTATATTTCATGAAGAAAACATTCCCCCCGCTGTCAGCTCGGACCTACCAGCTATATCTTCGCACGCAAGGAAGTGCCTCCTTATTACGCACAAAAAAAATGAATACTCCCCCTGCTAGCTGGGACCCACCGTAGTGGGAGGCTGACTTGTGGGCCTACTAAGTTTATGGGGATGGAGGGCTTTGTCAACTTAGTCAATATGAATGATTCTAGCTCCACTGACCGTACGATGTCCATCCAACGGTCGTAGTGCTTCTTCAACCACTGGTCTTCTTGCTCCAGCCGCCCAAAGCAGTGCCGGTCATGTCGCATGCTCCCGCCTCCCGTGGCTGGTTGTGCTGTCGCGGAGGCCTCACCACCCCCTACTATTCCCATCACTTGTTAGGCCCTACGGCGACGGCAGCCTCACACCGCAGCCGAACCAGTGAACCCTCGTATTCCTCTCCGCTTGGGCATCCACTGCCATGTCTTCCCCAGCTCCGCGTCGTCCCCTTCCAAGGCCTTGCCGTCGTCCACCACCTTGGTGCTCTCGGTGCGGCCTGGTCAATGTGGTCAATGAACGACTTCCATTTGGAAGAGTACTGTACGTGGAGGGGCTGACAGCTGGGTCCACGGCCGCAGCAAGGAAGTGCCTCCTTATTACGCGAAAAATAATGATTCCTCCACCTGACAGTAGGGACCCACCGGACGGGCCACTGTATTTCGCAAAAAAAGTGTGTCCTCCTGACTATTGGGACCCACCAGCTACATCTTCGCATGCAAGGAAGTGCGTCCATATTATGGGCAAAAAAATGATTCGCCCCCTGACTACTGGGACCCACCAGCTACATCTTTGCATGCAAGGAAATGCCTGACAGTCGGGACCCACCTGGTCGAAGCGTACGTAGTGTTGTCATTCTGGTCGCGAACGTGTACGTACATACTAGTCGATCGGTTGCTTTGCAACGATGAACCGTGGCCGAGTAAGTAGCGGCACATGTCATAGTAGAGCCCCCACGTAGCAATTCAGGCTGTCCCGTCTAAACTGTGTACACGTACATACAGCCGCACGCCAAAAAATACGGCCACGCATGTACATACGGGCGGCGTCTCGAACACCTACTTGCGCATACGTACGGCCAGGGCTCGTGTACATGGCTGGGTCAGAACAGAAAAACTACATCGTCCTCGTGTTCATGGGGAGCCAACCGGCTGGGTTGGAACGAAATGCGTCGTCCTGTTCATCAGGATCCAACCGGCTTGGACGGAACAGCCGATGGGAACAAGGCATGGCGTACCGCAGAACGAAGGAAACGGCCTTGTGTTCGACCAGCCACGGTCGAAATGGGATCCTGTTCATCGGGAGGGGTCTGGTGTACCGCAAAACGCAGGAAACGGACTTCTGTTAGACCTCCTACGGTCAAAACGGGGTCCTATTGATCGGGAGGGGTGTGGCGTACTGCAAAACGAAGGAACGGACTTGTGTTGGAGTGCTACGGTTGAAACAGGGGTCATGTTCATCGGGAGGGGTGTGGCATACCGCAAAATGGGACTCCACGGGATACTGTTCATCTCCACCGTCGACCTCCTGTAGCCTCCACGGGCTACTGTTCATCCACCGTCGACCTCCTCCAGCCTCCACCTGCGACTGTTCATCCATCGGCTCCTGTTCATCTAGCCTCCACCGCTCCTCCACCAGCTACTATTAAACCAGCCCTCTCCACGGGGTCCTGTTCAACCACCCCTCCACGGGCTACTGTTCATCCAGCCCTCCACCGGCTACTGTTCAACCAGCCCTCCACGGGGTCGTCCTTTTCATCCAACCCTCCACGGGGTCCTGTTCATCCACCCCCAACCGGCTCGATCGGGGTCCTGTTCATCCAGATGCAACACCACGGGGTCCTGTTCATCCACCCCCACCAGAAACTGTTCATCCAACCCCCCCAACAACGCTCACTGTTCATCAAGGGAAGTAGGCAGCAGGGTTCGATCGGCTTAAGTTAGCAGCAGTAGTGAAGGAATCATCACTCGGGTTCAGTTAACAGCAAGGGATCAATCCCTAGGGTTCAGTAACGTAGCTAGTGCAATAGCTCGGGTTCAGTTAGAGCCCAACGCCTTGCTCGGGTTCAGTTAGAGCCCAATGTCTTGCACCCACACGCGTACATGTACGAGAGAAACGTGCATCGCTCGGCCCCCGACCACCCACCGTAACCGGGAACTCCCTAATATTTTCCTCGCCCTCGCTTCTACCACGGCTTTTTCCGTCATGGATAGCCCAAAGAATGTCATGCAGCTTCGTCTCCGACCCGCCCAGGACGAGAAGCCCATTTTCTGTCATGATTTTTTGACACAGAAGTAGGAGCCCACCACATCTATGATGATACCGGGTTTTGTCACAATTATTGTCATAGTAGTGTCATAAGCATGACAGAAAAAAATTAGTTCAGCCCAAAATGTCACGGATGTGTCTTTTTTGTAGTGAAGGCAAGGAGGCAATTCCTATCAGCAAGGTGCCACTTCCCATCCGCTAGCCTAGTCAAATAGAACGCAGAAGTTAAGCGTGCTTGGGCTGGAGTAGTCCAAGGATGGGTTACCCCGTGGGAGGTTGCATATTATATAAACCTTGGGATCATCCTTGTTTTGCTAATTTGTAGACTATGTTTTTATAGGTTACTTTTTTGCTGTAAAATCACCACGACTGCGCAAGCGCGAGCAAAATGGTGCAGGTATTGGCTTAATCGTGCACGATGCAAGTGCGTTGTAAAATCACCACAACTGCGCAAGCGCGAGCAAAATGGTGCAGGTACTGGCTTAACCGTGTGTGATGCAAGTGCGCTGTAAAATCACCACGACTGCGCAAGCTTGGGCAAATGATGGAGGTACTGGCTTAACCGTGTGCGATGCAAGTGTGTTGTAAAATCACCACGACTACGCAAGCTAAAGGCGGGTGAGTTTATTTAGAAATTAGGACAAGCCGTGTGCGATAGACCAACTAGCTAGAAATATAAAAACAAACTACCCGCCTTGAGCGTTGCAAAAATCGGCGGTTCCGCCACTTTTCCTTATTATCATACATGCATATTCTTATTGGACCGTGCGCGATCTTGGGCACTCCCGCCCCGCATCAATTCCTTTACCCAAATTTTAGTGTCGTCGTACTTCAATCATCGCCCACACTCCTCCAGCACCGACCTTATAGTAAAATTGCAGTAGCTGAGGCATTTGAACCGTCACCCTCCATCATCCACCACCATCTCCGCCCACCATTACTAAAATTTTAAGTAGTTGTGGCGTATCCTCAAACACCACAATCCCCCACCACAGTCCCCCCCCCCCCCCCCCCCATTGAACACTAGCTCGTGGCCGCCGCCGGCGCTGCCGCCAACCCATGTCGGTTTGCCCGTTCCTCCTAGCTTAGATAATAAATTTTAGGTTACCTAGCGATTTCCATACCGTCGCCCCACTCCCCTGAGTTTTATATGAGGCCTGCGGTGTCCTTCCCCGCCAGATCCACATCCCTTGCTCCAGATTGTCGCATCCTAAGCTCGACCACGTATCCCGTGGGGCTCGACGAACGTTCGGCCAAGAAGTGGTTTATCCTGGCCACTTTAGCGGACGTTGGTGAGGTGGCCGCCGTTCACCCTGACCTGTCGATCCCGGATCAACACGTCACCGCGAAAGACCGCGAAGACGTTGACTATGTTGCCATGTCAAAGGCTTCATGTCAACGGGCTTGCGTATTACTTTATCTCAGGAAAGCTGGCTACGACATCAAGCTCGTCGACAGCGACGGCTTCACGCGGGCCATGTCACAGGTTACGTGGTCCATCCCCAACCCCTCTAGTTCAACCAACGTCGATCTCTTCAACGGCCCTGCCACTGATATCCATCGCCAAGCGGTCAAGGATTTGCGATCCTTATACACCATCGAGCCCATTTTGTCATTTCTAAAGGACACGTTCTATGGCGGCGGCTCGGAATCCTCAATTGCCAAGTCAGATCTCATCGACCACGACCATGACCACGAGTAGGGCACCCACAAAGGTTCTTCCACCATGGGTTTGTGCTCTTCCAACTAGAAGGATCCTGTCCATGAAATGTGAGGCAACATCCTATCAGCAAATCTTACCTTTTCTAGCTTGCCAACCCGTACCCTTTGTTGTAGTAGCATTTGTCGTGCGGTGCTATAACTGTGTCGTGTTTAATTATTTCAGTTATGCAAAAATGTATTGTTCAATAGGGCTATGTGATGTTTAAGTATGAATTGTCCACTTCAGTTTCATGAATGGCTATATTTGGTTGTTTATAGTGAGTAGATGCATTGTTTATCTGTGTTTGGTTGTTAGGTTGGTTGCAGTGAGCACTTTTCCAGTTATCGAGCCGATGCCTTGTTTATATGTATTTTGTCTTAGTTTGGTTGCAGTGAGCATTTGTCCGCTTATCAGCGGATGCCTTGTTTATCTGTATTTGGTTGTTAGGTTACTTTTTTTAGCATTTGTCCAGTTTTCAAGCAGATGCCTTGTTTATCTGTATTTGCTTATTAGGTTGGTTGCAGTGAGCATTTGTCCAGTTTTCAAGCATATGCCCTATTTATCTTTATTTGCTTGTTAGGTTGGTTCTAGTGAGACTTTGTCCAGTTTTCAATGGCTATATTTGGTTGTTATACTGATCATTTATGCCTTGTTTATTTCAGTCACCCACAATGTGTTGTTCATTATGTGCAAGTCGGAACTGTGCCGCTCGACTGCATCAATACCAGTTTGAACGGCTATATTTGGTTACGTTTATGCCTGGTGTAGTTAACACATGCCCTTTATTCAGTTTTACACATTTATCCAGTGATGTTTAAGCATTACCTATGTTCTATTCATTTTCAACAATACCAGTTTGAATTGCAATATTTGATGGTTGTTAAGCCTGCTGTCGGTAACATTGCCTTCCATTTTATATATGCTTTAAGAGCATGCTGAAAACAACATATTCGAGCTATCATTTGGAGATGATATTGTTCACCTTTGCTATATTTGTTTGATGTTAAGGTTGTCGTACTTATCATGCCTTTCCACTACTTATGCAGGACAACAACGGGAGTGGCCACCATTTTCCGCCGAGGTTAGTGTAACGCCCCAAGACGGGAGCTTCAGATGCCTTCCATGTTTTTCCGAGTTTCGTCGTGTGATTTGTTTTGTTTGTTGCATCTTTCATCATTGCATCATGTCATCATGCCATCATCTCACAAATCTTTTGCACCTCAACTAAATAAATTGCATAGATCTTTTGATCTATTTAAATCGAGGGAATTCACGATGGTGATTTCTCTTTATAATATATCCTCCCGATATTAGTGGAGCTATTATAAAATAATCCATTCTTTGGATTCACCATAACACACTTGCAAATAATTTCGTTCCTTTTACGCTTCAAGTTTGGTCTCCAACTTGCCCATAAATTATTTCGTCATTTTCGAGCTCCACCAAAATCCAAGCATTTTTGGACAACTGCGAATCCTAGTCCTAGTTCAAACCCATTTGAATTAAATTCAAATGTGTTTGAATTTAAATCTTTCAATCATGCCTCTTTCTATTTTCTGGAGCGAGCATATTTTTGCGAGTCAGGAAAATTACCCGATGCCTTAAATTCTTCCTCTAAACCTTTTCTTCTTTCTTTCCTTTTCTTTCTCTCTATTTTTTTCTCTCTTCATCATGAGTGTGAGGGAGAGAGATACCAGTCGGCCTCTCTAGGCCCAGTAGGCGTAACCGAGCCGGCCCATCTAAGCCGCTAACCCTAGCCCGAGGCCCTCCACATCTCTCCTCGTCCTCCCTTCTGCCGACGCCTGATCCCTCGCTCCCTCGCCTCGTCCCGTCCTCTCGCCCTCCCTGCGCCGCCCTTGCCATCCGCCGCCGCACCATTGCCGCCCGCCGCCGCCCAGCCCATCCCGGCCGGGCCAAGCCTCCCCTGCTCCCCGGCCGGCGTGCCCCCGATCCCCTCGCCCTTCTTTCTCCATCGCACGCGACCCCGTCGCCTCGCGCCTCCACCCCCATCGCCCTGCAGCCGTCCTTCTCCTTCCCTCGCGATGCCGCGGGCATCGTCCTCGTCACCTCCGCCCCGCGACAACAGCCGCCGCCCGCGTCCCCCCTCTGCTCCCCCACGCACGCAGCGCCCGAGCTCGGCCTGCGACCTCGACCTCCCCTGCGCCAAGCCTCACCACGCTACCCCAGGGTGTAGCTCCCTCCTCCTCGCCCCTGCCATCTTCGGCGCCACGCTGGCGAGCGCCATCGCCGGAGTCCCCTGCCCCTTCTGCACGAGCGCCCGTGCGCGCTGGCACCCGCGCCGCTCCTCCCCATCATTTTGGCGGAGCTCGTCGGAGCCCTAGCACCGGTCGCCGCCGCCAAGTCCCTGCGTCGCCGTCCTTGCACCCGCCGGCCTCCCTGCTTCTGCTCCCTGAGATCGCCGCCGTTTCTTTCTGTGCGAGAGGAGGACGAGCAGGTCTGCCCGTGTTGACCCGTCACCCCGCCAAGTTCCATCAAGCTGACCGTGTACGTCTACCGGCACCGTGGGTTTACATCAAGTTCGGCTCAAGACGTAGATATGTGCAACTTCGCGGATTCGCCGATACGACTACCCATGGGACCCGTCAAGTTCATCTCTTAACGTGTACAACTCCGTCGCCGTGTACCACTACTTCCACTACCATCGGCATGTGTACGACTACTTCCCACGACGACCCGTGAACGTCTACCTCCACTACGCCCGAAGACGTTGGAAACGCCAAGTACGACTACATCGCGGTGATATGTGAACGACTACCGTCGCGAGTACCTCTACCGTCGCGTGAACCACTACTTCCCTCGACGCCCGAGAACGACTACTTCCTCTACTTCCTCTACGAAACGCGAACCGTCCCGTTTGAACGCTTCGAAGGTATACCCCGAGACGACCGTCCGTGAACGAATGCATGTGTTGTATGATATGCACTGTTTGCACCGTGTCCGAATTGTCACGCGTTTCCTTGCCACTAATCCGTGGGAACCCGGTTGCCGGGATCATTCCACCATCTTTCGCATGTTCCGCACGCTCCCGTCACCTTTCTTTTGCACCGACATCTCGAGGAGTTGTCGGATCACCGATATGTTGCCGTGGCATCATTTCGGATTTCGCCGCCGTGGCACCCTTTTCGTTATCGTTGCCGTGGCACCATTTTCGTTATCGTTGCCGTGGCACCATTTTCGTTATCGTTGCCGTGGCACCCCTTTCGTTCCGCCATGGTAACAAATGCTTCATACATGCTTATGTCAACATTTTCATAAAAATTGCATAAAACTTGCATATGTCATCCGCATCATGATAACAACAATTAAAATGTTTAAAATTGTTGTTGCATTAAATTGCTAAATGCATATGGGGATTTACCGGATTTGTTGTTTTTATATCCGGCCCCATTTAAATTGTTTAGATGGAATAGTTAGTTAAACCATGCTTCACCTCTTGCCATGTTAACCAACATTTAATCTTGTCTTGTTCATAACCGAGAGAGAACTAAATAATTGAAGTGGTGTTTCGTCAATATGCAACTCCGTTGCATATTGAGCTCCACTTAATTTGTAGGATTGTTTGTGCACTTTGCCATGCCATGCATATTTAAACCGGACATGCATCATATTTGTCTGCGCATCATGCCATGATCATGCTTGTGTATTTACCTATGTTGTTTGTTTCTTTCCGGGTTGTTTCTCTCGTTAGCTTCGGTTTTCGTTCCGGAGTTGTGAGGATCCGTTCGACTTCGTCCGTTTGTCTTCTTCATGGAATCGTTCTTCTTCCTTGCGGGATCTCAGGCAAGATGATCATACCCTCGAAATCACTACTATCTTTGCTATGCTAGTTTGCTCGCTCTTTTGCTATGCCAATGCTACGATGCCTACCATTTGCTTGTCAGCCTCCCAAATTGCCATGTCAAACCTCTAACCTTTGACACCACTCCTAGCAAACCGTTGTTTGGCTATGTTACCGCTTTGCTCAGCCCCTCTTATAGCATTGTTAGTTGCAGGTGAAGATTGAAGTTTGTTCCTCGTTGGAACATGGAGATGTTGTTCCTTGTTGGAACATGTTTACTTGTTGGGATATCACAATATATCTTATATTATTAATGCATCTATATATTTGGTAAAGGGTGGAAGGCTCGGCCTTATGCAGTGTTTTGTTCCACTCTTGCCGCCTAGTTTCCGTCATACCGTGTTATGTTCCCGGATTTTGCGTCCCTTACGCGGTCGGGTGATTTATGGGACCCCCGACGGTTCGCTTTGAATAAAACTTGTCCAAAGGCCCAACATTGACTTTTACCATTTGCCTCACCTAGCCCTTTTCTTCCCTTGGGTTTCGGAGCCGAGGGTCATCTTTATTTTAGCCCCGGGCGGTGCTCCTTCGAGTGTTGGTCCAACTTTGGCGATGTCCGGCGCCCTGGCAACCAGGGTCTATGCCAACCCGACGTCTTGCTCATCCGGTGTGCCACGAGAACGAGGTGCGTCGACTCCTATCGGGATTTGTCGGCACATCGGGCGGCTTTGCTGGTCTTGTTTTACCATTGTCGAAATGTCTTGATGTACCGGATACCGAGTCCGATCGGAGTGTCTTGGGTGAAGGTTTATTCCTTCGATGATCGCGAGAGCTTGTCATGGGCTAAGTTGGGACACCCTGCGGGTATTATCTTTCAAAGCCGTGCCGCGGTTATGTGGCGATGGGAATTTGTTAATGTCCGGTTGTAGAAAACCTGAAGTTGACCTTAAATAAAATACATCAACCGCGTGTGTTACCGTGATGGTCTCTTTCTGGCGGAGTCCGGGAAGTGAACACGGTGTTGGAGTTATGCTTGACGTAGGTTGCTATAGGATCACTTCTTGATCATACTTTTATCGACCGTGCTTTGCCTTCTCTTCTCGCTCTCATTTGCGTATGTTAGCCACCATATATGCTAGTAAACTGCTGCAGCTCCACCTCATGCCTTTACCTTACCCTTAAGCTTAAATAGTCTTGATCTCGCGGTGCGAGATTGCTTTGAGTCCCGTGGCTCACGGATACTTCAAAACCAGTTTGCGGTGCCTATGTTACCGGCGGTGGCGCAATCAAGCTCAAGGAGGAGCTCGATGAAGATCTTGTTCATTGTGTTGTTTCGTTTCAGTTGATCAAGTGGAGCCCGGTTAGGGTCGATCGAGGTCTTTTGTCGCATTTGGGGTTCTTCTTTTATTTTGGTTCCGTAGTCGGACCTTGATTGTATCTGGATGATGTAATGCTTTATTCATGTAATTGTGTGAAGTGGCGATTGTAAGCCAACTATGTATATTTTTTCCCTTATGTATTACTTGGGTTGTGTGAAGATTACCTCACTTGCGACATTGCTTTCAATGCGGTTATGCCTCTAAGTCGTGCTTCGACACGTGGGAGATATAGCCGCATCGAGGGCGTGATAGTTAGCTTCTTCCCTCGGCTTGTACTCCCCCGTTGTTCCATAATGTAGTGCAATAGATCCAGGCTTGGAGACTTGTTAGCTTCTAATATTGACTTGTTGCTTGTAGGTACATATGCCCTTGGCAAGGATCCACGCATCGACCCTTTTTGCGTATGGGGCAATGAGATATTCATGAACAAGCATCAAGTGCGGAAACCGATAAGGATTATTAGCAAAAAGATCCAAATGGTGGCAAGCAAGTTATTGGTTTATGCTCTATCCAACACAACAGTGAGCTGTAGGATGGTAACTACAAACTCTGCAGCCTTCTCTTTTTACTGCCCATAATGAGTTGTTAGACAATAATGTCTGAATCTTTTTCGTTTGCAGTGGTTCCCGAAGCAGTTCACTCAAGATTACCTCGCAAAGTACATGATTGGTGGACACGCAATGAAGGTTAAAGTATTACATCCAGACTACAATGAGAATCGAGAAGTCGTAATGAAGACAGCGAAGGATGGACGGGCAGCCATCACAAGGGGTTGGCCTAGAGTCGTGCGCGCTTTACGCATGGAGGAGGGCACAATATGGGCATTCTGCTTCAGCTTCTGCAGCAACCGGAATGTCTTTCGCCTCTCTCTTTACAGTCTTTAGTACAACTATGGTTCATCATTCTTTACTTGGTGCTTCTGTAGTTCTTCAGTATATGTACCTGTGCATCGAATTATGCATTCGTGGTTGAACATGTATTTGTAATAAACCTGGTTGGATATGAAATAAGTGATTGCTTTTTAAATTAGGGATTAATTAGGGATTACACTACACACGGTTTGCAAAAGCGAAACGTCTGCGATAGACGTGGAGATCAGACATGTTTCTAGGATCCACTATGTGTGCAATCTATTTGGTTCTACGGTAGGGTGCGTTGACTGCAAATTAAAATTTTCCTACTCGCAGAACAATGGGAATATGCTACGGGAGATGGATCACAGTTCGTTACCACTAGACGCGCAGTGCCGTGCAGCGGAAGAAGAGTTGGGGCAGCGCATCCACGAAGGTCGTCTCCTCCTCGTCCGATCTCCCTCGAACAGCTGGTCGTCCGATCCCACGTACAAGTTCGCCGGAGTAGTGCAAGTGCACCGCCTCTAACGGTATCCGCGCGTGCAGGAGGAACACCGTGCATCGGACTGCTAGGTCCGATCACACAGTCAGCGGCGAGTGGAAGTGGCTATACGCAACACATGCAGACCCTAGTCACAGCACCGAAGCGATCAACCGCATGAGTGTGCCGCACCTCCACTTTATATAGGCGTCCGTCGCAGGCTCAACACTTGGGCCTTGCACGGACCCTAAAGCCCAAAGTCTACTCGGTCATGTTCCTAGTCCAGTTCGGATCACATCCGACCAGTGTCCTACGAACCGACCTCGTAGGTTCCTTCCCTTAAGCACGCGACCCCTTAGGTTCAAGTCGGCTTGGTCACAGTTCGAATCACCTCCGACCTGCACGGTTGGTAGCGGCCTCTAGCAAGGCGTGCCGACCACCAAGCAGACTACGAAGCTGGTTAGGCGAACCTATACAACGTGTCACACTTCTGTTCCCTTTGCCGCATGATATATGTTGTCGGGCTTAAGGTGAGACTGTCATCCTTGTGCTCGCCCGACCTCTTTCTCATTCCAGTGATGCCGACCACAATCCGGATTATCTCATAATCCTTGTCGCATGGCCATGCTTCCCTTGGTCGGATCACATGAGGGGCCTAGAGTATATCTCTCCTGATCGGAGGGGCAAATCCCATCTTGCTCGACCATGTCTCGCGGCATGGGACTAGACAAACCCGAAACCTACCTTTGTAACTACCCAGTCACGGAGTAGCGTTTGGTCGGCCCAAAGCAAGTCTGTCACCACCCCGAGTACATGCGTCAGCTCAGGTCTTAGGACATAGAACATATGTTGTACTAGAGACTCACAGATGACATATCGTTGCGTCTCATAGTTGGGTATGTCCGACTTGGACCTTATCTCGACTCGGATCCGACTACGTCGAATCCGACCAGACCTTTCCAAGTCCATATTATCCGGTTAGCATCCAATGCTCCATATCTAGTGAGACCAAGCCATCGATCGTGTCATATGCTAGTCTAGTCGGTTGCGTTTCCACACAGCCCTTTCGAATAGGGACCTTTTAGGACAGTCATCATACAATGCATAGTCCCACAAACAAGTCACGTACTTGCTGATACACATCATTGATAATGTCCAAGGACTATCTTTATCATAAACACATAGGAAATATCATCATACATGATTGCCTCTATGGCATATCTCCAACACTCTCCCACTTGCACTAGAGTCAATCAAATAGACATTGAATGCCCATAGCTCTAACGTGCCCCTCATGCTTGGGTTGTGGAAGCAGCTTAGTCAACGGATCTGCAACATTTGCATCCGTGTGAATCTTCCATAACTCTACATCACCATTCTTTACGATCTTTCTTATCAGGTGATATTTCCGGTCTATGTGTCTGACCTTGTGGTGATTCCTCGGCTCCTTGGCTTGTGCGATGGCACTAGAATTATCACCATAAAGGTACAACGGTTTCACCGAGGCTGGGAAAATACCAAGATCATCTAGAAAATGCCAGATCCAAACACCTTCCTTTGCAGCTTCACAAACCGCAATGTATTTGGCTTCTATGGTAGAATCGGCCACCGTATCCTGCTTGGAACTCATCTAGTGCACTGCTCCTCCGTTCAGGACGTACACAAATCCGGATTGTGATCGACAATCATCTCTGTCAGTTTGGAAACTAGCATCGGCGTAACCCCTTACGACGAGTTGTTCCTCACCTCCATAAACTAGGAACATCTCTTTAGTCCTTTTCAGGTACTTCAAAATAGTCTTTACTGCTGCCCAGTGACTCTCACATGGGTTTGCCTGGTATCTGCTTGTTAGGCTTATTGCAAAAGCAACATCAGGTCGAAGTTGCCTGAGATCCGATTGCCGAGGCATACGGAATCCTATTCATCCTGCTTCGCTCATCAGATGTCGAAGGACTCTGAGTCTCGCTTAGCCTTATACCATGTGAGAGTGGCAAGAGCCCTTTCTTCGCGTCACTCATGTTGAACCGCTTCAACACTTTATCTATGTACGTGCTCTGGCTCAAGCCGAGCAGCCTCCTCGATCTATCTCTATAGATCTTAATGCCTAAAATATACACTGCCTCACCAAGGTCTTTCATCGAAAACTTGCTATTCAATGATTCCTTGATCGAGTTTAGCATCGAGACATTGTTCCCGATCAACAATATGTCATCCACATACAAGATCAAAAACACTATCGAGCTCCCACTTAACTTCTTGTATAAACAAGAGTCCTCTTCGCTTTTGATGAAATCGAGACCAGTGACGACCTCATCAAAACGAATGTTCCAACTCCGAGATGCTTGCTTCAACCCATAAATGGATCTCTTGAGCTTGCATACCTTACTAGTGCTAGTCGAATCGACAAAACCCTCGGGCTGTATCATATACACGTCCTCGGTTAAATTTTCGTGAAGGAAAGCCGTTTTGACATCCATCTGCCATATCTCGTAATCGAAATATGCAGCTATAGCTAGTATGATCCTCACCGACTTCAGCATCGCTACCGGCGAGTAAGTCTCGTCGTAGCAACTCCTTGAACTTGTGCATAACCTTTAGCGACAAGTCGAGCTTTGTGGATCTGAACATTTCCATCCACATCGGTTTTCTTCTTAAAGACCCATTTGCAACCAATGGCAGTTACCCCAGGTGGCAGATCAACCAAGTCCCAGACTTGATTCTCATCCATGGACTTTAACTCAGATCTCAGCCTCCAGCCATGCCTCGGAATTTGGGCTCACCATCGCTTCTGCATATGTGGTCGACTCGTCGCTTTCTAGCAACAATACATCGCGCACTCTGCGCAATCTTTCCGACCTCCGTGATTCTGGTGCCGCTTCCACTACATGTTCCCTGACTGACTCCAGTATGATCTCATCACCAGTCGAGCCGTCCCCGAGTGGTCCTCAAATTTCTTCGATTCGAACCGTCCTCCCACTGGCCTCCCGACTGAGAAACTCTTTCTCAAGGAAAACCCCGTTCCGAGCAACAAACACTTCGTTCTCTTCTCGGTTGTAGAAGCTATACCCCAAGGTTTCCCTCAGATATCCCACAAATATGCATTTATCCGACTTGGGTGTAAGCTTGTCTGACATAAGTCACTTGAAAAATGCTTCACAACCCCAAATCTTTAGAAAAGACAAACTAGGACTCTTCCCGGTCCACATCTCACGTGGTGTCTTGTCTACGGATTTTGATGGTACCCTGTTAAGTGTGAAAGCTGCAGTTTCTAGAGCGTATCCCTAGAATGACAAGAGTAAATACGATTTGCTCATCATAGACCAGACCATGTCCAACAAGGTCCTATTCCTCCGTTACGACACACCGTTTCTCTGTGGCGTACCCAGAGGTGTGAGCTGAGGTACTATACCTCAACTTTTTAGATGATCATCAAACTCCTGGCTCATGTACTCACCTCCACGATCAGATCGCAGAAGCTTTGTAGTCTTGCCGAGCTGATTCTCAACCTCGTTCTGAAACTCTTTGAACTTTTCAAAAGTCTCCGACTTGTGCCTCATCAAATAGATATATCCATATCTACTCAAGTCGTCAGTAAAAGTTGAGAAGTACTGATAGCCACCTCTTGCAGTTGTGCTCATTGGACCACACACATCACTATGTATAAGTTCCAACAGCTCGGATGCCCTCTCGCAACTCTTTGCAAAAGGAGACTTAGTCATCTTGCCGAGCAAGCATGATTCACATGTCTCGAACGACCCGAAGTCGGACGAAGTTAGGAGCCCATCATCATGGAGCTTCTTCATGCGTTTGCACTAATGTGTCCAAGCCGGCAATGCCGTAAGTATGTCAGATTTATCTCATTAGGCTTATGCCTCTTGACATTCACGTTATAGACCGGTTCCTGTTCTAGATTCAATATAAATAGCCCATCAACAATGGGTGCATAGCCGTGGAACATACCATTCAAAAATATTGAACAACCATTGTGCTTTAAATTGAATTCATTACCTTGACTCATCAAACATGAGGCAAAAATAATGTTCCGACTAAGTGCAGGAATGTAATAACAATTATTCAATTCCATAATGAATCCATAAGGAAGCTGGAGCTGCATCGTGCCGACCTCCAACGCAGCAACTCTTGCTTTGTTGCCGACCCTGATGTCAATCTCCCCTTGTGCCACACGCCTAGTTCTTACCAGCCCCTGCATCGAGTTGCAAATATGAACAACCGATCTGGTATCAAATTCCCAAGAGCTACTAGGTATGTCAGCAAGGTAAATGTCTATAACATATGCAACAAGTGTACCTTTGCCTGAAGAAGCATTTCCGGCCTTCTTGCCATGCTCGAGAAGCCACTCGCTCTGATTCCTCTTCCAAAGACCGGTCTCCTTGCGGTGAAAGCAAACGGTCTTGAGTCCGTCCGGACTTTGGCGCAGCGGCGAAGGTTACCGTCTCGTGCCCTTTGCCTTAGCCTTTTCTTGGACCAACTCTTCTTGAACTTAGCGATTTACGCACCATCAACACTTGATGTGTGCCTTTCTTAATATCCTGCTCGCCACTTTGAGCATCCCATGCAATTCGGTGAGCTTCTTATCCATGCCATGCATATGATAGTTCGAGATGAACGTCCCATAGTCAAGCGAAGAGAACCCGAACAAAGATCGGTAGCCAGCTCATCCAAGAGCGGAAGCCCAAACGATCCAAAGCTTGCACATATCGGATCATCTTGATCACATGTGGGCTCGATGGATCACCTTCCTTCACTTGCAATCCATCAAGGATCGCCAGACGTTGAACCTTTCGGTCCTAGCACGTATCGAAACATGCTCTTGAGACTCTCGATCATATCGTAAGCCTCAACATTTTCAAAATGTTGTTGCAAATCGGGCTCCATACAAGCCAAAGATCAAGAATGATCTTCGTTGATTCATCAACGAGTTTCTGGTAGGATTCTTAGTTGTGGCATTAGCATTATCGGCAGGTTCCTCTGAAGTGGATCCTCTAGAACATGTTCCTTTTATCATGCTTGAGAACAATTCTCGATTTCTATACCGGTGGTAAAGTTTGTTCCATTCAGTTTATCCTTTTCCGAATTGATTTCAATGCAAAGTTGGGTTGAGCGGTGGTGCCATTGATCTACAACGAGAAAATATGCAATCACTAAGCAATGTGTTTATGTAGAGTAATTCAAGCCTAAACAAAATACTCCCACCGGTTGGCATCCTCCGCAAACTCTCGGTGATTCAGATCCGACTAGCGCATGCGACTAGTGAGCTTTAGCATCACTGCTAGCCAACATACCTATCCGGTAAGCAACTCTTTGCTAATCGTATCTCTATACGACTCCTATCGGTTGGGAAGGTATCTCATACCCCGGCTCCCAACCTTCTTTGCCACAAGGCCCAAAACCGTTTTGATAGCCTTGTCAAGTTAACTTGATGCAGTGCATGTCCGTGTCCGACACGAACCCTTCAGTTCAAGGACACCGAGCAGCACCCCAATTTTATGAGCCCACTACTAGACGTACTTGACGTCCGAAGGTGCAACATCGGGGATGGCAATTCGCTTGATATTCATGAGGGATCATTCTACCATTCTATCATGCATAGAAACAAAGCATAACATTCACAAATGAACACATATTGTGAAATAGTATGGCTCCTTCATGGATGTTCTTCCAGGTCGGCTCCGACTCCGATGACCATCTACGAACTCCATCTTGTTTGTCACGCTGGGATGCCAAGCCACCAACCTGATCTCTATTATCCAACTACTACAACTAGTAACGAATTTTACATAGAGTCACAAGTCTACACGCAGGTTGTTATACAATATAATGACAACACTTTGGCTCCTGTCGGCTGACAAACATGACACGCAGGCCACGTATAAATTACACACATGCATCAGATACACATGAGCCATACTATTCACATCAAACCTGCAAAACAAAGTTATGCATAGAATCGCATTCTATCGGTTTGTGTGTCTGGTACGAAATACACGGCGCTACGCACACGGCGGTCCTGATTCGGAAACCACAGATCACATCTGAACTCCGTTCACGCCGAATTCTCTGATCTGACCAATCTTATCAATCATCGCGAACCCGATTCGGATTTACGTTTCACTGTTGACCCCGATGGCGGATGACCGACCGGTAGGGGTAGATCGTGTCCCGACCTCATCGATCCCGATTGACAGAAAACATAGCCTCAACGATCCCCATGTGCAGTTGATCACATCAACCGTGCACATAGCCGATCTCTTCAAGGACAACAGATCTCATCTGCCGCCTCCACATATCTAATATGCATACGATATGAATCCAAATCCTATAGCAGAGGCTTTGATACCACTGTTGGGTTCTACGGTAGGGTGCGTTGACTGCAAATTAAAATTTTCCTACTCGCAGATGAACAGGAACATGCTACGAGAGATGGATCATAGTTCGTTACCACTAGATGAACAGTGCCATGCAGAGGAAGAATAGTTGGGGCAGCGTGTCCGCGTGGATCATCTCCTCCTCGTCCGATCTCCCTCAAACAGCCGGTCGTCCGACACCACGTACAAGTTCGCCGGAGCAGCACAAGTGCACCGCCTCGAACGGTATCCGCGCATGCAGGAGGAACACCGTGCGGTGGACTGCTAGGTCCGATCACACAGTCGGCAGCGAGTGGAGGTGGCTATACGCAACACATGCAAACCCTAGTCACAGCGCCGAAGCGATCAACCGCATGAGTGTGCCGCACCTCCACTTTATATAGGCGTCCGTCGCAGGCTCAACACTTGGGCCTCGCACGGACCCTAAAGCCCAAAGTCTACTCGGTCACGTTCCTAGTCCAGTTCGGATCACATCCGACCAGTGTCCTATGAACCGACCTCCTAGGTTCCTTCCCTTAAGCGCGCGACCCGTTAGGTTCAAGTCGGCTTGGTCACATTTCGGATCACCTTTGACCTGCACGGTTGGTAGCGGCCTCTAGCAAGGCGTGCCGACCACCAAGCAGACTATGAAGCTGGTTAGGCGAACCTGTACAACGTGGCACACTTCTGTTCCCTTTGCCACACGATATATGTTGTCGGGCTTAAGGCGAGACTGTCATCCTTGTGCTAGCCCGACCTCTTTATCGTTCCAGTGATGCCGACCACAATCCGGATTATATCATAATCCTTGTCGCATGGCCATGCTTCCCTTGATCGGATCACATGAGGGGCGCAGAGTATATCTCTCCTGATCGGAGGGGCATCTTGCTCAACCATGTCTCGCAGCATGGGACTAGACAATCCCGTAACCTACCTTTGTAACTACCCATTCATGGAGTAGCGTTTGGTCGGCCCAAAGCAAGTCTATCACCATCCCGAGTACATGCGTCAGCTCAGGTCTTAGGACATAGAACGTATGTTGTAGAGACTCACAGATGACATATCGCTGCGTCTCATAGTTGGGTCTGTCCGACTTGGACCTTATCTCGACTCGGATCTGACTACGTCAAATCCTACCGGACCTTTCCAAGTCCATATTATCCGGTTAGCATCCAATGCTCCATGGCTAGTGAGACCAAGCCATCGACCGTGTCATATGCTAGTCTAGTCGGCTGCACGTCCACACAGCCCTTTCGACTAGGGACCTTTTAGGACAGTCATCATACAATGCATAGTCCCACAAACAAGTCACATACTTGCTGATACACATCATTGATAATGTCCACGAACTATCTTTATTCATAAACACATAGGAAATATCATCATACATGATTGCCTCTAGGGCATATCTCCAACACGATCAATCTCCACTGCACACACGATCAACTAGGAAAAAACATATGCGCTCAATCTCCACTGCACACACGATCAGCCAAGAAAAAACGTGTGCGATTAACAACAGCATCGCACACAGATCTTTCTTATTAAATATTTGCGATAGTCACCTTATCACACATGCTTCGAGATTATTGACTGTTTGTGATGTTGTGCGCATCGCAAACGTTTGGTAGTTCTTGGATTAACTGTGTGGGATGTACATACTAACAAAAATGTATCCCTTGGATGGACTGTGTGGAATGTACATCTGAACAGAAACGTTTAGCGGAAGCTGACTGTGTGGGATGTACTTACGACCGGAAATGATTTCGCATGTATAATTGTATTTTTTTTAGCACTACTGTATGTATAACCGTATTTTCTCGCTCGCCGGTCGCACACGACCTCATTTTCCCGAGCGTGTGTGCCAGGAGGGCATATCCCCACGGTTTCTGGGTTGTGTGGGAAGGACCCCCCGTATCGCCCACACTCACTTGGCGACGGTTCCAAATGCCGTCGCGGAAAGGGGTTAAAAACCGTTTGTATAGCACCAACGCGCACCAGTGGTAGAGATATTTTAATCTAGGAGGTATGTGAACCGGAATTTGCAACCGACCCTCTTGTCGAGAAGTTAAATTTAGTTGAAAAACAAAATGAGTATTTGAAAGAAAAAAATTAAAAAATTGAAGAAGAGAAGATGAAATTGGAGTTGTATGTTGCCGATGTGGTCGATGATCACAAGATGAAGATGAATGTAATGCGCTTGAAGATGGATGCAATGCGCTTGAAGATTAAGAAGATTAGAAAATATGCCATTGATAATGAGGCTTGGTATCATTATGTCGTTGGATCAATTGTTACCTTAGTCGCGATCTTCATCGCATTTGTTGTGATGAGGGTAAGTTTTCTCTAGTGTTTTGCTTAACAAATGCTTAAGTAGCTTACTTTCCTCCTAAATAGCATAACTACCTAAGTTAGACAAAAAAATGAGCTATACTTAGCTTACTTTCCTCAAAAATGTCATGATAATCTTTGTTACCTCTAAAATGATATAGACTTACCTTATTTTCCTTGAAAATGACATAATAACCTTAGTAAGCTCCAAAATGACCTATTTACCTAGCTTAGCTCTAAAATGACCTACACTTAGCATTTTTACCTAGCTTAGCACTAAAATGGCATTTTTACCTACCTGAGTTACAAGAAGAAAAAGATAAAAAAGAGGAGAGGAGAAAAAGAAAGAGAAGAAAAAAATCTTCTTCTTCTTCCTTTTCTTCTTCTTCTTCTTCTTCTTCTTCTTTTTCTAGCTAGTCTTCTTCTTCTTCTTCTAACTTGCTTCTTTCCCAATTTGCGGATTTGCTTTAGATGAGGAAGCTTGCGTTGATGGAGTCTACTCTTCTCTTTATGCTTCCTTCTTGTTTTGATTTTGTAGGATGAACAATGTCAAACTTGCTACCTATATATGTATGTATGGATGAAACCATTGTATGCTTGTTGTTGGATAAGTTGGCTATGTATATGTGTTGGATGAAACCATTTGCTATGCATATGTGTTGGATGATCATATCCATATGGCAGGGATATGATTTGGTATGTATATGTATTGGTATGCTTGTTGAAAGTATTTTCATGTGTGTGTGTGTGTGTGTGTGTGTGTGTGTGTGTGTGTGTGTGTGAAATTGATTAAATTTAAGAAAAAACAGAAAAAACAGGAGCTATACAGGTTCTTTGCCGTCTGCTGGCAGACGGCAAAGAGCTTTGCCATCAGCCAGCAGACGGCAAATATGCCATGTGTCAGCTACCTGTGCAACCTGGGGCAGTAGGCTGGCTATTTGGATGCTTTGCCGTCCGCTGGCAGACGGCAAAGACCATTGCATCTTTGTCGTCTACCAGCGGACGACCAAGCAACCAAATAGGCTAGGCCCCTAGGTGCTGCCATGTGGCATGCTATGTCGTCTACTGCGAGACGGCAAAGCAACCAAATATGCAAAGGTCTCTGCCATCCGCCAGCAGAAGGCAAAGAAGCCTTTGTTGTAGCCTGTTCAGCCAGACGTGTTGTCGTCTGCTGGCTGACGGCAAAGGCCTTTGCCGTCTGCCTTGAATGCCTTTGCCGTCAGCCATGGCTGACGACAAAGTTCCTGATTCCTGTAGTGTTGCATTGGTTTTTCCCTTGAAGAGGAAAGGGTGATGCAGCAAATTAGAGTAAGTATTTCCCTCAGTTTGAGAACCAAGGTATCAATCCAGTAGGACACAATGCACAAGTCACCGAATACCTGCACAAAAAGTCAACAAACTTGCACCCAACGCGATAAAGGGGTTGTCAATCCCTTCACGGTTACTTGCAAAAGTGATATCTGATAGAGATAGGTACATGGTAAAGTAAATATTATTGGTATTTTTGATTTATAGATCGGAAAGTAAAAGATTGCAAAATAGTAGATCGGAAACTAGTATGATGGAAAAGAGAACTTATATGATGGAAAAGAGACCCGGGGGCCATAGGTTTCACTAGTGGCTTATATCAAGATAGCAAATAATAAGGTGGGTGAACAAATTACAGCCGAGCAATTGATAGAAGAGCGCATAATTATGATGATATCTAAGGCAATGATCATGAACATAGGCATCACGTCCGTGTCAAGTAGACTGAAACGATTCTGCATCTACTACTATTACTCCACACATCGACCGACTCATGCCTACATCTAGAGTATTAAGTTCATAAAGAACAAAGTAACACATTAGGTAAGATGACATGATGTAGAGGAATTAACTCAAGCAATACAATGAAAACCCCATCTTTTTATCCTCGATGGCAACAATACGATACGTGCCTTGCTGCACCTACTGTCATTGGGAAAGGACATCGCAAGATTGAACCCAAAGCTAAGCACTTCTCCCATTGTAAGAAAAACCAATCTGGAAGGCCAAACTAAACCGATAATTCAAAGAGACTTGCAAAGATATGAAATCATGCATATAAGAATTCAGAGAAGACTCAAATAATATTCATAGATAATCTGATCATAAATCCACAATTCATCGGATCTCGGCAAGCACACCGCAAAAGAATATTGCATCGAATAGATCTCCAAGAACATCGAGGAGAACATGGTATTGAGAATCAAAGAGAGAGAAGAAGCCATCTAGCTACTAGCTATGGACCCATAGGTCTACGGTAAACTACTCATGCTTCATCAAAAGGACAATGATGTTGATATAGAAGCCCTCCGTGATCGAATCCCCTCCGGTAGGACACCGGAAAAGGCCCCTAGATGGGATCTCATGGGTATAGAAGGTTGCGGCGGTGGAAAAGTGTTTTTGTGGCTCCCCCTAATGGTTTTGGGGTATAAGAGCATATATGGGCAAAAGAATTAGGTCAGGAGAGCTCTGAGGGGCTCATGAGGTAGGGGGCGCGCCCTACCCACCTGGTCGTGCCCTCCACCCTCGTGGCCGCCTTGCTGCGTCTCCGACTTCATATCCAAGTCTCCTGGTTTGCTTCTGGTCCAAGAAAGATCATCGCTAAAGTTTCATTCCGTTTGGACTCCGTTTGGTATTCCTTTTCTGCGAAACTCTAAAACACGCAAAAAAACAGAAACTGGCACTAGGCTCTAGGTTAATAGGTTAGTCCTAAAAGAATATAAAATGGCATATAAATTCATATAAAACATCCAAAATAGATAATATAATAGCATGGAACATTCAAAAATTATACATACGTTGGAGACGTATCAAGCATCCCCAAGCTTAAATCATGCTCGTCCTCGAGTAGATAAATGATAAAAACAAAATTTTTGATGTGGAATGCTACCTAACATATTTATCCATGTAATTCTCTTTATTGTGGCATGAATGTTCAGATCCAAAAAATTCAAAAGAAAAGTTTAATATTGACATAAAAACAATAATACTTCAAGCATACTAACAAGACAATTATGTATTCTCAAAATAACATGGCCAAAGAAAGCTTATCCCTACAAATTCATATAGTTTGGCTATGCTCCATCTTCATCACACAAAATACTCAAATCATTCACAACCCCGATGACAAGCCAAGCAATTGTTTCATACTCTGATGTTCTCAAACCTTTTCAACTTTCACGCAAGACATGAGCGTGAGCCATGGACATAGTACTATGGTGGAAGAGAATATGGTGGTTGTGGAGAAGACAAAAGGAGGGAGATAGTCTCACATCAACTAGGCGTATGAATGAGCTATGGAGATGCCCATCAATAGATATCAATGTGAGTGAGTAGGGATTGCCATGCAACGGATGCACTAGAGCTATAAGTGTATGAAATCTCAAAAAGAAACTAACTGGGTGTGCATCCAACTTGCTTGCTCATGAAGACCTAGGGCACTTGAGGAAGCCCATCATTGGAATATACAAGCCAAGTCCTATAATGAGAAATTCCCACTAGTATATGAAAGTGACAAAATAAGATACTCTCTATCATGAAGATCATGGTGCTACTTTGAAGCACAAGTGTGGAAAAAGGATAGTAACATTGCCCCTTCTCTATTTCTCTCTCATTTTTTGTTTGGCCTTTTTTATGGCCTCTTTTTTTCCTCGCATGGTACAATGCTCTAATAATGATGATCATCACACTTCTATTTACTTACAACTCAAAAAATTACAACTCAATGCTTAGAACAAAATATGACTCTATGTGAATGCCTCCGGAGGTGTACCGGGATCTACAATGAATCAAGAGTGACATGTATGAAAGAATTATGAAAGGTTGCTTTGCCACAAATATTATGTCAACTACATGATCATGCAAAGCAATATGACAATGATGAAGCGTGTCATAATAAACGGAAGGGTGGAAAGTTGCATGGCAATATATCTCGGAATGGCTATGGAAATACCATAATAGGTAGGTATGGTGGCTGTTTTGAGGAAGGTATATGGTGGGCGTATGGTACCGGCGAAAGTTGCAGCACAAGAGGGGCTAGCAATGGTGGAAGGGTGAGAGTGCGTATAATCCATGGACTCAACATTAATCAAAAAGAACTCACATACTTATTGCAAAAATCTATTAGTCATTCAACAAAGTACTATGCGCATGCTCCTAGGGGGATAGATTGGTAGCAAAAGACCATCACTCGTCCCCGACCGCCACTCATAAGGAAGACAATCAATAAATACTCCATGCTCCAACTTCGTTACACAACGGTTCACCATACGTGCATGCTATGGGACTCACAAACCTCAACACAAGTATTTCTCAAATTCACAATTACTCCACTAGCATGACTCTAATATCACCATCTTCATATCTCAAAACAATCATAAAGAATCAAACTTCTCATAGTATTCAATGCACTTTATGTGAAAGTTTTTATTATATCCCTCTTGGATGCCTATCATATTAGGACTAAATTTATAACCAAAGAAAACTGCCATGTTGTTCTAAAAGACTCTCAAAATATTATAAGTGAAGCATGAGAGTTCATAAATTTCTATAAAATAAAGTCACCGCCATGCTCTGAAAGATATAAGTGAAGCACTAGAGCAATGTTGCCTAGCTCAAAAGATATAAGTGAAGCACATAGAGTATTCTAATAAATCACGATTCATGTGTGTCTCTCCCAAAAGGTGTGTACAGCAAGGATGATTGTGGTAAACTAAAAAGCAAAGACTCAAATCATACAAGTCGCTCCAAGCAAAACACATATCATGTGGTGAATAAAAATATAGCCTCAAGTAAAGTTATTGATAGACAAAGAAGAAAGAGGGGATGCCTTCCGGGGCATCCCCAAGCTTAGGCTTTTGGTTTTCCTTGAATATTACCTTGGGATGCCTTGGGAATCCCCAAGCTTAGGCTCTTGCCACTCCTTATTCCATAGTCCATCAAATCCTTACCCAAAACTTGAAAAGTTGACAACACAAAACTCAACAGAAAATCTCATGAGCTCCGTTAGTATAAGAAAATAAATCGCCACTTTAAGGTACTATTGCAAACTCATCCTTTATTTATATTGGTGTAATATCTACTGTATTCCAACTTTTCCATGGTTCATACCCCCCGATACTACCCATAGATTCATCAAAATAAGCAAACAACACATAGAAAACAGAATCTGTCAAAAACAGAACAGTCTGTAGCAATCTATAACTCCTGAATACTTCTGTAACTCCAAAAATTCAGAAAAAATAGGACGATCTGACAATTTGTGTAACAATTGAGAGCAAAAAGAATCAGATCAAAAGCACGTTTCAATAAAATTTTGGAATTTATTTACTGGGCGCAAAAGTTTCTGTTTTTCAGCGGATCAACACAACTATCACCATAAGTTATCCTAAAGGTTTAACTTGGCACAAACACTAATTAAAACATAAAACCACATCTAACTAGAGGCTAAATGAATTATTTATTACTAAACAGGAACAAAACGTAAAGAACAAAAATAAAATTGGGTTGCCTCCCAACAAGCGCTATCGTTTAACGCCCTTACATTGGTATGCGTCGGTGCTATACAAACGGTTTTTAACCCCTTTCCGCGATGGCATATGGAACTGTCGCCAAATGAGTGTGGGCGATAGGGGGGTCCTTCCCACACGACCCAGAAACCGTCGGGGATATGCCCTCCTGGCACACACACTCGACAAAATGAGGTCGTGTGCGACCGGCGAGCGTATAATTACGGTTATACGTACAATTGTGCTAAAAATACAATTATACAGGCGAAATCATTTCCGGTCATAAGTACATCCCACACAGTCAGTCCCCGCTAAACGTTTCCGTTCATATATACATCCCACACAGTCGCTCCAAGGAAAACGTTTTCGTTCGCAGGTACATCACACACAATTTTCCCCGTTAAATCGTTTGTGATAGCGTTGACATCGCACACAATATTAATAATTTTATCATTTGCATTATTGAATGCATCACACACGGTGCATAGAAGAAACTATGTGGCAAAGGTTCTCCATCACACACAATTTTTATGAGGTAAACGTTTGCGGAAGGTGGCCTAACGCAAACAGTCTGGAAGAGAATGTCGTGTGTGATTGTTCATCGATCCAACACGGTTTATTCCTAGAAACTGTGTGCGTTGCCTTAGGTCATCGTCCATGGTACTTTCTCAATAACCGTTTGCAATAGCAAAAAACAATTAGCAGGCTAATTGCCCTATTATCAATAATCCATTTATTAATCTAATTGACATTCATATTAAACACATAATATATTTCATTCCCATATTAAGGAAGCAGAATTTTATAATTGAAATACATCAGAGTACAACATGATATAGCTTCAGCACTCAGCTACCCCATTACACAACTGCACCAGCACCAAGTTTCACATGCAACATCTAGAACCTTTCGAAATTAGCATCATAGACGGTACATAGACAGATGCATATCATCGGGAAAACTGCTGAAGTGGAAGGCAAATATTGAGCCTTCATTGATGTTGAAGGTCTTTGCAACTTTAGGCCAGTGCCTGTGGATGATTGATCATCCATCCTTCTTCCTCTTCAGGAACACTTCAATATTGAACCGTGGGTGTTGTATGAATACCTTCCTTGCCTCCTGACCATACAGGTGGTTTGAGAGGTAATCATCAGTGAACTATTTTGGAAAGGCCTGAGAACAAGGATGTTCCTAAATATTTTTTCTATATTGAAAATGGGGCAAAGGAATAAAAAGACAAGGTATAATAGTTAGTACCAACCTGTAGTGAACTGATGTCTTCTTTATTGTGCAGACAAAGATCTTGTTGTTTTTTGACGCTAATTTCTTTATCCTAACAATCTTTCTGAGTTTCTTGACTTGATTGATATTCATGGACAACTCATTTCCCCATATGCAAAAAGGGTCGAATAGTGGGTCAAAACCTCTGACAGCAGGACCTGCATGTGCAAGACCAAAATGTTTAAAACCTAAGTATTAGAATGGTGTCTGCAATTGCACAATAATGCGCTATTAGACAAAGGACCATGCATGTGCAAACCTCGATTGTAAACCTTAGTGCTTCCCAGTGCTTCCCTGCAACACATAGAAGGTAGTTATTGATCAGGTTAAGTGAGGGTTCGCATGCTATTAGTAAAACTAGAGGATACCCCGTGCATTGCGGCGGGAAATCAACTATGATTTTAAGAGATGACAAATGGAAATTGGTAGTACGTAATATTATCAATTGACGCACCTTTTAAGATAGAAAATTTATATTGATGCATCTTCTCAATTGCAACCTAATCAAACTGCTGAACTACATCTTCCATCTATAGCTCATTAAGGAGTTTGAAGAATATTTCCTTGTGACTTATAGTGGCGAGTGTAGTAGAATAATGCGGACCACATGTACAAATAAGAGAATAAGGAAGAGAAATATGCAATATATAACCAAGGATAATGAAAGAAACCTAAACGATAATTACCCCAAACAAACTCTCGCCTAGCTAATCTCCAAAAATATAAAAGGCATCATAAAATTTTCGTAAGAAACAAACAATCAACTAATAAAGAAAGCTGTAATCTAAATCACCAAAACAAATCAAATACTTCAAAATATTAGGGCATATAAAATTTAGCTATGATGATAAAGGCCATACTAAATATCTGAATATACAACACATGTGTGACCATCTCTTCAAGAGAACAACTGCACAAAAGGGAGATAAAACGGTAGATGGTACGCATGAGCCCAAAACAGGTAGTATTTCATACCTTTACTCCTAATACCATATCGGTATGAAGTAGGTTAGGCAGTGAAAGGATACATGAAAGAAAAAATTATGAGCCAACAAATACTATAAAAACGGAATTACTATAAGATCATGTGACTTGTTGTACATATAGAAATAAGAAAAATGAGAAACAGAAATGGGGTTATATCAGGAGCGATATCTTGGACTACCTAGTTGCTTTGGATGGTGGCCATAGCAAGATCGTACAATAAAAAAATATAAATAAATGTGGGTGATTCCCAAAAATTATACAATGTAGAATAATTAAAAAAATAAATATAATAGGCGTCTCAGGTTGTAGAATCGATGGCAAATTGTTGTGTTGGAACATGTTGCTAGCTTACAAACATAAAATAAAAAGAGGAGCTAGTTGTTGTGACAAATTAGAAGTCTGTCCTTGAAGAACCAAATAAAAACATTAGTAGCCTTTGTGAAATTTTTCACACACCGCCGCTTCACTTGCTTCCCTTCAAACTTGGTCGTACACCTCCAGATAAATAACCGTAGAATACTGAACTTGAAATAATTGCTAATGGAATCAAAATAGAAATAATAGTAAGCCACAAAATAATTAAGAAGGGAAAGATAAATAAAACACACCTAGAGTTGTTGAATTGGTACTGTAAGGTGGGAGATTTGGTAGTGCTCACTATTGTAAGGAAAATGTTGGCCTAAATTAATTAGACCATACCATTTTCAGCAAAAAAAATAGATCATACCCTGGAAACGTGCAGAAACAACCATATATGCACCGGAAAAAAACGTTTTCATACAAAATATGGTTAAGCAACAAACCAAATATATATAGTACGGTTGTGAATTGCCTTCCCTGCTATTTGTCCAATTCTCTTTTGACATATGCATGAGGTTTTTTTTGTTTCTATTGTGACGCACACTTGTATCTAAAGTAGATTTGGACTTGTGTTTATGTTAATTAGTAGTACTACGCACGAGTGGATGTAGCATTCAGGCCTGAACCTCATCCTATGGCAACGAAGTAGAAAAATAAGCACAACTTGTAGGAAGACAAACGATCACTTTGATAGAATGAATAATATTTGGCATTATAATCAGAATATACACGAATGGGAAATAATTAGGGGGAAACCTGAGGATGGAATCCACCAGGAGATAAAAGATATGAACTCCGATTCATACATCTGGTGATTCATCCTGCGACTGATGGCATAGGTCTTGTACAGGAGGCCGACGCCGATGTCGTTGCCGCCCCTGACAACTCTGTACCATCGTAGTACCACGTATGAAAGGGCAAGGGGATTGGAGGAGTTCATTTTAGCACTCGAGGGAGCAGCTTCGTGATGAATAAAAGCACCTAACCTTTGTCAACGCTTCGCCAGGAGAGTCTTCACGGCAGCGTCCTAAACCTTGGCAGCCTACCAACCTGATGTCCTTCAATGGAGATCAGGGGAAGCGGTGAGATCGAGGGAGGGCACAGCCGAGGGAGGGACGCCATCATTGGAGCAGGACGTTGCCAACTTAAATGCGAGTGAACCTAGAGAGGGCTGCCGGATGTTGGGACAAACCCGATACCAGCTCTCTTTCTCTCACTCGCACAAACGAAGGTTGAAGATGGAGCACCGAATTTTTCCGGCGCGCAAACGCTTCCACCGCACGAACGGCGCCTCAGCCGCATGAACGGCCTCACTTTACTAGGCACATACCCGGGCGCGGCAACACATCGGAGCCTACCCACAGGAACACTCTCACAACCGACCGCGCGCATACCACGGACCTGGCGGAGACTACCTCTTCTCTGGCTCCTAGGCTCGGCTCATACCGGCACACTCCATCAGTACACGCGGAGGCCTTTTATACCCGGCTGGACACAGGTGCCCACACATGACCCGGCACCACACTGCCCACTAACCCATGCATGCACGCATCATACCCAGCCACTAACTAAACTATTGTGCATGGTTGGCCCACTAACCAACTAACTCCTTGCGTGTAGGCTGCTTAATCACATCCAGTCAACAACCTATCCAGAAGTCTATCCTACCGGCCATGCACTCACCTAGCTAGCTAGCTACGGGCGCGCCATTCAACGCGGCCAGTCCAACTGATCCCTACGGCCGCAACTACACACACGATTAAACACAGAGCTACGGCCGCGCGCACGACGCACGCAGTGGCATGGCTTATTTCTGACATTCTCCCTCTAAGACATGACCTCACCCTCATCGAAGTTGTTGTAGCTTCCGTCGTTGTCGTCGCCATGGTCGTCGCTGCGATCTCCAGCACGAGCCGCCACACGCTGCCAATCCAGTAGCCCGTAGTCCCGTGCTCCTCCGTGCCGCTTCTCCATGCCACGCGCCACTGCGCCCCCACGGCCGTCGCGCCGAGCCGCCGCCACGTGCTTGCCATGCTCTGCAGCCACCGCATCGCGCCGCCATGGCCTCCGCCGCCGCGTAGCACCTCCATCCCGCCACGCCATCGCATCACGCCGCGCATCTCCTTAGGCCGACACACGGCCCAGAGCTCCATCGCGCAACCAATGGCACGCCTCCGGCTAGAGGAACGACGCCCAAGATAACCAAGCTCATGATACCAAATGTTGGGACAAACCCGATACCAGCTCTCTTTCTCTCACTCGCACAAACAAAGGTAGAAGATGGAGCACACAATTTTTCCGATGCACAAATGCCTCCGCCGCACGAACGGCCTCACTTTACTAGGTACATACCCAGGCGCAGCAACACACTGAGCCTACCCAGAGGAGCTCTCTCACAGGCGACCGGGCGCATACCACGGACCCGGCGGAGACTACCTCTTCTCTGGCTCCTAGGCTCGGCTCATACCGGCGCACTCCATCAGTACACAGGGAGGCCTTTTATACCTAGCTGGACACAGGTGCACACACATGACCTGGCACCACACCGCCCACTAATCCATGCATGCACGCATCATACCCGGCCACTAACTGAACTATTGTGCATGGCTGGCCCATTAACCAACTGACTCCTTGCGTGTAGGCTGCTAAATCACATCCATCCAACAACCTATCCAGAAGTCTATCCTACCGGCCATGCACTCACCTAGCTAGCTAGCTATGGCCGCGCCATTCAAGGCGGCCAGTCCAACTGATCCCTACGGCCACAACTAGACACACACTAAACACAGAGCTACGGCCGCGCGCACGATGCACGCAGTGGCACCGCTTATTTCTGACACCGGAGGCCTCCTTGATGAACATTCAATCGTCTGCGCCCCATGCTTCAGCGACCGGCTGAGCAGGTCCCCCACGGCCCCACCGTGGACCGCGGGAACGCCCAAAGTACCAGGTTGTCGGGGTAGCCCGGCGAGGCGGTCAGGCGACGCCACCCGTCCACGAAGATGCGGATGGTGGAGGTCTCGCTGGGGCTGAGCCCTCGCACGTGTGTCATGGTGTGTCGCAGGTGCGCGAGTGTGGTCTTGAACCGGCTTAATGGCCGGCCGCGCCCCTATGATGTCTTAACGCACAGTCCAGAGATGAAGTCTTTGGTGAAGTGCGCCTTGTGGATGATCACGTTGTCGGCCCCGTGGTGCCCAGCTAGCCCCGACGTGCTTGAGGTTGCTGGACGACGACCGGTAGTACTCGACGTCGCGCGTCCAGAAGAGGTCAGGTGGTTGTGGCCTTGTCAGCGGTGGTGGGAGCGGAGATGTCCAGCCCTCTCGCGGCACGGCCCAACGCAATGAGGAAGTAGCTGGTGGTGTGGCCGTCGGCGACCGCGTGGTTTGCCGTGAACCCGACGGCAAGCGAGCCGCACGCAAAGCGCATGAGCTGGACCTGCACTACCTCCTGCACGTCGCCCTCCATGTCCGGGTGGAGCTGCATCACGACGTGCGATGGCTTGGGCGGCTTGAAGTCCACCAGCGTGGCCCCGTCCACGTGCACTTCCACGAGCCACGCATCGTGGTCGTTGAGCAGCACCCCCGGCAAACAACAAAATCTCAATCAGACTCTGTAGGAACAACTGATCCAAATGAAATAATCAGGAATGAGGGAGGAAGAGGAAGAAGAACCAATGCGAGAAAGAAGAGAAGATTGAAGATGAAGGGGAAACCAGGTCAATCCTATGCAATGAGAAGATAAAAGGGGTGAGGTGAAATGACTTGTGGGGAGGAGGGAGTAATTAAAAGATGCGAATGGAGCGAGAGGGGTTGCTGGCCTTCGACTCTTAGGAAAAACATGATGTTTTGTTTTCTGAGGGAGAGAGGCATACGTTTTTTTCTCGGTGGCTAAGTTTTGATCAGTTGTTACGCTTCGAAATTGACTACTGGCTGGAAGAGGACTGCTGACATGGCACATGTGATGTGGTGGGATGGTTGCATGTATGAGAAATGAAGTAATGGACCTACTTGATGATGTGGATAGCTTGCATGTCAAGATAAATAGGATAGTGGGGATGAACTATTTAGGTATCATAGATATGTTGATGAAAAATAGGCATATTGCAGATTCATCAGATTAATTCAAGCCACATGGAAAACCCATTTATCCAAACCAAGCATCATTAAGAACTAGGAAATATAGCAATTGCATATGTTTCCCATGTATTAAGTGTAGCCAAATTCGATTATTCCTCACATGCACAACAATACAAAATTCTACCCACGACAATTGGACATTGCATTGCAGAATTGAACCAAGCAGTTAACTAAACACCACAACAAATGAACCGAACATTAACTGAACACCACACTCCACAATATAACATACTACTAATAGAAGATTAGACAGTTAACCAAACCAAGCATGCTTAACAACCTGGAAATATAGCAATTGTATTTTTTCTCATGTATTTAGTACAGCCAAATTCGATTTATTTCTCACATGGTATACAATAACAGAATGCACCCACAACAATTGAATATCACATTGCAGACTGGATCCAAACAGTTACTAAACACCACAACAAATGAACCAAACGTTAACTGAGCACCACATTGCATGGTAAAAGCAGACAGCACAATTCACTAGAATTTGTTAAGGAAAGGTAGGAGCAGCACACGCAATGGGTAAATCAAGCATGCTTAACTGGCATAGTTAGCAAATGGCAAGGTGCTCCTCCAAGATCTGGGGGTCGGCACGAATGGCAGCCATCGCGACCTCATACACACATAGTTGACGAGCATACCAACGCAAAATAATAAATTGATCCCATAATAGTTTCCCTTTTTGTGTCGAGCGATAATCCCTAAAGTATTCACGTTGATCCAACATGTCTCCCATTATAAAGTTGAATGGGGTTTTCTCAGGATTATCAAAGTAGTACTTAATATCTTTCACATAATGAGGGTTTTAGGAGTTACCCCATCTACATGAGTAGCAAGTACATCTAATTTTTTTGGTTTTTTGTGTTCCATATCCATAACTAAAGATAGAGAACAACTAAGAACAGCAAATAAAATTTACTTAGTGATAAAGCAAACAAGCACACACGAGAATATTCACCCCACGCTATGACTCCCCGGCAACGGCGCCAGAAAAAGGTCTTGATAACCCACAAGTGTAGGGGATCGCAACAGTTTTCGATAAGTAAGAGTGTCGAACCCAACGAGGAGCTAAAGGTAGAATAAATATTCCCTCAAGTTCTATCGACCACCGATACAACTCTACGCACGCTTGACGTTCGCTTTACCTAGAACAAGTATGAAACTAGAAGTACTTTGTAGGTGTGATAGGATAGGTTTGCAAGATAATAAAGAGAGCGTAAATATAAACTAGGGGCTGTTCAAAAAAAGATGCAATAAAGTAAATATTAGTAGAGAGCTTTTTGTTACGAGAAAGTTATTTGTCCAAGGCAATCGATAACTAGACCGGTAATCACTATTGCAATTTTATTTGAGGGAGAGGCATAAGCTAACATACTTTCTCTACTTGGATCATATGCACTTATGATTGGAACTCTAGCAAGCGTCCGCAACTACTAAAGATTCATTAAGGTAAAACCCAACCATAGCATTAAAGTATGAAGCCCCCTTTTATCACATACGCAACAATCCCCTTACTCGGGTTTGTGTTTCAGTCACTCACGCAACACACTATAAGCGAATCATGAACGCATTGCAACACCCTACAACAGGAATCCCTCACGCTTGCGCGACACGGGGGGCACCATAGGACAGCACCAATAAGAAAACATGCAACTCAAACCAATCACGATCATCAATTAACCCATAGGACAAAATGGATCTACTCAAACATCATAAGATAGCCATACATCATTGGGAAATAATATATAGCATTGAGCACCATGTTTAACTAGAGATTACAGCGGGTAAGAGAGAGGTTACACCGCTGCATAGAGGGAGGAAGAGTTGGTGATGAAGGCGGTGAAGTTGTTGGTGAAGATCGCGGTGATGATGATGGCCCCCGGCGGCGCTCCGGCGCCACCGGAAGCAAGGGGGAGAGGGCCCCCCTTCTTCTTCTTCTTCCTTGACCTCCTCCCTAGATGGGAGAAGGGTTTCCCCTCTGGTCCTTGGCTCCCATGGCATGGGAGGGGCGAGAGCCCCTCCGAGATTGGATCTATCTCTCTGTTTCTGCGTTCTTAGATTCTACCCCTTCACCATTTCTTAAATATCCGGAGATGCGTAACTCCGATTGGGGTGAATCTTTCGCCAAGATCTTTCTCATAAAATTAGCTTTCTTGCGCCAAAATAAGGGCGTCAACCGCCTTACAGGTTGCCCATGAGAGCCCAGGCCGCTCCCAGGGGGAGGGCGCGCCCCCTGTCTCGTGGCCACCCCGGACACCGTTTCGCGTTGATTTTACTTCCCAAAAATCATAAATATTCCAAAAAAAATCTCCGTCCGTTTTATCCTGTTTGGACTCCGTTTGATATTGGGTTTCTGTGAAACAAAAACATGCAATGAGACGTGAACTTGCACCGAGCACTTTGGATCAATATGTTAGTCCCAAAAATAGTATAAAAAGTTGCCAAAAGTATATGAAACTTGAAGAATATTGGCATGAAACAATCAAAAATTATAGATACGACAGAGATGTATCAGTGTCCTTGGTTGCAACCTTAGGTCCCATGCAAGAAATGAGAATGAATGTCAAACACCTTTGCCACCGTCGCTCGGCCGCTAACATTGAGATACATGGTTTAAAATTATAGTAAAAAATCAAAAACTCATCTGAAATTCATGAAACTTGGCATGCTATCATGGAACAACAGCAACATGCAGTGGTAAAAATATTGTCCCATTTGGGGCAGGTTGGGGTATAAGCTTCTCACAAACCAGATCTTCTCACAACAAGCCTTGTGGTTATGGTAGGGAACGTTTCACAAACCAGATCTTCTCGCAACAGAATAGATCTAAGTTTTGCCATCTTTGGTGTTCAATTATTCAATAGAACACTTATAACCCTTAGGAGTTTCCTTCTTTTCATTAATGATTAAACTCCTAGGCAAGAAATCAAGAAATTCGTTTGTAGCAAACGGTTCCTTAATGATAGCGAAAAAACGGGGGTGAACACTAATTGATTTGAGATCCGCATTTTCCTTACTAGAAGATTCACCCTTATTTTTGGGAACATACATTAATTTGACAATTTTGGTACGAGGAGGATTTGGAGTATTTTTCACAGAAGAAAAGGCAGACCCTAAGTTGGTAATAGTATCCTCAAGTTTATCGATTCTTGTGGAATCTTGATATGTTCTTTCGTTAACTATAGGTTCCTTTTCTTTAAAAAAATTCAGAGTAACTCCAACCTTAGATCCATATTGAGTAATTTGGTTGTGGATCTTTTTATCCAAATTTTCAATTAACTCAACAGTGGCAACTTTATTTTCAATAATTTCAAGCCTTTGCATCACATGTTCCAAAGTTAAAGCAGTTCCATTAACCAAAAGAGGTGGTGGCCCAAACAAATCTAACATAGCATTATAAGCATCAAAAGTATGGCTACCCAAGAAATTCCCTCCGGTAATGGTATTAAGGATATATCTATTCCAAGGAGTAATGCCTACATAAAAATTGCGAAGAAGAACGGAAGTAGATTGCTTCCTAGTAGATCTATTTTGAGCATTGCAAATTCTATGCCAAGCATCTTTTAGATTTTCTCCCTCCCTTTGTTTAAAATTAAGAACTTCATGATCGGGAGTACTAACAATGATAGGAGGACTAGCCATGACGACGAAATAAACGATCTAACACACGAGCAGACAAGAGGCAAGTGAAAGAGAGGCGAACGGGAAAGAGAGGGCGAATAAAATGGCAAGGGTGAAGTGGGGAGAGGAAAATGAGAGGCAAATGGCAAATAATGTAATGCGAGGGATAGAGTTTGTGATGGGTACTTGGTATGTCTTGACTTGTGTGAAGACCTCCCCGGCAACGGCGCCAGAAATCCTTCTTGCTACCTCTTGAGCACTGCGTTGGTTTCCCTTGAAGAGGACAGGGTGATGCAGCAAAGTAGCATAAGTATTTCTCTTAGTTTTGAGAACCAAGGTATCAATCCAGTAGGAGGTTGCACGCAAGTCCCTCGTACCTACACAAACAAATAAGAACCTCGCAACCAAGGCAATAAAGGGGTTGTCAATCCCTTCATGGCCACTTGCAAAAGTGAGATCTGATAGAGATAATAATAAGATAAATATTTTTGGTATTTTCATGATATAGATTGGAAAGTTAAGATTGCAAAATAAACTAGATCGGAAACTTATATGATGGAAAATAGACCCGGGGGCCATAGGTTTCACTAGTGGCTTCTCTCAAGATAGCATAAGTATTACGGTGGGTGAATGATACGTCTCCAACGTATCTATAATTTTTGATTGTTCCATGCTATTATATTACCCCTTTTGGATGTTTATGGGCTTTATTTTACACATTTATATCATTTTTTGGGACTAACCTACTAACCGGAGGCCCAACCCATATTGATGTTTTATTGCCTGTTTCAGTATTTCGAAGAAAAGGATTATCAAACGGAGTCCAAACGGAATGAAACCTTCGGCAAAGTTATTTTTTGGAAGAATATGATCCGGGAGACTTGGAGTTCATGTCAGAAGATCCTCGAGGACTCCACAAGATAGGAGGGCGCCCCCCTATAGGGCGCCCCCCCTGTCTCGTGGGCCCCTCGAGCACCTCCCGATCGACTTCTTTCACCTAGATATGCCTATGTACCCTAAAACCATCGAATATCAAGACAGATCGGGAGTTCCGCCGCCGCAAGCCTCTATAGCCACCAAAAACCTCTCGGGAGTCCGTTCCGGCACCCTGCCGGAGGGGGAACCCAACACCGGTGGCCATCTTCATCATCCCGGCGCTCTCCATGATGAGGAGGGAGTAGTTCACCCTCGGGGCTAAGGGTATGTACCAGTAGCTATGTGTTTGATCTCTCTCTCTCTCTCGTGTTCTCTCTATGGTACGATCTTGATGTATCGCGAGCTTTGCTACTATAGTTGGATCTTATGATGTTTCTCCCCCTCTACTCTCTTGTGATGAATTGAGTTTCCCTCTTGAAGTTATCTTATCGGATTGAGTCTTTGATTTGAGAACACTTGATGTATGTCTTGTCGTGTTTATCTGTGGTGACAATGGGATATCACGTGCCACTTGATGTATGTTTTGGTGACCAACTTGCGGGTTCCGCCCATGAACCTATGCATAGGGGTTGGCACACGTTTTCTTGACTCTCCGGTAGAAACTTTGGGGCACTCTTTGAAGTACTTTGTGTTGGTTGGATGAATTTGAGATTGTGTGACGCATATCGTATAATCATGCCCATGGATACTTGAGGTGACAATGGAGTACCTAGGTGACATTAGGGTTTTGGTTGATTTGTGTCTTAAGGTGTTATTCTAGTACGAACTCTTGAATAGATTGATCCGAAAGAATAACTTTGAGGTGGTTTTGTACCCTACCATAATCTCTACGTTTGTCTCCAATATTAGTGGCTTTTGAGTGACTCTTTTTTGCATGTTGAGGGATTGTTATATGATCTATCTATGTTATTATTGTTGAGAGAACTTGCACTAGTCAAAGTATGAACCCTAGGCCTTGTTTCCTATCATTGCAATACCGTTTACGCTCACTTTTATCATTAGTTACCTTGCTGTTTTTATTATTTCATATGACAAATACCTATATCTACCATCCATATTGCACTTGTATCACCATCTCTTCGTCGAACTAGTGCACCTATACAATTTACCATTGTACCTGGTGTGTTGGGGACACAAGAGACTCTTGGTTATTTGGTTGCAGGGTTGTTTGAGAGAGACCATCTTCATCCTACGCCTCCTACAGATTGATAAACCTTAGGTCATCCACTTGAGGGAAATTTGCTACTGTCCTACAAACTTGTGCACTTGCAGGCCCAACAATGTCTACAAGAAGAAGGTTGTGTAGTGGACATCAAGCTCTTTTCTAGCGCTGTTGCCGGGGAGGTGAGTGCTTGAAGGTATATCTTTAGATCTTACAATCGAATCTTTTTGTTTCTTGTTTATCACTAGTTTAGTTTATAAAAGAAAACTACAAAAAAATGGAGTTAAGTTTGTCACATACGCTTCGTCTTTTTAATATCTTTCGTGAGTATGATTGAAAGGAAAATTGTGCTCAAGTGCTAGAAGAAGAATGCAATAAAATGCTTGGTACTAAATCTTTGAATGAGCATGATTGCAATGTTGTTAGTATGAATTCCTTGAATATCCATGATGCTAATGATATGCAAAGCCACAAGCTTGGGGAAGCTATGTTTGATGAATATGATATTTTTAGTCCCCCAAGTTTTGATGAGAATATTTATTATGATGAAAGCATGCCTCCTATTTATGATGATTATATTGATGAAAGTGGGTTTGGAAGAGTGTCAACTTTAGGAAGTAGTGATCCCACTATTTTGGAGGATGTTGAATCTTATTGTGATGAATATGAAATTGGATTTGGAAGAGTGTCAACTTTATTTATTGATGATTCCACTATTTCGGAAGAGGTTCCAATTGATTATGAGAACAAAGTTGCTATCTATGATGATTATTGTGATGACTTGTATGCCATTAGGAATAATGATAACCATGAAACTTGTCATCATGATTTTAGTTTTCAATTGGATTATGCCTCACATGATAATTATATTGTTGAGTTTGCTCCCACTACTAGTCATGAGAAGAAATTTGCTTATGTGGAGAGTAGTAAATTTTCTATGCTTGTAGATCATGAAAAGAATGCTTTAGGTGTTGGTTATATTGTAGAATTAGTTCATGATGCTACTGAAAATTATTATGAGGGAGGAACATATGCTTGTAGGAATTGCAATAATGTCAAGTATCCTCTCTATGTGCTTAAAATTTTGAATTTATGCTTCTTTTTCCTTCCTATGCTTGTTGATTATTGTTCCCATAAGTTGTTTGATCACAAAATCCCTATGCATAGGAAGTGGGTTAAGCTTAAATGTGCTAGTCATATGCTTCATGATGCTCCCGTTATGTTTCAATTCTTATCTTTTATGTGAGCATCATTGTCATCATCATGCCTAGCTAGAAAGGCATTAAAGAAAAGCGCTTGTTGGGAGACAACCCAATATTTATCCTTACTGTTTTTGTGTGTTCACATGATTATGCTACTGTAGTGATCATGTTTTATAGCTTTTGTTTCAATAAAGTGCCAAGTAAGACCTTTAGGATAGCTTACGGTGATAGTTGTGTTGATCCTGCTGAAAATCAGAAACTTTTGCACCCAGTAAATTAGTTTTGTTAATTCACATAAACGTTATATTGATCTGATTCTTTTTGCTACGGATTGGTACACAAATTTCTTAGGACTTCCTAATTTGTTAGTATTTTTTGAGTTCCAGGAGTTTACGTTTGTTACAGATTACTACAGACTGTTCTGTTTTTGACAGATTCTGTTTTCTATGTGTTGTTTGCTTATTTTGATGAATCTATGAGTAGTATCGAAGGGTATGAACCATAGAGAAGTTGGAATACAGTAGATATTACACCAATATTAATTTAGAATGAGTTTATTACAGTACCTAAGTGGTGGTTTTATTTTCTTATACTAACGGAGCTTACGAGTTTTCTGTTGAGTTTTGTGTTGTGGAGTTTTCAAGTTTTGGGTAAAGATTCGATGGACTATGGAATAAGGAGTGGCAAGAGCCTAAGCTTGGGGATGCCCAAGGCACCCCAAAGTAATATTCAAGGACAACCAAGAGCCTAAGCTTGGGGATGCCTGATACGTCTCCAACGTATCTATAATTTTTTATTGTTCCATGCTATTGTATTACCCCTTTTGGATGTTTATGGGTTTTATTTTACACATTTATATCATTTTTGGGACTAACCTACTAACCGGAGGCCCAGCCCGTATTGCTGTTTTTTGCCTATTTCAGTATTTCGAAGAAAAGGAATATCAAACGGAGTCCAAACGGAATGAAACCTTCAGGAGCGTGATTTTTGGAACGAACGTGATCCGGAGAGCTTGGAGTGCAAGTCAAGAAGCAGCCGAGGCCCCCACGAGATAGGAGCCCCCCCCCCCATGTAGGGCATGCCCCCTGTCTCGTGGGCCCCTCAGGCGGCCACCGACGTACTTCTTCCTCCTATATATACCTATGTACCCCGAAAACATCCAGGGGCACCACGAAACACAATTTCCACCACCGTAACCTTACAGATCCGCGAGATCCCATCTTGAGCCTTCACCAGGCACTCACGGGGGGGAATCGACCATGGAGGACCTCTACATCAACATCCTTGCCCCTTCGATGAGTTGTGAGTAGTCTACCACAGACCTACGGGTCCATAGTTATTAGCTAGATGGCTTCTTCTCTCTTTTTGGATCTCAATACAATGTTCTCCCCCTCTCTTGTGGAGATCTATTCGATGTAAACTCTTTTTGCGGTGTGTCTGTCGAGATCCGATGAATTGTAGGTTTATGATCAAGTTTATCTATGAATAATATTTGAATCTTCTCTGAATTCGTTTATGTATGATTGAGTTATCTTTGCAAGTCTCTTCGAATTATCAGTTTGGTTTGGCCTACTAGATTGGTCTTTCTTGCCATGGGAGAAGTGCTTAGCTTTGGGTTCAATCTTGCGGTGTCCTTACCCAGGGACAGAAAAGGTTGCAAGGCACGTATTGTATTGTTGCCATCGAGGATAACAAGATGGGGTTTATATCATATTGCATGAGTTTATCCCTCTACATCATGTCATCTTGCTTAATGCGTTACTCTGTTCTTATGAACTTAATACTCTAGATGCATGCTGGATAACGGCCGATGTGTGGAGTAATAGTAGTAGATGCAAGCAGGAGTTGGTCTACTTGTTATGGTCGTGATGCCTATATACATGATCATGCCTAGATAATCTCATAACTATGCGCTTTTCTATCAATTGCTCGACAGTAATTTGTTCACCCACCGTAATACTTATGCTATCTTGAGAGAAGCCTCAAGTGAAACCTATGGCCCCCGGGTCTATCTCTTATCATATTTGCTTTCAATCTACTTTTATTTGCATATTTACTTTTTGCATCTATATTATAAAATACCAAAAATATATTTATCTTATCATACTATCTTTATTAGATCTCACTTTCGCAAGTGGTCGTGAAGGGATTGACAACCCCTTTATTGCGTTGGTTGCGAGTTCTCAGTTTGTTTGTGTAGGTGCGTGGGACTTTTGAGGAGCCTCCTACTGGACTGATACCCTGGTTCTCAAAACTGAGGGAAATACTTATGCTACACTTGCTGCATCACCCTCTCCTCTTCGAGGAAAACCAACGCAAGCTCAAGACGTTGCAATGCCCCAGAAGTCATCCCCTCTTTCGTCTTCGTTCATCGGTAACTTTACTTGGAGCTATATTTTTATTCACCACATGATATGTGTTTTGCTTGGAGCGTCATTTTCTTTTGTTAGTATTTGCTTGCTGTTTGAATACAATACCAAGATCTGAAATTCCTTAATGTTAGAGAATCTTCACATAGTTGCACAATTATTCAACTACTCATTGATCTTCACTCATATCTTTCGGAGTAGTTTGTCATTTGCTCTAGCGCATCACTTATATCTTTTAGAGCACGGTGGTGGTTATATTTTGTAGAAATTGCTAGTCTCTCATGCTTCACTTATATCTTTTTGAGAGTCTTTTAGAATAGCATGGTATTTGCTATGGTTACAAATTTGGTCCTAGAATGATGAGCATCCAAGTTGGGTATAATAAAAACTATCATAGAAAGTGAATTGGATGCTATGATCAATTTGATGCTTGATAATTGTTTTGAGATATGGAGGTAGTGATATTAAAGTCATGCTAGTTGAGGTGATTATGAAAAATACTTGTGTTAAGGGTTGTGATTCCCGTAGCATGCACGTATGGTGAACCGCTCTGTGATGAAGTTGGAGCACAATTTTCTTTATCGATTGTCTTCCTTATGAGTGGCGGTCGGGGACGAGCGATGGTCTTTTCCTACCAATCTATCCCCCTAGGAGCATGCGCGTAGTGCTTTGGTTTTTGATGACTTCTAGATTTTTGCAACAAGTACATGAGTTCTTTTGACTAATGTTGAGTCCATGGATTATACGCACCCTTTCACCCTTCCATCATTACTAGCTTCTCTTGTGCCATGCAACTTTCGCCGATGCCATACACCCACCATTACCTTCCTCAAAACAGCTACCATACCTACCTATTATGGCATTTCCATAGCCATTATGAGATATATTGCCATGCAACTTTCCACCGTTCCGTTCATATGACACGCATTACTTTTGTCATATTGCTTTTTGCATGATCATGTAGTTGACATCGTATTTGTGGCAAGGACACCTTCATAATTTTCATACATGTCACTCTTGACTCATTGCATATCCCGGTACACCACCGGAGGCATTCATATAGAGTCGTATCTTGTTCTAGCTTTGAGTTGTAATTCTTGAGTTGTAAATCCACAAAAGTGCGATGATCTTCATTATTAGAGCATTGTCCCAGTGAGGAAAGGATGATGGAGACTATGATTCCCCCACAAGTCGGGATGAGACTTCGGACTTTATAAAAAGAAAAAAAAAGAAAGGCCGAAGAAAAAAAGGAAGAAAAAAAAGAGAAAAAGAAAAAGAAAATAAATAAATAAAATGAGAGAAAAAGAGAGAAGGGACAATGCTACTATCTCTTTTTCCACAATTGTGCTTCAAAGTAGCACCATGATCTTCATGATAGAGAGTCTCATATGTTGTCACTTTCATATACTAGTGGGAATTTTACGTTATAGAACTGGGCTTGTATATTCCAGTGATGGGCTTCCTCAAAATGCCCTAGGTCTTCGTGAGCAAGCAAGTTGGATGCACACCCACTTAGTTTCTTTTGTTGAGCTTTCATATATTTATAGCTCTAGTGCATCCATTGCATGGCAATCCCTACTCACTCACATTGATATCTATTAATGGGCATCTCCATAGCCCGTTGATACGCCTAGTTGATGTGAGACTATCTTCTCCTTTTTGTCTTCTCCACAACCACCATTCTATTCCACATATAGTGCTAAGTCCATGGCTCACGCTCATGTATTGCGTGAAAGTTAAAAAAGTTTGAGATCATTAAAGTATGAAACAATTGCTTGGCTTGTCATCGGGGTTGTGCATGATTAAATACTTTGTGTGATGAAGATAGAGCAACAGCCAGACTATATGATTTTGTAGGGATAACTTTCTTTGGCCATGTTATTTTGAGAAGACATGATTACTTTGATTAGTATGCTTGAAGTATCACCATTTTCATGTCAATATGAACTTTTATTTTGAATCATTTGGATCTGAACATTCATGCCACAATAAAGAAAATTACATTGAGAATTATTCTAGGTAGCATTCCACATCAAAAATTCTGTTTTTATCATTTACCTACTCGAGGACGAGCAGGAACTAAGCTTGGGGATGCTTGATATGTCTCCAACGTATCTATAATTTTTTATTGTTCCATGCTATTATATTACCCCTTTTGGATGTTTATGGGCTTCATTTTACACATTTATATCATTTTTTGGGACTAACCTACTAACCGGATGCCCAGCCCATATTGTTGTTTTATTGACTGTTTCAGTATTTCAAAGAAAAGGATTATCAAATGGAGTCCAAACGGAATAAAACCTTCGGCAAAGTTATTTTTTAGAAGAATATGATCCGAGAGACTTGGAGTTCACGTCAGAAGATCCTCGAGGACTCCACGAGATAGGAGGGCGCCCCCCCCCCCTATAGGATGCGCCCCCTGTCTCGTGGGCCCCTCGAGCACCTCCCGACCGACTTCTTTCGCCTATATTGCCTATGTACCCTAAAACCATCGAATATCAAGATAGATCGGGAGTTCCGCCACCTCAAGCCTCTGTAGGCACCAAAAGCCTTTCGGGAGTCTGTTCCGGCACCCTGCCGGAGGGGGAACCCATCACCGGTGGCCATCTTCATCATCCCGGCGCTCTCCATGACGAGGAGGGAGTAGTTCACCCTCGGGGCTGAGGGTATGTACCAAGAGCTATGTGTTTGATCTCTCTCTCGTGTTCTCTCTATGGCATGATCTTGATGTATCGTGAGCTTTGCTATTATAGTTGGATCTTATGATGTTTCTCCCCCTCTACTCTCTTGTGATGAATTGAGTTTCCCTCTTGAAGTTATCTTATCGGATTGAGTCTTTGATTTGAGAACACTTGATGTATGTCTTGCCGTGTTTATCTGTGGTGACAATGGGATATCACGTGTCACTTGATGTATGTTTTGGTGACCAACTTGCGGGTTCCGCCCATGAACCTATGCATAGGGGTTGGCACACGTTTTCTTGACTCTCAGGTAGAAACTTTGGGGCACTCTTTGAAGTACTTTGTGTTGGTTGGATGAATTTGAGATTGTGTAACGCATATTGTATAATCATGCCCACGGATACTTGAGGTGACAATGGAGTATCAAGGTGACATTAGGGTTTTGGTTGATTTGTGTCTTAAGGTGCTATTCTAGTACAAACTATTGAATAGATTGATCCGAAAGAATAACTTTGAGGTGGTTTCGTACCCTACCATAATCTCTACGTTTGTTCTCCGCTATTAGTGGCATTGGAGTGACTCTTTGTTGCATGTTGAGGGATTGTCATATGATCTATCTATGTTATTATTGTTGAGAGAACTTGCACTAGTGAAAGTATGAACCCTAGGCCTTGTTTCCTGTCATTGCAATACCATTTACGCTCACTTTTATCATTAGTTACCTTGCTGTTTTTATTATTTCAGATTACAAATACCTATATCTACCATCCATATTGCACTTGTATCACCATCTCTTCGCCAAACTAGTGCACCTATACAATTTACCATTGTATCTGGTGTGTTGGGGACACAAGAGACTCTTTGTTATTTGGTTGCAGGATTGTTTGAGAGAGACCATCTTCATCCTACGCCTTCTACGGATTGATAAACCTTAGGTCATCCACTTGAGGGAAATTTGCTACTGTCCTACAAACCTGTGCACTTGCAGGCCCAACAACGTCTACAAGAAGAAGGTTGTGTAGTAGACATCAGTGAAGAAATTACTGTCGAGTAATTGATAGAAAAGTGCATAGTTATGAGAATATCTAGGCATGATCATGTATATAGGCATCATGTCCGCGACAAGCAGATCAAAATGATTCTGCATCTACTACTATTACATCACACATCGACCACTATCCAGCATGCATCTAGAGTATTAAGTTCATAAGAACAGAGTAACACATTAGGCAAGATGACATGATGTAGAGGGATAAACTCGAGCAATATGATATAAACCCCATCTTTTTATCCTCGATGGCAACAATACGACGTGCCTTTGCCCTAACATCACATCGGGAAAGAACACCGCAAGATTGAACCGAAAGCTAAGCACTTCTCCCGTTGCAATAAATATCAATCTAGTAGGCCAAACCAAACTGATAACTCGAAGATACTTGCAAAGATAACCAATCATACATAAAAGAATTCAGAGGAGATTAAAAGATTTCTCATAGATAAACTTGATCATAAACCCACAATTTATCGGATCTCGACAAACAAACCGCAAAAAGAGTTACATCAAACTATGGACCCGAAGGTCTGTGGTAAACTACTCACACTTCATCGGAGAGGTTTTGGCGTTGATGTAGAAGCCCTCCGTGATCGATTCTCCCTCCGGTGGAGCGCCGGAAAAGCCTCCAAGATGGGATCTCACGGGTACAGAAGGTTGCGGCGGTGGAAATAGGGTTTCGTGGTGCTCCTCGATGTTTTCAGGGTATGCAAGTATATATAGGTGAAGGAAATCGGTCAGGGGAGCCACGAGGGTGGGGGGCACGCCCACCCCCTGGGGCGCACCCTCCTCCCTCGTGGATGCCTTGTTTACTTCTTGACGTCCACTCCAAGTCTCCTGGATTGCGTTTGTTCCAAAAATAACTCTTCCGAAGGTTTCAGTCCGTTTGGACTCCGTTTAATATTCCTTTTCTGCGAAACACTGAAATAGGCAAAAAAAAACAACAATTTGGGTTGGGCCTCCGGTTAATAGGTTAGTCCCAAAAATGATATAAAAGTGTATAGTAAAGCCCATAAACATCCAAAATAGGTAATATAATAGCATGGAACAATAAAAAATTATAGATACGTTGGAGACGTATCACTCCCGCCTTTGGGCCGCGATGGCAGAGCGGGCGATGGCCCTGGCTTTCGACAGAGCTGTGGCGGCAATAGCTGCCGACGGGCACCGGCGGCCGAGCGTGTGGTGCGTGTTCCACGCACACCCAACTAGGACGCCGCGCGCACTACAGTACGCGGGGACTGTGCCGCCGCTGCGGTGTAGCCTCCCAGCTGGAGCTGTGCTCTGATGATGGCGGAGTGGCTGAGCGACGACGACGGTCCGGTGCCATTGCCGATTTTTGGAGAAGCAGACGAGATAAGCTACAGGGAGGGAGGGGAAAATGCGACGCAGGACTCGCTGGCCATGAGGGCTTATATAGTAGGCTGATAAGCATTGGGATTTTGGGGGATTTCACCGAGTCGGGCGGGAAGCTTGCGCAGGAACCTGCACGGTTGTGCGGGAACAGGCTCAACATTGTTTGGCCAAAAGAACATCCCCACGCGCTGCTCAAGCTTGCACTCGAACCGTCTGCGGCAGCGGGGTGACAAGGCGTGCGAGAGAAGGACAAAAGGACACATACACATATGTTTAATAAAAAATGTTTGCGATTTAATTAACTACTATATGCCCGTTCTGGTTTATAAGTAGGATTTAATTAATAAAATACGAATGCATGTCGCCGAAGATTATATTGTCGGATTCGTATTTGAACATAGTTTCCAGTTATATAATTTTTGTAACATGCATTATCGTTTTGTTGGTTAAATTTGAGATTATATACCAGCAAGCGTTTGCCCACAACAACACGGCGCCGGCCTCTACTCGCGTCCCTCGGTAAGCTCTGCTCGCCGTTAGGCGCCGGCGCGCTCAGCTCGCGTCCGTCGGCGCGCTCGGGTTGTGGACAGCTTTTCCTTGCGTGTTCAGCTACTATATGCATATATATGATTGCTCGCCGTTGAGGCGACCGCGGAGCGCTCTGTATGATGTTGTAATTGCACGATGTATTGCTCTCGTGCATAGGCACGTATATATGATGTACAAAGGTGGGCCACGGACCTCAACTATACAAGGAACTAGGAGGCGGGCCCAATACACAATATGCACATAACACATATACTCAACACCCCCCCGCAGTCGAAGCGGCACCGCGGCTCACGCAAAGACGGAACGGAACTCCTCAAATGACGCCGTAGGCAAGCCCTTGGTCATGATATCGGCAAATTGTTGGGAAGTAGGGACGTGTAAAACACGAATATGGACAAGAGCCACCTGTTCCCGAACAAAATGAATATCCAACTCAATATGCTTGGTCCGTCGATGATGCACCGGGTTGGCGGAGAGGTAGACCGCCGAGACGTTGTCGCAGTAGACCACCGTGGCACGGGCAACAAGACAAGAGAGCTCCTAAAGCAGTTGGCGAAGCCACGAACACTCGGCGACGGCGTTGGCCACCGCACGATACTAAGCCTCAGCACTGGAACGAGAGACCGTAGGCTGCCGCTTGGACGACCACGAGATAAGTGAGGGTCCAAGGTAGACACAATAGCCCGAAGTGGAGCGACGAGTGTCAGGGCAGCCCGCCCAGTCTGCATCAGAGTAGGCAGTGAGGGCGGTGTCGGCAGAGGCCTGAAGCGTGATGCCAAGATCCATAGTGCCACAGATATAGCAGAGAATCTGCTTGACGGAAGCCAAGTGAACGTCTCGAGGAGCATGCATATGAAGACACACCTGATGCACGGCATACTGGATCTCCGGTCGAGTCAGAGTGAGGTACTGGAGAGCACTAACGATAGACCGATAGAAAGCAGCATCCGAAGCAGGAGAACCATCCGTGGCAGAAAGCTTGGCCTTCGTATCAACAGACGTAGCGGCAGGCTTGCAGTAAAGCATGCCGGCGTGCTCCAGGAGCTCATGAGCGTACTTCCGCTGATGAAGAAAGAAGCCATCCGGACGGCGCACCACCTCGACACCGAGGAAGTAGTGCAAAGGATCCAAGTCCTTGATGGCGAACTCAGCACGAAGACGAGCCGTGAGCTGACAGAGGAGACCAGCCGTACATGCCGTCAGGATGATGTCGTCGACATAGAGCAGCAAGTAGGCCGTGTCAGAGCCCTGATGATAGACGAAGAGCGAGGCGTCCGAGCGGGTAGAGCGGAACCCAAGCTGATGGAGAAATGCCGCGATGTGCTGGTACCAAGCGCGCGGAGCCTGCTTGAGTCCGTACAAGGACCGCGAAAGCAGGCACATGTGGTCGGGAAGCGCCGGGTCAACAAACCCGGCGGGCTGCTGGCAGAAGACCTTCTCCTCGAGGTGACCATGGAGGAAGGCGTTGGAGACATCCATCTGGTGCACCGGCCAAGCACGGGAGACCGCAAGGTGGAGAACCGTGCGTATCGTGCCGGGCTTGACGACCGGAGCGAAAGTGTCGGTGAAGTCGATGCCAGCACGCTGTTGAAAGCCACGAACGACCCAGCGCGCTTTGTAGCGATCAAGGGTACCATCAGGACGGAGCTTGTGTTTAAAGACCCACTTCTCGGTAATCACGTTGGCATGCCGGGGACGGGGAACAAGCTGCCACGTCCGGTTGCGCAACAGGGCGTCAAACTCCTCTTGCATCGCAGCCATCCAGAGTGGGTCACGAAGAGCGGCTCAAATGGAGGACGGCAACGGCGACGGCTCAGTGGTGGACGCCGCATGCACGTAGTCATCCGAGGCATAGCGCGAACTCGAACGAAAAACGCCCGTACGGGCGCGGGTGACCGGACCGGCCACGGTGTCGGGCGACGAGGGGGCCACAGGCGCTGGGGGGACCGCGGGCGCCGGGGGGGCCACGGGCGCCGATGGGGCCACAGGCGCCGGGGCACGATGTGTTTCCGATGGGACCTCTTGGCTCTGATACCATGTATGATGTTGTAATTGCACGATGTATTGCTCTCGTGCATAGGCACGTATATATGATGTATAAAGGTGGGCCACGGACCTCAACTATACAAGGAACTAGGAGGCGGGCCCAATACACAATATGCACATAACACATATACTCAACACGCTCTGCTCGCATCCTTCCGCGCGCGCTCTGCCAGCGGTTGGGCCTGCGCATGATCACATCGGGGGGCCCATATGCATGCGGTTGCCACGCGATGCAGTTACGTGCGGCACGTTGGAGTTATGTGCTGCGAATTAGAACTACCATCAGGGCGTGTTGATTGATATTCCAGGCCGTCCAGCTTCCCCTTTAATTCTCGCGGGCATTATAACCTTAGTCTCTTCAACCTTTCGATCGCACCCCACAATACAACAAGCACACCCATGACAACACATAGAGAGGGGATTTCTAGTGGCGCTCCAATGGAGTTCGGTGAGCATAAAGTGGAGACCCACGCGAGGGAGCCGGATCTCTCGGTGGTGTACACCATCGACCCGGTCGTGGTGGACGACTACATCAGTAGTTGCTTGCGAAGACAAGTACAATGTGGTCGGCATCGACCTCCAGTACACCGTCAGTGTTCCCGGCAAAGATTCGAAGGTTGCTGTCGCCCAGTTGTGCGTGCGCCATCATGTCCTCATCTACCACTATTGCATGGCCACCAAGCCTTGCAGTAGTTTCGCCAGGTTTGTCAACAGCAACGACTACAAGTTCGCTACGGTGGAAACCACCGACGATGTAAAAGCGCTCAGGGTTACGGACTTGACCTGCAAGAACCTTGTCGAAATCCGTGAGCACTATAGGGTCTGGGGCAGCACGAAGGATTCCCTGGTTGAACTCGCCTCGGCCATCATCGACCCCTACTATGAAAAGATGAAGCAGGATGCCCAAAGAACAAATCATGTATCTTGGCACAGGGCCTAGATGCGGCGACCGGATGAACCTCACCTCAGGTTCGCGGCCAAGAGCGTGTACACATGCTACAAGATGCATAGGCGGATCGTTGACATGAGGAAGTGCCTCGTTACCCAAATCGATGAGCCTGGATCGAGCCACAAGCAGAGTAAGCATCACAAGCAGTAGATGATGATCAGATGATCGTTTATGCTAGTTAATCATGCATGTAATATATAGTTTACTTTGGTGTGTGGAAACGACATGTGTGTAGTAGCCACCTATGTAATTATGCATGTAATAGTTTACTTGGTGTGTGTGTAAATGCCATGGTTATAGTAGCCACCTATGTAAGTGGATGTTTAATTTGGTTATGCAACCATGTCCTTATAAGTGTGTGTGTATATATATATATATATTGTTGTTCTGTATACAATCCCATCGCACAACACACACGTCTTATTAGCAGCAATCGTATGTGTTATTATCGGTCTTCGCACACATTTCTGATTATAGACCTGTTTGCCGTGTATCACACACATCTTGTTATATTGAACCGTTTATGTTCTCTTGTCTCAACACAAACAGTTCATCCGCGTGAAGCGCATGCCTATATCGCACACACCTTGATATGGCTAACCGTTTCTTTTGTGTTGCCTAATCACAAATAGTTCATCCTAGTGAACCGTATGTTGTTTATCGCACACACCTTCATCTGGCTGCCTGGTTTTTTGTTGCTCCTCATCGTAAACGGTTAATTGCACTGAACCGTATGCCCTACATCACACACGGAACTAAAATCTGAACCGTGTTTGATGCATCCGTCACCGCAAATGTTTTGCACCTTTTTTGACGGTTTTTACACCATCGTTTGTGATTAATACACCGCACACAGTTTCGTCAAAGGGTCTCCGATTGTAGTTTTGTGTTAGCAGTATCCTGCAGTAGTGTTAGCTAGGCATAAAACACGAATAGATCTAAGTATTGTCATCTTTGGTAAGCAATCCATAAGTGGCTCTCAAATTTTCTTCCTAGGAAAGTGTTCCATGTATTTCATTAACGAAAATTGGAATCTAATGTTTCCTTCTTTCATATCAATAATTGCACCAGTCGTTCTAAGTAAGGGTCTACCAAGAATAATAGGACATGTAAGATTGCAATCTATATCAAGAACAATGAAATCTACGGGCACATAATTCCTATTTGCAATGATAAGAACAACATTAATCCTTCCCATAGGTTTCTTAATAGTGGAATCCGCAAGATGCAAATTTAAAGAGCAATCATCAAATTCACGGAAACCTAACACATCACACAAAGTTTTTGGAATCATGGAAACGCTAGCACCCAAATCACACAAAGCATGGCACTCATAATCTTTAATTTTAATCTTAATAGTAGGTTCTCACTCATCATAAAGTTTTCTAGGGATAGAAACTTCCAATTCAAGCTTTTCTTCAAAATATTGCATCATAGCATCAACGATATGTTTAGTAAAAGCTTTGTTTTGATTATAAGCATCACGAGAATTCAACACGGATTGCAACAAGGAAATACAATCTATTAAAGAACAATTATCATAATTAAATTCCTTGAAATACAAAATAGTGGGTTCATTGCTACTTAAAGTCTTGACCTCTCCAATCCCACTTTTATAAATTTTTGCATCTAGATTTAAAAACTCCGAATCATTGGGACGCCTTTTAACTAAAGTTGACTCATCTCAAGTCCCATCTTTATCAAGATTTATATTGGAAAACAAAGATTCAATAGGAGTCACATCAATCACTTTTAGATCTTCATCATTATTATCATGAAAACTAGAAGAACGTGTTTTTACAAACCAATTTTTTTTGCGCGCATCTTAGCGGTTCTTTCTTTGCACTCATCAGTGGAAATTCTCATGGCTTTGAGAGACTCATTGATATCATGCCTAGGTGTAATAGATCTAAGTTTCAAAGAATCAACATTAAGAGAAATTCTATCCATGTTCCTAGCGAAATCATCAATCTTGAGAAATTTTTCTTCAATCAAAGCATTAAAATTCTTGTGTGAACTCATAAATTCTTTAACACTATTTTCAACATCAGAGGGCATCTTATTAAAATTTCCATAAGAATTGTTCTAGGAATTACCATAATTATTAGAGGAATTACTAGGAAACGGCCTAGGATTAAAATTGCCTCTATACGCGTTATTACCAAAATTGTTCCTACCAACAAAATTCACATCCATAGATTCATTATTATTCTCAATCAAAGTGGACAAAGGCATATCATTAGGATAATAAGAAGCACTCTTATTAGCAAATAATATTATAAGTTCATCCATCTTTCCACTCAAAACAATAATCTCTTCAGTCGCATGTACTTTTTTACTAGTGGATCTTTCGGTGTGCCATTGAGAATAATTAACCATGATATTATCTAGGAGTTTAGTAGCCTCTCCTAAAGTAATTTCCATAAGAGTGCCCCCCGCGGCCGAGTCTAAAAGATTTCTAGAAGCAAAATTCAATCCGGCATAATTTTTTTGTATAATCATCCACAAATTCAAACCATGTGTAGGGCAATTTTGTATCATCAATTTCATCATCTCCCAAGATTGTGCAACATGCTCATTATCAAGGTACTTAAAATTCATAATATCGTTCCTAAGGGAGATGATCTTAGTGGGAGGAAAATACTTAGAGATGAAAGCATCTTTACACTTATTCCACGAATCAATACTATTTTCAGGCAAAGATGAAAACCAAGTTTTAGCACGATCTCTAAGCGAAAACGGAAATAGCTTCAATTTAACAATATCATTATCCACACTTTCTTCTTTTGCATATCACTTAAATCAACGAAATTGTTTAGATGGGATGCGACATCTTCACTAGGAAGGCCAGAACATTGATCTTTCATAACAAGATTCAGCAAAGCAGCATTAATTTCACAAGATTCAACATTTCTTTAGTGGGAGCAATCGGGGTACTAATAAAATCATTGTTTTTTGTGTTGGAAAATCACACAATTTAGTATTATCTTGAGCCATCGTGACAAAGCAAGCAATCCAACACACAAGCACACAAGAAGCAAGCGAAGAAAGACGAATGAAAGAGGGACAAAGAAAAGGCAAATCTTTTCGAAAATCATTTTAGAGGTGGGGGAGAGGAAAACGAGAGGCGAATGGAGAATAATGTAATGAAAGAGGGGAGAGTTTATGATGGGTGCTTGGCATGGCTTGACTCGGCATAGATCTCCCCGACAACGGCGCCAGAAACTCTTCTTGTTAATTCTTGAGCTTGCGTTGGTTTTTCCCTTGAAGAGGAAAGGGTGATGCAGCAAAGTAGAGTAAGTATTTCCCTCAGTTTGAGAACCAAGGTATCAATCCAGTAGGAGATAACGCACAAGTCACCGAATACCTGCACAAACAATCAACAAACTTGCACCCAACGTGATAAAGGGGTTGTTAATCCCTTCACGGTTACTTGCAAAAGTGAGATCTGATAGAGATAGATAAACGGTAAAGTAAATATTTTTGGTATCTTTGATTTATTGATCGGAAAGTAAAAGATTACAAAATAGTAGATCGGAAACTAGTATGATGAAAAGAGAACTTATATGATGAAAAAGAGACCCGGGGGCCATAGCTTTCACTAGTGGCTTCTCTCAAGATAGCAAATAATATGGTGGGCGAACAAATTACTGCCGAGAAATTGATATAAGAGCGCATAATTATGATGATATCTAAGGCAATGATCATGAAGATAGGCATCACGTCCGTGTCAAGTAGACCGAAATGATTCTGCATCTACTACTATTGCTCCACACATCGACCGACTCTTGCCAGCATCTAGAGTATTAAGTTCATGAAGAACAGAGTAACTCATTAGGAATATGATGAAAACCCCATCTTTTTATCCTCGATGGCAAGAATACAATACGTGCCCTCCTGCCCCTTCTGTCACTGGGAAAGGACACCGCAAGATTCAACCCAAAGTTAAGCACTTCTCCTGTTGCAAGAAAAACCAATCTAGAAGGCCAAGCTAAACCGATAATTTGAAGAGACTTAAAAAGATATCAAATCATGCATATAAGAATTCCAAGAAGACTCAAATAATATTCATAGATAATCTGATCATAAATCCACAATTCATCGGATCTCAGCAAACACACCGCAAAAGAATATTACATCGAATAGATCTCCAAGAACATCGATGAGAACATGGTATTGAGAATCAAAGAGAGAAGAAACCATCTAGCTACTAGCTATGGACCCTCAGGTCTGTGGTAAACTACTCATGCCTCATCGGAAGGGCAATGGTGTTGATGTAGAAGCCCTCCATGATTGAATCCCCCTCCGTCAGGACGCCAGAAAAGGCCCCTAGATGGGATCTCACGTGTACAGAAAGTTGCGGTGGTGGAAAAGTGTTTTCGTGACTCCCCCTGATGGTTTTGGGGTATAAGAGTATATATGGGCAAAAGAATTAGGTCAGGAGAGCTCCGAGGGGCCTACGAGGTAGGGGGCGCCCCCTACCCCCCTGGGCGCGCCCTCCGCCCTCATGGTTGCCTCGTTGCATCTCCGACTTCATCTCCAAGTCTCTTGGTTTGCTTCTAGTCCAAGAAAGATCATCGCGAAACTTCCATTCTATTTGGACTCCGTTTGGTATTCCTTTTCTGCGAAACTCTAAAACAGGCAAAATACAGAAACTGACACTGGGCTCTAGGCTAATAGGTTAGTCCTAAAAATAATATAAAATAGCATACAAATGCATATAAAACATCCAAAATAGATAATATAATAGCATGGAACAATAAAAAATTATAGATACATTGGAGACGTATCAAGCATCCCCAATGTAGCGACCAGACCTCAAATGGTCAAGTCTTTGTGCATTAGTATCATCCCTGGATTAGTAATGCTGACACGCACAATACTCGAGGAATTATAACAGAGTTTCAATCACACACTTATTACATCGAGTCCTCATAGAGAGTATGATTACATAAAAATATCATGGTTGAAGGCCATCTAACTAGATAACTGTGGAAGCTTCAAAGGTAAATGAGTCCATCAACTCCAATGGCATAGCTAAGTGCAAAACAACGACCTATCGCACCTTAATCATCGTCTGAGTAGTCTGCAACGTAAGACGTTGCAGCCCGAAACGGGTCAGCACATGGAATATGCTGACAGAGTTACACTGTAAAGCAATGAAATGCAAGAACTATATCTACATGCAATATTTGGCTGGTGGAGGCTGTAAGTTTCATGGTTTTGCATAAAGCTAGTTTTTCCCTACAACAAAGGAATAAATTTATTTAACTACTTCCAAGTTGCCCAATATTTGAGAAGGTAACCCAACTCAAATCCCCAATTAAAAGTATCAGCATTAACCCAAATCATAATTAATTAAGTAACATGATGAGATCACATCAATAGATTCAAGTACTAGATACTCAAGATGTCCATCACCGGGGACATGGCTAACTATGATTAGTTAATACACTCTGCAGAGGTTTGCGCACTTTTCCCCACAAGACTCGACCGCATCCATGATCGGATGATCGATACATAGCCTATTTGAAGCATTAACTCTCTACTCAGGGTAGACATACCACCTACTTTCCCCTACATCTGCTAGTCTACCTCTTCAAGAGCTCACGCAACTTACCCAACTATGCCAGAGCCCATAATGGCTTGTGGCTGCACACAAAAGTTTCTAGCATGAATAATCTTATGATCCCTTTGAGCCTGGGTGGCATACCATAGGATAATCACACGGGTACCCCGGGATTTCCAAAAACAGACAACACTGGGTTCCCCAGGTGCCTCAACCAATCCACCCAGAGGTATATTAAAGTTGCCACCTTAATGTTATCCATAATTAAATAACTCTCAAACTTCCATGTGTGAATCATGATCCAATCCCCGTCTACGAGCATGGCTAAGCAATAATAAGCATAAAGTATATTCCCGGGGAGATCAAAAGGTACTAGGTTCTTACTTCAAGCACTACAACCAAAACCACATGTTTCCCAATCCTACTCATGCAAATATTTGAGGGCAATACTAATGCATAGTAAAAACTGGGTATAAAGGTGTATGATCAAAGTGGAACTTGCTTTGCTGATGATCTGCAAACTCTAGAGATTCGTAGTAACAAGCTTTGCACTCTGGGTAATCTAGCGTAGACAAACAATAGCATACATAAGCAATCACTCAAACGAAACACGAGAAAAACCGAGAAAAAATCCAAATCGAACACGAAACAAGCAAATGGCTTAAACTAACAAGAGTCAACCTAACAGCAATATTAACATGTGAATCACATCTTAGCAGTAGGTACATGTGATTAGCTACGATTTGCAAAAAGATTCAACTCAAAGGGAGCAACGAAACTCAAAATACGAACGAAACAAGATCGTTTACTAAACTGGACTAAACTCAAATTTTACACTACCAAAATCATGTTCAAGTTGGTTAACTGGAAAGAACAGAACGATACGAAGATTTAGGCGTTGGTTTCATCTAATTTGGATAAATGAGTAAAAGTTATGCTAGTTTAAAGATCGGTGACTAAATCGCGATAAAAATCATCGCGAATAGGTCCCTGGCCGAAAATAAACTAAAAGAAAAACTTACGGCGCCAACGTTCGCTATCCGAGCTTAATCGGTGAAAAGCGTTCGTTAAAACGAACGAACAGACGAACTTCTGTTAAATAAATAAACCGAATGAAAAAATAAAGCCAGCGAATCCGAAAAAACGACCGGTCTATTACCGGTCAACGGCGGCGACGGTCAATCTGGCGGCAAGCAAACCGGCGGCGGTGGCACGGGCGAGGCGGGCGAGGCGACGATGACAATAAGCAGCGGCGGCGGCAACGGCGAGGTGGTGGCGCGTCGGCGGCGGCGCGGATTTGGCGGGGGGGTGGGTGGGCGGCGGGGTATTTAAAGAGGAGGGAGGCAGGGCGGCGACTTGGGCGAGGGGGCGCCCAACGGGAGTCCGAGCCGGACTCCCCTCGGCGTCCGTGCGGCGGCGGGGCTCCTCCCGCTCGAGAGGAAGGCGGCGGGGCGACGTGGGCTACGGCCCGGCTCGGCTGGGCCTTTGGCCCAGTTGGGCGGCAAAACGGTTTTTTAAATAATTTTGCCCGAAAGAAAATTCCTAATAAAATATAAAAAAATCTAAAAATGCAAAAAACAATTTTCACCGTCTAAATAAAAATATTTAGAATCGAGTGAACATTTTTCTGGCCTAAGAATGCAATTTTCAAAAATGCTTATTTTTCTAATTCAAATAAATAGCAAATAAAATACCAAATAAATCATAATTTGATTTTAAAATTCTTTCTCCAATGTTTCTCTTAATTTGAAGAAGTCATATTATCTTCTCGCATTTATTTTTAATATTGGAAATAATTGGAGAGAAACATAATAAAATCAAATTGATCCTTCCTTCAAATTTGAAATAAATTCAATATGATTTTTTTGTGAAACCTCCAACTCTCTCCTTGGGTCCTTGAGTTGCTTAAGATTTATAGGACCTCAACCAAAAGCAAGAATAAACATGATATGCATATGATGATCTATGTTTAACACCCAAATTGAAAATTGGGATGTTACACCCAAGCTTAATTCTTGCCCGTCCTCGAGTAGGTAAATGATAAAAACAGAATTTCTGATGTGGAATGCTACCTAACATATTTATCCATGTAATTCTCTTTATTGTGGCATGGATGTTTAGATCCGAAAGACACAAAACAAAAGTTTAATATTGACATAAAAACAATAATACTTCAAGCATACTAACAAGGCAATTATGTCTTCTCAAAATAACATGGCCAAAGAAAGTTTATCCCTACAAAATCATATAGTCGGCCATGCTCCATCTTCATCACACAAAATACTCAAATCATGCACAAACCCGATGACAAGCCAAGCAATTGTTTCATACTTTGATGTTCTCAAACCTTTTCAACTTTCATGCAATATTTTGAAAAATCACACAATTTAGTATTATCCTAAGCCATCGTGACAAAGCAAGCAATCCAACACACAAGCACACAAGAAGCAAGCGAAGAAAGACGAACGGAAGAGGGGCAAAGAAAATGCAAATATTTTCGAAAATTGGTTTAGAGGTGGGGGAGAGGGAAATGAGAGGCGAATGGCGAATAATGTAATTCCAGAGAGGAGAGTTTATGATGGGTACTTTTTATGGCTTGACTCGGTGTAGATCTCCCCGGCAATGGTGCCAGAAATTCTTACTACTCTTCTTGAGCTTGCGTTGGTTTTCCCTTGAAGAGGAAAGGGTGATGCAGCAAAGTAGAGTAAGTATTTCCCTCAGTTTGAGAACCAAGGTATCAATCCAGTAGGAGACAACGCACAAGTCACCGAATACCTGCACAAATAATCAACAAACTTGCACCCAATGCGATAAAGGGGTTGTCGATCCCTTCACGGTTACTTGCAAAAGTGAGATCTGATAGAGATAGATAAACAGTAAACTAAATAGTTTTGATATTTTTTTATTTATAGATCGGAAAGTAAAAGATTGCAACATAGTAGATCGAAAACTAGTATGATGGAAAAGAGAACTTATATGATGGAAAAGAGACCCCGGGGCCATAGGTTTCACTAGTGGCTTCTCTCAAGATAGCAAATAATACAGTGGGTGAACAAATTACAGCCGAGCAATTGATAGAAGAGCGCATAATTATGACGATATCTAACGCAATGATCATGAACATACGCATCACGTTCGTGTCAAGTAGACTGAAACAATTCTGCGTCTACTACTATTACTCCACACATCGACCGACTCCTGCCTACATCTACAGTATTAAGTTCATAAAGAACAGAGTAACGCATTAGGTAAGATGACATGATGTAGAGGAATTAACTCAAGCAATATGATGAAAACCCATCTTTTTATCCTCAATGGCAACAATACAATACGTGCCTTGCTGACCCTACTGTCACTAGGAAAGGACACCGCAAGATTGAACCCAAAGCTAAGCACTTCCCCTGTTGCAAGAAAAACCAATCTAGAAGGCCAAACTAACCAGATAATTCGAAGAGACTTGCAAAGATATGAAATCATGCATATAAGAATTCAGAGAAGACTCAAATAATATTCATAGATAATCTGATCATAAATCCACAATTCATCGGATTTCGGCAAACACATCGCAAAAGAATATTACATCGAATCGATCTCAAAGAACATTGAGGAGAACATGGTATTGAGAATCAAAGAGAGAGAGAAGAAGCCATCTAGCTACTAGCTATGGACCCGTATGTCTGTGGTAAACTACTCACGCTTCATCGGAAGGGCAATGGTGTTGATGTAGAAGCTCTTCCTGTTCGAATCCCCCTCCGGCGGGACGCCAGAAAAGGTCCCTAGATGGGATCTCACGGGTACAGAAGGTTGTGGCGGTGGAAAAGTGTTTTCGTGGCTCTCCCAGATGGTTTTGCGGTATAAGAGTATATATGGGCGAAAGAATTAGGTCAGGAGAGCTCTGAGGGGCCCACGAGGTAGGGGCGCACCCTACCCCCCTGGGCGCGCCCTCCACCCTCATGGTCGCTTCGTTGCGACTCCGACTTCATCTCCAAGTCTCCCGGTTTGCTTCTGGTCCAAGAAAGATCATCGTGAAAGTTTCATTCCGTTTGGACTCCGTTTGGTATTCCTTTACTGCGAAACTCTAAAACAGGCAAAAAACATTAACTGGCATTGGGCTCTAGGTTAATAGGTTAGTCCCAAAAATAATATAAAATAGCATATAAATGCATATAAAACATCCAAAATAGATAATATAATAGCATGGAACAATCAAAAATTATAGATACATTGGAGACATATCATTGATCATATCTACTATATGATTCACGTTCGACCTTTCGGACTCTAGTGTTTCGAGGCCATGTCTGTACATGCTAGGCTCGTCAAGTTTAACCCGAGTATTCCGCATGTGAAAAACTTTCTTGCACCCGTTGATGTGAACGTAGAGCCTATCACACCCGATCATCACGTGGTGTCTCAGCACGAAGAACTGTCGCAACAGTGCATACTCAGGGAGAACACTTATACCTTGAAATTTAGTTAAGGGATCATCTTATAATGTTATTGCCGTACTAAGCAAAATAAGATGCATAAAGATAAACATCACATGCAATCAAAAATATGTGACATTATATGGCCATCATCATCTTGTGCTTTTGATCTCCATCTCCAAAGCATTGTCATGATCCCCATTATCACCGGTCCGACACCTTGATCTCCATCATCGCGTCGTGGTTTTCTCGCCAACTTTTGCTTCTACAACTGTCACTCGATTTGTGATAAAGTAAAGCAATTACATGAAGTTTGCATTTCATACAATAAAGAGACAACCATAAGGCTCCTGCTGGTTGCCGATAACTTCTACAAAACATGATCATCTCATCCTATAACATATATCACATCATGTCTTGACCATATCACATCACAACATGCTCTGCAGAAACAAGTTAGACACCTCTACTTTGTTGTTGCAAGTTTTACGTGGCTGCTACGAGCTTCTACCAAGAACCGTTCTTACCTACAGCACAAAAACCACAATGGTGATTTATCAAGTTTTCTATTTTAACCTTCAACAAGGACCGGCCGTAGTCAAATTCAATTCAACTAAAGTAGGAGAAACAGACACCCACCAGCCACATTATGCAAAACTAGTGCATGTCTGTTGGTGGAACCGGTTTCATGAACATGGTCATGTAAGGTTGGTCCGGGCCGCTTCATCCAACAATACCGCCGAATCAAAATAAGACATTGGTGGTAAGCAGTATGATGATCACCGCCCACAACTCTTTATGTTCTACTCGTGCATATCATCTACGCATAGACCTGGCTTGGATGCCACTGTTGGGGAAAATAGCATGCAATTTCAAAAAAATTCCTACGTTCACGCAAGATCTATCTAGGAGATGCATAGCAACGAGAGGGAGAGTGTGTGTCTACATACCCTCGTAGACCGAAAGCGGAAGCGTTTGACAACGCGTTTGATGTAGTCGAACTTCTTCTAGCTCCGACCGATCAAGTACCAAATGTACGAAACCTCGACTTCTGCACAAGTTCAGCTCGATGACGTCCCTCGTCCTCTTGATCCAGCAAAGGTGTCGAGGAAGTAAATGAGTTCCGTCAGCACGACAGCGTGGTGACCATGATGGTGATGTGATCCGTGCAGGGCTTCGCCTAAGCACCGCGAGAATATGATTGGGGTGTAAACTATGGAGGGGGGCACCGCACATGGCTAATAATTGATGTTGTGTCTTGTAGGCTCCCCCCCCACACACACACACACATATATATATATATAGGTTGGATGGGAGGAGAGGCAGCCAAGGGGGCGCCCCAAGTAGGAGGAATCCTACTTGGGGTCCTCACCCAATTTGGCCAACCCCCTCTCCTATTCCTATTCGGAGTAGGAAGGTGATATGTCCATTTTGCATCATGTTTTCTTACTGTTATTTATAATGTTTTTTCCATAATAATGCTTTTTGGAGTAATTCTAATGCCTTTTCTCTCATATTTGCAACGTACACACCAAGAGGGAGAATTCTGGTAGCTGGAAATCTGGACCTGAAAAGGCTATGTTAGGCTACTTATTGTGCACAACTCCAAACAAGTTGAGCCTTCACTGAGAATTTTTATGGAATATTGGAGCAAATAACTACCAGAGGGGGCACAACCCACCTGGACGCCAGGGAGCCTAGGCGCGCCCTTGTGGGTTGTGCCCTCCTCGGCCCACCTCCGGTGCTCATCTTCTGGTATATAAGTCATTTTGACCTAGAAAAAATAGAGGGAGGACATTCGGGACAAAGCGCTGCCGTCTCGAGGAGGAACTTGGGAAGGAGCACTTTTGCCCCCAGGCGGAGCGATTCTGCCAGAGGAACTTCCCTTCCAGAGGGGGAAATCATCGTCATCATCATCACCAACAACTCTCCCATCCTGGGGAGGGCCATCTTCATCAACATCTTCACAGCACCAACTCCTCTCAAACCCTAGTTCATCTCTTGCGTTCAATCTTTGTATCAAAACTATAGATTGGCGCCCGTGGGTGACTAGTAGTGTTGATTACATCTTGTAGTTGATTACTATATGGTTTATTTGGTGGAAGATTATATGTTTAGATCCATTATGCTATTCAATACCCCTCTGATCTTGAGCATGTTTATCATTTGTGAGTAGTTACTTTCGTTCTTGAGGTCTCGGGAGAAATCATGTTGCAAGTAATCATGTGAATTTGATATGTGTTCGATATTTTGATAGTATGTATGTTGTGATTCCCTTAGTGGTGTCATGTGAACGTTGACTACATGACACTTCACCATATTTGGGCCTAAGGGAATGCATTGTGGAGTAGTAAATAGATGGTGGGTTGCGAGAGCGACAGAAACTTAAACCCCAGTTTATGCACCATTCCGTAAGGGACCGATTGGATCCTAGAGTTTAATTCTACGGTTAGAATTTATTCTTAATACTTTTCTCGTAGTTGCGGATGCTTGTGGGAGGGTTAATCATAAGTAGGAGGTTTGTTCAAGTAAGAATAGCACCTAAGCACTGGTCCACCCACATATCAAATTATCAAAGTAGCGAACACAAATCAAACCAACATGATGAAAGTAACTAGATGAAATTCATGTGTACCCTCAAGAACGCTTTTCTTGTTATAAGAGACCGTTTTGGCCTGTCCTTTGTCTAAAAAGGATTGGGCTACCTTTCTGCATACTTATTGCTACTATAGTTACTTGCTCATTACAAATTATCTTGCTATCAAACTACTTGCTACTTACAGTTTCAACACTTGCAGACATCATCTTACTGAAAACATTTTCAGCACTTGCAGACATCATCTCACTTGTCATTTCCTTCTACTCCTCATTGGGTTCGACACTCTTACTTATCCAAAAGAGCTACAGTTGATCCCCTATACTTGTGGGTCATCAAGGCTATTTTCTAGCGCCGTTGCCGGGGAGTGAAGTGTCTTTGGTAAGTGGAATTCGGTAAGGAAACATTTATATAGTGTGCTGAAATTTATTGTCACTTATTACTATGGAAAACAATCCTTTGAGGGGTTTGTTCGGGGTATCTTCACCTCGTCCGGAACCATAATTAGTTACCCCTCAACCTACTGCACCTACTGAAAATATTGAATATGAAATCCCTTCGGGTATGATAGAACAACTGCTAGCTAATCCTTATGCAGGAGATGGAACTGAACATCATGATATGCACTTGATACATGTGGAACAAATTTGTGGGTTGTTTAAGCTTGCAGGTTTACCCAGGGATGAAGTGATGAAAAAGGTTTTCCCTTTATCTTTGAAGGGAAAAACATTGGCATGGTATAGGCTATGCGATGATATTAGATCATGGAATTGGAATCATATGAATTGGAGTTCCATCAAAAAATTTATCATATGCATCTAGTTCGTCGTGATCGGAATTATATATATAATTTTTGGCCTCATGAAGGAGAAAGTATCGCTCTAGCTTGGGGAATCTTCAGTTGATGTTATATTCATGCCCCAATCATGAGATCTCAAGAGAAATTATTATTCAGAATTTTTATGCTCGGCTTTCTCGTAATGATCAAACCACGCTCGATACTTCATGTACTGGTTCTTTTATGAAGAAGACTATTGAATTCCGGTGGGATCTTTTGGAAAGAATTAAACATAACTCTAAAGATTGGGAACTTGACGAAGGTAAAGAGTCGGGTATAAAGCTTAAGTATGATTGTGTTAAATCTTTTATGGTTATCGATGCATTTCAAAAGTTTAGCACTAAATATGGACTTGACTCTGATATAGTAGCCTCCTTTTGTGAATCATTTGCTACTCATGTTGAACTTCCTAAAGAAAAGTGGATTAAATATCACCCATCTATTAAAGATGAAATTAATGAACCAGTACCAGTTAAAGAAGAAACTATACTTTATAATGTTGATCCAATTGTTCCTCTTGCTTATATTGAGAAACCACCTTTTCCTGTTAGGATAAAAGAACATGCTAAAGTTTCAATTGTGGTTAACAAAAGCTATGTTAGAACATCTAAACCTAATGAGCAAATTAAAGTAGAACCTAGCATTACTATGGTTAAATATCTCTTGGAAGAAGACATGGATGGGCATGTTATTTACTTTTGTGAAGAAGCTGCTAGAATTGTTAAACCTGAGGGGAAAGACAAACATAGACCAGTTGTTGGCATGCCTGTTGTTTCGGTTAAAATAGGATGTCACTGTTATCATGGTTTATGTGACATGGTGCTAGTGTGAGTGCCATTCCCCACTCCTTATATGAAGAAAATAGAGATGAAATAGCACCTGCTGAAATAGAAGACATAAATGTTACTATTAAACTTGCTAATAGAGATACTATATCACCCATTGGGATTCTTAGAGATGTTGAAGTCTTGTGTGGGAAGATAAAATACCCTACTGATTTTCTTGTTCTTACCACCCCACAAGATAAATTTTGTCCCATTATATTTGTTAGACCTTTCTTGAACATCGTCAATGCTAAAATAGATTGTAAGAAACAAACTATCGGTGTTAGCTTTGGTGATGAATCTCACGAGTTTCCAAGTTTAGTAGAAATTATCATGAAAAAGAATTGCCTAGTAAGGATGAATTAATTGGTCTTGCTTCTATTGTTGTGCCACCTACTGATCCTTTAGAGCAATACTTGCTAGACCATGCGAATGATTTACATATGCATGAAAGAAATGAAATAGATAAGATCTTCTTTGAACAACGTCCTCTGCTTAAACACAATTTGCCTATTGAAACTCTTGGAGGTCCTCCTCCATCTAAAGGTGACCCTGTGTTTGAATTAAAATCTTTTCCAGACACTTTGAAATATGCTTATCTTGATGAAAAGAAGATATATCCTGTTATTATCAGCGCTAACCTTTCAGAACATGAAGAAGAAAGATTATTGAAAGTTCTAAGGAAGCACCGAGCTGCTATTGGATATACTCTTGATGATTTAAAGGGCATTAGTCCCACTCTATGTCAGCACAAAATTAATATGGAACCTGATGCTAAACCAGTTGTTGATCATAAACGTCGGTTAAATCCGAAGATGAAAGAAGTGGTAAGAACAGAAATATTAAAACTTCTGGAAGCAGGTATAATCTATCCTATAGCTGATAGTAAATGGTTAAGTCATGTTCATTGTGTCCCTAAGAAGGGAGGTATTATTGTTGTTCCTAATGATAAGAGAGCTTATTCCACAAAGAATTGTCACGGGCTATAGAATGGTAATTGATTATAGAAAATTAAATAAAGCTATTAGAAAAGATCATTACCCTCTGCCTTTTATTGATGAAATGTTAGGAACACTATCTAAGAACACACATTTTTGCTTCCTTGATGGATACTCTAGTTTTTCACAAATACCTGTCTTACAATCTGATCAAGAAAAGACCACTTTTACTTGTCCTTTTGGAACATTTGCTTATAGACGTATGCCTTTCGGTTTATATAATGCACCTACTACCTTTCAAAGATGTATGACTGCTATATTCTCTGACTTTTGTGAAAGGATTGATGAGGTTTTCATGGATGACTTTTCTGTTTATGGGAAGTCCTTTGATGATTGTTTAAGCAATCTTGAGCGAGTTTTGCAGAGATGTGAACAAACAAATCTTGTCTTGAATTGGGAGAAGTGCCACTTTATGGTTAATGAGGGCATTGTCTTGGGTCATAAAATTTCTGAAAGAGGTACTAAAGTGGACCAAGCTAAGGTTGATGCAATTGAGAAAATGCCATGTCCTAAGGACATCAAAGGTATTCGTAGTTTCCTAGGTCATGCTGGTTTCTATAGGAGATTTATTAAAGACTTCTCTAAAATTTCTAGGCCTCTTACTAGTCTTTTGCAAAGGATGTTCCTTTTGTTTTTGATGATGATTCTTTAGAAGCCTTTGAAACACTCAAGAAAGCCTTAATTTCTGCTCATATTGTTCAACCACCTGATTGGAACTTGCCTTTTGAAATTATGTGTGATGCTAGTGATTATGCTGTTGGTGTTGTTCTAGGACAAAGAGTTGATAAGAAATTGAATGTTATTCATTATGCTAGTAAAACTCTAGACAGTGCCCAAAGAAATTATGCTACTACTGAAAAAGAATTTTTAGCAGTAGTGTTTGCTTGTGATAAATTTAGACCTTATATTGTTGATTCCAAAGTAACTGTTCACATAGACCATGTTGCTATTAAATATCTTATGGAAAAGAAAGATGCTAAACCTAGACTTATTTGTTGGGTTCTCTTGTTACAAGAATTTGATTTACATATTATTGATAGAAAAGGAGTTGAGAACCCTGTAGCAGATAACTTGTCTAGGCTTGAAAATGTGCTTGATGACCCACTACCTATTGATGATAGTTTTCCTGATGAGTAGTTGGCTGCAATAAATGTTGCTAATAATACTCCTTGGTATGCTGATTATGCTAATTACATTGTTGCTAAAATTTTACCTCCTAGCTTTACATACCAACAAAAGAAAAAATCTTCTGTGATTTAAGACGTTACTTTTGGGATGACCCACATCTTTATAAAGAAGGAGTAGATGGTATTATTAGACATTGTGTACCTGAGCATGAACAGGGACAAATCCTACGGAAATGTCGCTTCGAGTCTTATGGAAGGCATCATGCTGGAGATAGAACTGCTCACAAGGTATTGCAATCTGGATTTTATTGGCCTACTCTCTTCAAGGATGCCCATAAGTTCGTCTCATCTTGTGATGAATGCCAAAGAATAGCTAATATTGGTAAGCGTCAAGAAATGCCTATGAATTATTCACTTGCTGTCCAACCATTTGATGTTTGGGGATTTGATTACATGGGACCTTTTCCTTTCTCTAATGGGTATACACATATTTTGGTTGCCGTTGATTATGTTACTAAATGGGTAGAAGCTATTCCAACTAGCAGTGTTGATCACAACACCTCTATCAAAATGCTTAAGGAAGTTATTTTCCCAAGGTTTGGAGTCCCTAGATATTTAATAACTGATGGTGGTTCACACTTTATTCATGGTGTTTTTCATAAAATGCTTGCCAAGTATGATGTTAACCATAGAATTGTATCACCTTATCATCCTCAGTCTAGTGGTCAAGTTGAACTTAGCAATAGGGAAATAAAATTAATTTTGCAAAAGACTGTCAATAGGTCCAGGAAGAATTGGTCTAAGAAATTAGATGATGAACTTTGGGCTTATAGAACAACATATAAAAATCCTATGGGTATGTCTCCTTATAAAATGGTTTATGGAAAAGCTTGTCATTTGCCTCTTGAGTTAGAACATAAAGCATACTGGGCAGTTAAAGAACTCAACTATGATTTCAAACTTGCCAGTGAAAAGAGGTTATTTGCTATTAGCTCTTTAGATGAACGGAGAACCCAGGCTTATGAAAATGCAGAATTATTCAAAGAGAAAGTTAAAAGATGGCATGCCAAAAGAATCCAAAAGCGTGAGTTCAAAGTCAGAGAATATGTTCTTTTGTACAACTCTCATTTTAGATTTTTTGCAGGAAAGCTCCTCTCGAAATGGGAAGGCCCATATTTCATCGAGGAGGTTTACCGGTCTGGAGCCATCAAAATAGATAATTTCGAAGGCACTAACCCGAAGGTTGTCACGGGCAACGAATAAAGCATTATATCTCAGGTACGCCTATCAATTGAACGTAATATTGTCCAAACTTTGACACCGGAAGAACACATAAAAGAGTCCTTGCGGAACACCCCATAATCGTCAAAATAAGGAGGTACGTAATACGGTAAGTAAACGGTCTCCGAAAAATCCACAAAAATATTTTTTGTTTGGTTTGGAATATTTTAGAATTTTGGAAATGAAGAAACTCCCAGGAGACATCCCCTGGTGGGCATAAGACACCAGGGCGCGCCAGGCATGCCTGGCGCGCCTAGGTGGGTTGTGCCCACCTGGGGCACCTTTCGAACTCTGTTTTTCTTATGTATACTTGTCCTACAAGATAAAAATTTTATATATACTTTCCGAACCTGTTAACCACCGTATCGCAAAAAAATCCTCTGTTCTCTTTTCTTGCTGTTCCTGGTTAGATTTATCAAGCAAGTAAGCTACCGTAAATCCATCCCCGATGATAACACAAGCATTGTTTGTCGAGGAGGAGGAAGAAGCTTCTTCACCACCAAGGGAGAACTGAGTATCGGGTATGGGCACTTCCCTTGGCTTCCGCCAAGCTTGGGGGAGGTGCCGCGGTATCGTATCATCCCACTATCTTTTTTGCTTTTACTTACCTTAGTTCGATCTTTTTGCTTTAGATGAAATAAAGTTAGCTTGATCCTTTCTTATTTGAGAGTCTGCTTAGCGATCTATCCTCTTATTCGTGTGCAAGTTTTATAATAAAGTTAGTCTGAGTTTTGCCTTCTTTACCTTCATGTTGCAAATAAAGACAAGAAATAATAAAGGAAGAAAATAAATAAATAAAAGAAAAGAAGTAAATCAATAAGATCATATACTAATCCTATGGTAGGTGATAGCAACACATAAGGAAAAGTATAAGTAGGAAATTTTATTAGAGATTGACAAACAGGGCATTAGTCAATGATGCAACTCATGAAAGAATTAATAAGGGAAGAGAAGATTCACATATAAATATACTATCCTAAAAATCTTTTGTGATTGTGAGCCCTCATCAAAATATTATATGCCCAAATTGTTGACATTGGAAAAGGAAGACAACTTTATGATTTTTGTATATTTATATTCACATAGAAGTCATATTGTCATAGATCCTTTAACATGTGATGCTTGCCCCTATCTTTGCTAGCCAAAAATTCTGCACCAAGTAGAGATACTACATGTGCATCCAAAACCCTTAAACCCAAATCTTTTTCAAGTGTCCACCGTACCTATCTATGGATTGAGCAAGATCCCTCAAGTAAGTTGTCAACGGTGTAAAAAGGCAATAAAAATTGCTTCTAAATATGTGAGATCATTTAGTGTAAGAGAAAATTGAGCATTGTACGAACTTGGATGACAAAGAATAAAAGCGACAGACTGCATAATAAAGGTTGTCATCTTAAGGGGCAATACAATGTGATGTTCTCTTGCACTAAGGGATTGAGCATGCAAACAAATAAGCGCATGTCAACCTCTGCTTCCCTCTACGAAGGGCCTATCTTTTACTTTTATGAAAAGAGTCGAAGTTTTCCTTCTATTCCTTTTTTATTTTCTCTTTTGGCAAGCATCATGTGATGACGAAAGATCTAGGCACATATGTCCAGTTGAATATAGATAGCATGAGTTATTATTGTTGACATCACCCTTGAGGTGAGTATGTTGGGAGGCGAAACTATGAGCCCCTATCTTTCTCGGTGTCCGGTTGAAACGTTTTGCTCATGGGTACGAGGTGAGTGTTAGCAATCATAGAAGACTATATGATGGTTGAGTATGTGGACTTGCTAGAAGGCTCCGACACGTGACTCTTCCGAAAATATGATGAAGTGTAGTTGCAAAGTTGAGTGAGAACACAATTTGTTGGTTTTTAATGGAATTTCTGCTTTATACTTCGATTATGTGATGAACGGTTACTTATTCATGGGAAGTATATGATGCAAGTTAGATGATAAAAGTCCTATGTTCAATTTTGTTGTTGTTATAATAATCAACATGATGCTTCTATGTCCATATTTTTGTTTTTATCGACACCTCTCTCTCAAAGCATGTGGACATGTTTTTGATTTCGGTTTCCGCTTGAGGACAGGCGAGGTCAAAGCTTGGGGGAGTTGATACGTCCATTTTGCATCATGTTTTCTTACATTTATAATTTTTGTATCCATAGTAATGCTTTTTGGAGTAATTCTAATGCTTTTTTCTCATAATTTGCAAGGCACGCACCAAGAGGGAGAATTCTGGCAGCTGGAAATCTGGACCTGAAAAGGCTATGTCAGGCTACCTATTCTGCACAACTCCAAACAAGCTGAGCCTTCACGGAGATTTTTTATGGAATATTTAAGGAATATTGGAGCAAATAACTACCAGAGGGGGCCCACCAAGTGGGCACAACCCACCTAGACGCGCTAGGGAGCCTAGGCATGCCCTGGTGGGTTGTGCCCTCCTCGGCCCACCTCCAGTGCCCATCTTCTGGTATATAAGTCATTTTGACCTAGAAAAAATAGAGGGAGGACATTCGGGACGAAGCACCACCGTCTCGAGGCGGAACTTGGGGAGGAGCACTTTTGCCCTCCGACGGGGCGATTCTGCCGGGGGAACCTCCCTCCCGGAGGGGGAAATAATGGTCATCATCATCACCAACAACTCTCCCATCTTGGGGAGGGCCATCTTCATCAACATCTTCACAGCACCCAACTCCTCTCAAACCCTAGTTCATCTCTTGCGTTCAATCTATGTATCAAAACTATAGATTGGTGCCCGTGCGTGACTAGTAGTGTTGATTACATCTTGTAGTTGATTACTATATGGTTTATTTGGTGGAAGATTATATGTTTAGATCCATTCTGCTATTCAATACCCCTCTGATCTTGAGCATGTTTATCATTTGTGAGTAGTTACTTTCGTTCTTGAGGTCACGGGAGAAATCAAGTTGCAAGTAATCATGTGAATTTGATATGTGTTCGATATTTTGATAGCATGTATGTTGTGATTCACTTAGTGGTGTCATGTGAATGTCGACTACATGAGACTTCACCATATTTGGGCCTAAGGGAATGCATTGTGGAGTGGTAAATAGATGGTGGGTTGCGAGAGTGACAGAAACTTAAACCCCAGTTTATGCACTATTCCGTAATGGACCGATTGGATCATAGAGTTTAATGCTATGGTTAGATTTTATTCTTAATACTTTTCTCATAGTTGCGGATGCTTGCGGGAGGGTTAATCATAAGTAGGAGGTTTATTCAAGTAAGAACAACACCTAAGCACCGGTCCACCCACATATCAAATTATCAAAGCAGCGAACACAAATCAAACCAACATGATGAAATTCCCGTGTACCCTCAAGAACGCTTTTCTTGTTATAAGAGACCGTTTTGGCATGTCCTTTGTCTAAAAAGGATTGGGATACCTTGCTTCATACTTATTGCTACTATCGTTACTTGCTCGTTACAATTTACCTTGCTATCAAACTACTTGCTACTTACAGTTTCAGCACTTGCAAACATCATCTTATTGAAAAGTGAAAACTACTTGTCATTTCCTTCTACTCCTCGTTGGGTTCGACACTCTTACTTATCGAAAAGAGCTACAATTGATCCCCTATACTTGTGGGTCATCAAAAGGGAAGAGGGGGGGAGGGGAATCCTATTCCCTTTTCCCTTTCCTCCTTCCCCTTTCCTTCGCCAATTTGGCTAGCCCATAGGGGGGGGGCGCCAACCCCTTTGTGGCTGGTGCGTTTCCCCTCTTGGCCCATAAGGCCCATATCTTTTGCCGGGGGTGCATGGAACCCCTTCCGGTGATCCGATATGTACCCGGTACCCTCCGGAACGCTTCCGGTGTCCGAATACCATCATCCTATATATCAATCTTTACTTCTTGACCATCTCGAGACTCCTCGTCATGTCCGTGATCTCATCCGGGACTTCGAGCAGCATTCGGTCACCAAATCACATAACTCATATAATACAATATCGTCATCGAACGCTAAGCGTGCGGACCCTACGGGTTCGAGAACTATGTAGACATGACCGACACACCTCTCCGGTCAATAACCAATAGCGGAACCTGGATGCTCATATTGGCTCCCACATACTCTACGAAGATCTTTATCGGTCGAACTGTTATGACAACATACATTATTTCCTTTGTCCATCAGTATGTTACTTGCCCGAGATTCAATCGTTGATATCTTCATACCTAGTTCAATCTTGTTACCGGCAAGTCTCTTTACTCATTCCGTAATACATCGTCTTGCAACTAACTCATTAGTCACTTTGCTTGCAAGGCTTCTTATGATGTTATTACCGAGAGGGCCCAGAGATACCTCTCCGATACTCAGAGTGACAAATCCTAATCTCGATCTATGCCAACCCAACAAACACCTTCGGAGATACCTATATAGCATCTTTATAATCACTCAGTTACGTTGTGACGTTTGATAGCACATAAGGTATTCCTCCGGTATCCGGGAGTTGCATAATTTCATAGTCGAAGGAATATGTATTTGACATGAAGAAATCAATAGCAACGATCATAATGCTAAGCTAACGAATGGGTCTTGTCCATCACATCATTCTCCTAATGATGTGACCCCGTTTATCAAATGACAACACATGTCTATGGTTAGGAAACATAACCATCTTTGATCAACGAGCTAGTCTAGTAGAGGCTTACCACGGACACGATATTTTGTCTATGTATCCACACATGTATCAAGTTTCCGATTAATACAATTCTAGCATGAATAATAAACATTTATCATGATACAAGGAAATATAAAATAACAACTTTATTATTGCTTTAGGCATATTTCCTTCAACGACTGCTCGTGCAGCGCCACTAGCTCATCAGCTCCGCCTATGTATGTGCCATCCACGAACAACAACAACCGCGGCAGCAGTAGCATGGCGCCATTGGCCCGACATCAGCGCGTGTAGTTCGTCCTAGTGCAGCGCGTCACGCTCCATGAAGGTGATGCGGAGCCTGTTGAGCAGCCGACGCATAGTGAAGCAGTCCTCGAATGTCTTCCACACTCCATGCAACGAATTGGTTTAGAGTACCACAATGCACTGGCCGTCGAGCTGTCATCGGCTCTCGAACCCTACCAAGGGATCTACGCCACGGCCGCGCTACGCCACCTAGCGCGGTGGGGATGTTTTCATCATAGTCACGGCTCTTGGTCCTCTCGAGCGTCTGCGTATACACGTCAACGACGGTGCAGAAGGCGGCGTGGTGGTCCAAATCAAAGAGGCCTTCTCATTTGAGGCCCGGGCGGCGGTACCACATGCCTGACTCCCCAGGAGACATGCTCTCGTGGCCAGAGAACACATTCATGTCCTGGGCCTTCCGCTGTTTGGCCTCCGGCGAAAAGTTCCTCTTGTCATTGCCACCCGGGCAGCCGCCATCACGGAAGGCAATAAGCTCGCTCACAACCTCCAATGGCGCGGGTGCTGCACCGGGAGGCGGGATGAGGGCGTTGGATTGTGTGGCGACACATTGGGGAAGGACTCTGTCAGGAGGACCCGCGGTCTGAGGCATCTCATCCTCTTTCCATATCAATGTCCATCTCTCGAAAGAGAACGGGAGAAGGGGAGGAGACGGTGACTACCGAAAAAGGCTTTCGCCCCGCTTTATATATAAAGCACCAATCAACAAGCACCCAATACAAACACACACCACGCCACCGCAACACATGCACACACCCAGGACATGATACATAGGCGCTGAGCGCAGCAACACCACCCCTAGCACTACCGCCCCGAAGAGATGAAGCTACATATGACGAACCATGCGCTCCAAGACGACGCCTTCAGGAAGGGTACGACACCGGAGCGCCGCCACCGCCCGATCCAAGGATCAGAGTCTCCCCCGGAGCCGCATGATGGGCAATGAGAGCCGCAACGACGCTTTTCAAGAAGGGAACGATCTTCACCGCCGCCGGTCCGTCCGAAGATAGAGTAGGCTTTCACCTTGGCCAACATTCACCGCCACTGAACGCCACACCCCGGTAACCACGCCATCCACACGACCATGGTGACCGGGCAGCACCAAGGCACGGGCTCTGCCCAAGAGCACCGCGCTACCACCACCAGGGCCGCCGCCACATCATCCAAGACCTCGACACCACCTCACCCGAGACCCGCCGCACCCCAACGAAAGAGATGAGCGGAAAGGTCCGACCTTTCACGCCCCTGGGCGACCCCCAACGTCTAGCATCCACCGACCCGTCCAGCAGCCCTGAGCGCGAGACGATCTAGGTCCTGCAGCATCGAGAGGGAGGCGAGGTCAGTCCTGCTGCACCATGCGCGAGACGAGCTCGGTCCTGCGGCACCGGGCGCGAGACGAGCTGTGGACCGCCGCTGGAAGAGGACCAGCCCATTGATGGAAGTAGCGCCAAGGCGACGAGGAGATGGGGTGAAGGTTGAGACGGCCCGACCGCAGACAGGCCGACCCCGGAGAAGCCGGCCACTGCCGCGGGCAGATCCATCGAGCCACCGTGAAGCCGCCACGACACCGATAGGCCACCACCGAGACCTACCCATGCCACCGCTGTTATTTGCCTTCCGTTTTTAGTGCAGGCGAGAGAAGTAATAAGGAAAAAATTGTTTTTTTACTACCGCTGCGTGAGGGACGGGATCGATGGACCGGTAGAAATGTCGATGGATGAGTGGTCTTACGTAGGAATGAAACGATGTACGTACTCCTCCATTAAAAATAGTGATATGTACTCCGCCATTAAGAGCCATTAAGAGTAGAGATTAAAAGTAGAGATAATCACTACTACTCCTGCAAGATATGCTTCATCAATCCCACCCGTAGCAGCCGCTGCCGCTCAGCACACACTAATCGACACCACTTTTCTTAAACCCCCCTCCCTTTCCGCGTCTTCACCATTTCCGCCCATCTCACATCCGCGATCACATCGCCAAACTGAAACAACTAAGAGAGGAAATCTTTTCGAAACCCAAACCCTAGGTGCTCGCGGGGAACGCCATGAAGATCCCGTTTGTGACCAAGTGGTCGCACCGATCCAGCGAGCCCGCGGGGCCGTCGAATTCGGCTGCAGCGCAGCAGCAGCAGCAGGCGCCATCGTCTCCATCGGCGCCGTCTGCTCCTCCTCCCGTGGCGTCGACAGAGGCGGCAGGGGATGAGTTCATTTTGCAGGAGGAAGAGTACCAGATGCAGCTGGCGTTGGCGCTATCAGCGTCGGCGTCGGGCGCCGAGGGCGCTGGGGATCCCGACGGGGAGCAGATCAGAAAGGCGAAGCTGATGAGCCTCGGTAAGGGCGACCCGGTCACCAACACCGATCGTGGTGGGGGAGACACCCCGGAGTCGCTCTCCCGCCGTTACAGGGTGAGTATCCAAATCCTGTTAATTCCTTCAGTAGAGTCGCTGGTGACTACAATCATTTTTGTATTAGAATATATTATCTCCTGGACGCATTAACACCAAACAAGGCCAATTTATCCCTTTCTAGGGAACCAAGGCTTAACAGTATGTGAGATAAGCACTTAGAAGGTAGGGTTCAGCTAATTCAATATCTTATTGCAGTTGTAACACTTCCATCGATAAATTCCAACATGTCAAGCAGAAAATTCAAAATTGAGTAAATATGAATTCATCTTTGAAAAATGAACATAGAAATAAAGATTGCAGCATTGCTTGGTTGACCGCACGCATTCATTTGAGCAGACACTTGTAGTTGCACGATGATTACATGAATGAACGAATGTGGAGAGACAAACACAACATGCTCACAGTGACATAAACATGCACATGAGGCAAAATAGCAGGCACGACAATGTGTCCATGCTTCCTTGAGAAAACTGCTTGTGTTGTTTTGTGTCCTTCAACCGCACAATGTTTATGTGTTGAACTCTCTTCCTTGCCATGCTTTTGACTTATAAACTGGACCTGGACTCATTTGTTACTGACCTTTTCGTAAATCCTTTGGTCTTCATTCATGTTCTATCGTCCATTTTGAGCATAATATGCCAAAGTGATATTATCATTTAGAAATGGTTCACCTTCTCGGGGAAGTTTTGCAAACCACTAGGCAATATTTTGTGCTATCTTACAGGCATGATCTTCATTGCCAACTACCTGTTCATAGTCACAGGACACTTGATGAGCGGGTGTTGTTCACCTCTGAATTCTGTATATTTTGGTGCTAGCTTTGTTGATCTGTCCATTCTAATTATAATATCTATTTTGTTTAGGACTATAACTTTCTTGATTACAATGAGAAAGTAATTGATGGATTCTACGACATATTTGGCCTCTCTGCGGAATCATCTGGGCAGGGCAAAATACCTTCACTGGCAGAGCTTCAGATGAGCATTGGGGATCTTGGATATGAAGTAATTGTGGTCGACTATAAATTTGATAATGCTCTGCAGGAGATGAAGGAAGTAGCAGAATGCTGCCTGTTGGGCTGTCCTGACATTACAGTATTGGTGCGACGAATAGCTGAAGTTGTTGCAGATCACATGGGTGGTCCAGTGATCGATGCAAATGAAATGATCACTAGGTGGTTGAGCAAAAGCATTGAGCAGAGGACATCACACCAGACAAGCCTTCTGCATATTGGCAGTATAGAGATAGGCTTGTCTCGCCATCGCGCCTTACTTTTCAAGGTCATCTCTCTCTCTCTCTCTCTCTCTCTCTCTCTGAGTGAAAATGTTCCTTCTCCCAAAGTTACGGAAGACGTGTGGAGTGGCCATGACCAATTCTTCACTTGCTTCCTGGCTACTAACAGATGAAAATTCAACAAAAATGCTTATGTTTTATCTTTTATGTAATAAACAAATTAAACCAGAAATTTAGCACTGTATGTTTATATCCATAAGCAATTTAGTAAGGATTGGTCATTATGCTGCAAATTGTCGTATCTATGAACAGTTTATTTCCGCCACCTTCTGTGATGTTATTCCTTTGAGGCATCTTACAGATTAGACTGTGATACTGTCCCATGAATGATTACAGTGTCTTTATTTAGAGTGAAGTGCACCATAGGCACCTAAACTTGCAAGAGTATCACTTGGATTTTGAAAATTTACATACATTTATGTCCCTAAACAAGTCGGTCATCAAAGGTCCCACTCCTATTTGCTTGGATGGACTTCATGCACTAGCCAACGCAACCAAAAGTCTGAACTAATGGAAATGGTAGGCAATCCACATATACACTTCAACAAAGATAATGCCTGAGCTTAATCTTTATTGGTATTACTTAGCAAGCATATGCTGATATTTTAGCTTTGTCAGTGTGCCATTGCCATGCCATAAGTTATGACACACTTACAGTTTTAGGGATCTAGATATGCAACCCGCAAGCTCGTAAGTGATACATTAGTGCTTGCACAGTGACGAATGGTGCATTTTATCTTTTATTTTCTTTGGTAAATAAGTTAGGAATCATATTGTTGATTTTAAGCAGAATTATGAAGTGACATTGTTCACTTAGATTTTTATAAATGATTTGAACATTAGATAACCAAACCTGGTGAAGTAATGTAGGAATTTGTTTGCACAAGTGTTAACTCTCTTCCACATGGCTTGACAACTAGCGCATGATCATGGAGCATATTTGCTCATGTCTTACATTTATGCGTTATTGCAGATTCTTGCTGATATTGTTGGTATCCCTTGTAAGCTGGTTAAAGGGAGTCATTACACTGGTGTTGAGGATGATGCTATTAACATAATAAAGATGGATGACAAAAGGTATTTACATATTTAATCATCAATTATTAGCGGTTTTATCATTTGTGCCACCAGTTGTGTGCCAGTGCCACCACTCAGTTTTGCCACTAGAAGTTTCAGCTGCTAAAAAATGCCATTATTCCGTTAGATGCGTGCTAACAAATGCCATCCTGAACTGTTACAGTCCGGCCCAAGGCTGTTGACCATGAAAATTGGCGAAAACTACTTGTCAGCCGTGCTGTCTCTCAATCTTACTATGTCGTGTGGATCCTACTATCAGCCAACAGACAAAAACATTAGTTGGAAAGTAATAGAAGAAAAAAATAGACGACGCACGTCGAACCTAAAAGACCTCAGGTGTGCCTCATACAGAGGAACAAACCACTCAAATTGAAGCCAAGTTTTGTTTAGTCTAGGTAAGACTATCAGGTGACAATAATCATGCTATGCACGAGAATAGGCATCGGAGCTCACTACAACATTGTAGGGAGAAAGCATAGGATGTGTCGGAATGTTCGAGGTTTTGCTTGCCTGTTGGACCAGTAGCCTGGTACATGGTCAGTCCTTTCTCGTAGCTCACGTCATCTTCGGATCCTATCCGAGAAAAATCATAAACACTGAATCAGTGTTTTTGGTTGCTCATTGGCTTCAGAAGTGGTGTTTTTTTGGTTACCCTAGCAATCTGTCACCCTGGCCACATATGCGGTCGTTCTGAGCAATTTACTCTTGGTGGTTTGAAGCTCGGGGGTCGATTGTACTTGTTTTTTTTTCGAAGAAGAGGATAACCCCCAGCCTCTTCATCAGCACGATGCATGCAGCCATATATTATTAATAGTGCAAAATCCAGCAGCCGAACGCCGACCTGGAAATAAAGCGGAAAACAAATCTTGAGGCCGTATACCTTGCGACAGTAACTCCCCCAGATAGCCACTAACCCTATGATACAAGACACAACATAAACAAAAAATACACAACTCCTAGGCTACGCCTTCAAGAAGGACTTGCTGCACGTGCGCCGATGATGGCCAGTCCACCACAAGGTTGAACTCCGGATTCTCATCCCCAAAGCCAAGCTTGAATCCACCACCTTCAGCAAGGACACGACATAGGAGCGCGACGACATAGCCTGATCAGAGATCTTGCGTTTCCACCAGAGTGCATAAACTCGTCGTTGAAGCTGTCTGTACCATCCGTCCATATCCGTCTACCGACGCCTCGATAACGGATACCTTTGGAGGAGACAATGGAAGACAAAGACGTCCCATACTGCCTGCTTCCCGCTATTGTCGCACCACCTTCGATCCAACAACAATAGGCTAAACATGACACCGCCAAAGCCATCATGCATCACCTGCATGAAGTAGGCATGACTTGACGTCTCCATAGAAGACGTCGTGCGTAGCATTGCAGGTAGCGCATCCACCAGTGGCTTCATCTGCCGACGGCAGGCACCGCCGGACAACTCCGGAAGAGGCACGCGTGTCATCTGCCGAGCCGCATCGAACCCGATCTGTTGATGGAAGGGACTTCGAATACTGCCACCAGCCTCAGAAGGCCGTCACTACCTCGAGATCCGGACTCCGAGTCGCCCACACGACCCTGTAGTCTGCCGCCGATGATGAAGAGGGGCCGCCGCCCCGATTTCGGGCACTACAGGGAGTACCCACCGTCGCGCCAACCGCTGTCGTCGCCTATACAACGGCAACCGCCGTCGTGATCCCGCATCAAGCACCGTCGACGCTAGAGGAAGCTCCGGCCGCCACACACGTCCTGCGATGAGCCCGAACACGGGATCCCAAGATCCGCCGCCACCGGCGCCGCCACAAGGACTCACCACATGGCCCGTCATCCCCGACGGAGGGGACTCGGCCACCACCATGGCCGGATCCAGGCCAGCCGTCGCCATTGCCACGCCAAGACCGGATCCGGGCTGGACGCCGCCACTGCTACTGGCCACGCCCAGCCCCACCTCCATCCTCTAGCCACGCCCAGCCGAACGCCACGCCATGCCCAGCCAATCTCCACCCGCGCCGCCAAGCGCCGCTGCCGGTTGCCGCCACGCGGCCGTGCCTTGGATCAGCATGACGCTATCGCTGAAGCTGTCATCCCGCGCCACGTGACATTGAGCGAGGAGAAGGGAGATCCCCGACGCCGCCTACACCGACCAGATTGGCGGCGCGCACCGGCTGCGGCGATGGAGGGAGCTGGAGGAGGACTAGCCCCGACGGCAGCTAGGGTTCGCCCCCTCGGTCGCTCGCGGGAGCGACGGGAGGCGGTACATGAGGGGCTCGAGGGGGTACTTGTGGAGGTCCGGGTCTTTGAGTAAGGCGGCTACGATGGCAGGGTTTCGGATCTGGGAAGAACGTGGCGATCCAGCGATGGTGATTGGTGAAGCGGGCAGTGGCAGCCGGGCCCATGTCATACGTCGTGGCAGCAGAGGTGTTGCTTGCTGGAAGAGGGCGGCAGGGGCGTGAAGCTACTGTTGCAGACGAAGGGGAGGTCCGGCTTGTCGAGTTGTGGAGGTGGTAGTGCATGGGACAGTGGGAGACGACAAGGCTCAGTCGAGGAGGGCCGGTGCTGTTGGAGGTGGAGGATCCATGGCCGGTGTTGGTTGGAGGACACATAGGGAGGGTCGGTGCCGGTGGCTGGACGGCAAAGCTAGGGCATGGTGCTTGGCCTGTCGAGAAAGGAGAGAGGAGCAAGGCAGGGCACGGTGACCAGTGGCGGATGGGGAGCCGAGTGGCGGAGGCAATGGCGCGGTGCTACCGGCTTGGGTAAGCAGAGCAAAACGAGGAAAGGAGCGAGAGGGAATAGAGGCAGAGGCGCCGGGGAAGTGCGGGATGGGCCGGCCTACTGTGCGTCCGTGAGCTAAACTGTGCCTAGGCGTCGGACAACTAAAAAGCGCTCAAATGTGAACAGTGACAAGAAATCCCCCCCCCCCCTCCCAATTTCTTTTCAGTAGGATAGGACTGGAATGGGGTTAAGATCAGTGCCAAGTAGACACACATGGATCAGTAGGAGAATGTTAGCTGTAATCTTTGTGTTATTTTTAATGCTCCTTCCGTACCAAAATATAAGACGATTTTGCAGAATAGTAGTAGGTCAGCTGGAGCAGCCTTAGTAAGTAGGGCAGTATATGCATCTAGACAGCTACTACATCCGTCTGGGTTTATAGAGCCCCTGAGCCACCAAACAGCGTCTGGATTTACTAGGCCGCATGCGAGTAATTCACGGGAGTTGTTAACTAAGCCTAATTAATGGACGCCCTCGTTTCTCTCTTCCAGCCAATGCATGCAGTAATCACACGAGAGGATTGGGCATGCATGTGGGCCTCAGACAGAAACCTAGGGGACGCAAGCGGCCGCCCCGATTTTCTAGCGATTAATGTGATGCTCTCTTTCCATGAGTGCTCCATGCTGGTTGGTTGTTGCCATGACCGATACTTTGCCTTGGTCCTGCTGCTTTGGCTCTCAGGACCTATAAACCAGGATGGGGGTAGTAGTAGTCAATTTGGCCTTTGCATGTAATAACAGCTGCTAGAGCTGCATGGTTGGTTTAGCATTAGGAACCGACTTCCCCATGTACTATATATAGACCTGAGGGCAGCAGTACAAGCCACAGCTTCAGAAATCAAACAATCCTTTGTTCAGCCCCAGCTCCCCTCTACTTCTATACTTCAGCCTATTTCTAACACTATGCACAATATACACAAAACATAGACATTCTCATTTGTTTTGGAATATTCCATACTTTAACTTCATATTTTTTTCCAACATAACATCTTCCTAAAGTGCCTTTTCAGATGTAGTACTTAGCCGCTATTCTTTTATATTTAACTTGAGTTTTGTAGTATATATCACAGAGTCATCGAATATTCTTTAGGTATAACTTGATTTTCAATGATATGAATGATAGGAATCAAATCTAAACTTCATACTTGATGCAAATATGACTCTGAATATGGACGTTAGCCTATTATAACAAGTTATATCAATATTTGCTTATCGTAACTCGCGAGGCATGTGTAACTTATTAGTTATTAATAACGCATGAATAACCATTGACCCCTATTGTGAACATTAAGCTTTAGTTTAATTGTCAGTTGCTTCTGCTGATTTGTTGTCTGTATTTGCAGGGAGTTTTTGGTGGATGTTATGGCTGCTCCAGGGACTCTCATTCCAGCAGATGTCTTTAATTCAAAGGGCACTCCATTCAACTTCTGTCAAATATTGGGTCAGAATCAGGTGGTGGAGTCAGCAAGTAACATCGAAGATGACCCAGTTGCATTACAGTCAGAGCATAAACGTAACCAAGGGCATATGTTTGCCAATAATAATCGGATCTCAGACAATCTATCAAGCTATGAGAATACAATGACCGCTGGAAGTAGTGCTAGGGAACCTGGGACATTGGACCCTAGGATGCAATTAGGTAAAACATCAACTTTGGCTAGTGCTCCTTCCAAGCAGAAGAAGAATCTGCAATTGATTCTAGACTCTCATGAAACTGAAGAGTCCCGAAAACTATTTGCGGAGTTTGATCCTTTCAATGCTACTGAATCTGGGAAAAGCTCATTGGCATTCAAGGGATTAAATAATAGAAACAATGAATTCCAAAGGCGTAGAGAGAATGTAGTCCCACCATCTGCAAGATCTCAACAGCCATTGGTGATGAAAAACTGGTCTGCTTGCAATGACATTTCCAACAACAAGCAATACAATGTTGCTGATGGGTCAGTTCCTCGGAGAAATGCCACTGACAATGCATCGTCATCTCAGTTGGCGTTGTCAACTGCAAAGCATTACAATTCCAATGTTAGAGAGCTAAACGATAGAGTGTATGCAGCACCTGCTCGTTTTTATGACAACAGGATAGTTGGTACCTCGGCTATGGCCAAAGCATCGACTGGAGAGTGCCTTGACAGATCACAGGTGCCACCTGGTCTTTATTATGACAAGATGCTTGGTACCTCTTCTATGAATGCAGCTTCTACATCTGGAACCGGGAAAGTTGCAGAAAAGGACCCTCATAATGATCCGGGAAAAGGTCCCCTCTATTCTAGATTTGATGGTGAACTTTCTAAAAAATTTACTCCTGAAAGGGATGAGCACAAGGAAAATTGTGGCAGTCATGACCACAAAGTGTTACATCCTGATCCAAGAAAGTCCCCTCTTGACAGATTCATGGACAGGCCAAGGCAGAACATAGAATGTGTTTCTCCATCCCAAGTTGGATCAAATAAGGCTGACATGGTGTTGGATGAAGTGTTTGAATGTGAAATCCTTTGGGAAGATCTTGTAATCGATGAAAGAATTGGCATAGGTACATAAATCCATTTTAATCTATTGTCTAGTTATATTTTCACTTATCGAGTCGATTGTAGGTTGCAGGGTCACTTGCCATACAAATTGACATGGAGTTTGCACTGAGCACAAAAACATACTCTAAATTTCTTGTACTGTAAAATCATAAGCATGTATAATCCTTTTGTCTGTTGCGTGATATGAACCATTTTGTTCCTATGTTGTATCATATGGCGACTAAAGGAGCATTTCTTGCAATTTTTAGGTTCATATGGAGAAGTCTACCATGCTGATTGGAATGGAACTGTAAGTAGTTTTTCTTGTTTAACTTTATTGGAAGATACCGTTGAGCTTAGTGCACCAAAGCTCATTTACAAGCATTATCAACCGATTACATAACTGAAAAGTAACATACAGCCTAGCAAGATACCCGTGCATAGCACGGAACATCAAGATGCATTTTTTTTTACAAAACACCTGTTGTGATTGACCCATGCAGGAGTAATCCCATGTGTAAAAACTAATGATATCTCGAGAATTTTATCGGAAAAATGGTATCTCGAGAATTTCATCGAAAAAAATGATATCTCGAGAAAGATGAGAGACAAGGTGAGGAGGAGTGGGGCGTGGTGGTGACTGGTGGTCGGACTGGGCGGAGGCATGGGGATGGACGGCGCCGGCAGCGGCCACCATGCCAGATTGTTCCAGAGATTTCCTTTTTTAACTGCTCAGCAATGAGGTTGTGGGAGATAAGGATGAACGAGGCAAGGCCTTATCTGTAAATGTGGAGAGATGTGCGGGTATCTTTTGTAAAATTGTCATAGTTTGCTTTCTGTCCGTCAGATATAGATCGGACGGTCTATATTACAAGATGGCAGGCACACCATCATCACCAACTGTTTTTTTTATAAGAGTAGAGATAGGGATAACCTTTCAAAGCATGGCCTGTTCTGCTGTTTCTTCTGATTGGGTCTGCTTATCATGATGGTAAATTTGATGTTTTTTAATATACAGGAAGTAGCTGTAAAGAAGTTCTTGGATCAAGAGTTCTATGGTGATGCTTTAGAGGAATTTCGTTGTGAAGTAGGTGAAAGATAATGCTTTTTATAACCAATACTTTCCTGAAAATCGAACTTCTACTGTCATTTGATTTCACTTTTTTTGAACCTTTGCTAATCCAGATATCTTTTCATTTAATAGGTGAGGATTATGCGTCGGCTCCGTCATCCAAATATTGTTCTCTTTATGGGTGCAGTAACACGGCCTCCACACTTATCTATTGTATCAGAATATCTTCCAAGGTATTGAAAGTTTGTGTTTTACATATGGGCTAGGACATAACATGTGTAGTCATTTAGCTTGGTCAAGACAACAGGGCACCAGTTATAGTGGTTACTGATGCAACAATGCAAATATTGCATGCATGTTTAAAATTTTGTATGAGAGAATGCTGAATGTGATGCACGTAATGAATGAGATAACATTATGGGCAGCCAGCTTTACATTAATGTATGTATGTACTCTGTGGCCATTGACTAAGGTAGGAGATGTTTAATGCACTGCTGATAGATTGAGAATGTTATGTGAGAAGAGTACCCTCCCATAATTTCTTTGGAACAGAGACAGAGAGGGAATACATTGTGTGTTAGTGTGTGCCTGTGTGGTGATGAATAAATAGAGGGAGAGAAGATAAATAGTTGCATGGTGTGAAAAATATCACGGTACATGCATAGTTGCACACCCGAAATGGTGTAATTACTTTACATCATTCCATGGGCTATGTAAATGTACTGAAAATTTCCACAAAACAATGTTCAGTTATGCACTATGTCACTTTCATAATATGTGAAGCTTTTGATTAATGTGCATATTTAAGCAATATTTTTCATGTCGAAGTACACGGAAGGACCCTTAAGTAGTATTTCAAGCACGTAAAAATGTGTAATAAAGTAGGGGGCACTGTAGGTTTGATAGGGGCATTTTGATTTTTTTTTTTTGGGTATTTTGGGAGAGATCTTGTGAATAAGACTTTAGAAGTACCAAGTATTGTGAAACAGACAGTTTATAAGTCGAACCTATTATTACCGTTCCATTCAACACTTATGTTTTGGCCGGTGATGAATCAAACAGTTCCCATTTCAACATTGACATTCATCTAACTGTTATTTTCTTTCAGGGGAAGCTTATATAAGATTATTCATCGCCCTAATTGCCAAATCGACGAGAAGCGTAGGATTAAAATGGCCCTTGATGTGGTAATGGTGAAATTTGGATGTTATAGTTTCATGCTTATTTCCATGTGTATGTCCATATTATGATTATGCTCTCTCTGTAGGCCAGAGGCATGAATTGTCTTCATACCAGTGTGCCAACAATTGTTCACCGGGATCTAAAATCACCAAACTTGCTGGTTGACGATAATTGGACTGTGAAGGTATCTACCTGCTTCAGGACGAAAGCATGAACTCTTATTCCTTTAGTTTCTAGATAGTTGTTACTGTTAGCTAACAAAGTACATGCACACAGGTCTGTGATTTCGGACTTTCACGTCTGAAGCACAGTACATTTTTGTCATCAAAATCCACTGCCGGGACTGTAAGTAATTGATAGTCATTGTGGAATGACTTTCGTATATTAGTTCTTACAGAAACTTAAATTGATCCTCTGTTAAAATTTGTCGTTTCCCCTTATACCAGCCTGAGTGGATGGCACCAGAGGTTTTGCGGAATGAGCAATCCAATGAGAAGTAAGTGATCTTTGAGGTCTTTCTCAAATACTTACATTTGCGAGCTTTTAATATTTTCACAAATTCCGTATTTTCATTGCTTGAGTTTAGCCTAGATAAAATCTCAGTTCGACCTAAATAAGCTTAATGCTAAATTCTGTATGTGCTATGTATAGCCTTTGTTGGTCAACTGCTGGTCATGTTCATACTTCATACCTGTGATTTGTCATGCAAGTACATTGCTATCTTTCTGAAACATGCTATTTGTAGCTCCTCAAGATATTCCAAATTCCTCAACTCCGCATGTCTAAAGTCTCTCTTCTCCATTCATTATAGTACAAGTTGTGATAGAGAGATGGATGGTTATTATGTACTCCCTCCGTTCCTAAATATAAGTCTTTTTGGAGATTCCAATACAGACTACATACGGAGCAAAATGAGTGTATATTTAGGAACGGAGGGAGTAGGTAACCAGGTACTGTGGATTATGAGGTGTATTGCTAAGTTGGGTGAGGTATTTTGTGATCTAAGCTTAGTTGCATGTACCATGTAGCATTTTTAGATTTATTGTTCCACTGTTACATCACTTGTATCCTGTCATGGCGTCAGGCTGTTGTCTAGAAGCTGATAACTTGTCATGTGAGGCATGCCCCCCCAAGAGCACAGAATTATGAAGTAACTGTATGAATAAGAACTGCTATTATATGTGTTAGAACTCGGATATGTGTGAAGTTCAGCTTAAGATCTACACTGGCCATTATTTCTCTTTGAACACTGCAAACATCACATTTATAACTACACTCATTCTTCAAAGTTTTCCAGGTGTGATATTTACAGCTTTGGTGTTATCCTGTGGGAGCTAGCAACACTAAGAAAGCCATGGCATGGGATGAACCAAATGCAAGTTGTGGGCGCAGTTGGCTTCCAGGACCGACGGCTTGACATTCCAAAAGAAGTTGATCCTATAGTTGCATCAATTATACGTGATTGCTGGCAGAAGTAAGTTTTCTCAGTATAAGCTAAGTTCTTCTCTTTAAAGAAAAATCTTTACATGCAAACTTACATGTGTTTCTCTACCATCATTTTCATTTGCCAGGGATCCAAACTTGCGTCCTTCTTTCATCCAATTAACTAGCTACCTGAAGACATTGCAAAGGCTTGTAATCCCTTCACATCAGGAGACAGCGAGCAACCATGTACCCTATGAAATATCTTTATATCGGTGAACCGCACATCTACCCCGGGGTTGTCATCCATCAAGTGTGAATAAGCAGTAATTATGATTTTGTCACCATATTCGGGTCCAGTAGGCTGCAAATGCATGGCTTGATTGAGAGCCCCAGTCCCAGTCTAGATAGCATTCACCCCGCTGTTGCAAGCAAAAGCTCTGCTGCGGGGTATGTACAGTACAGATAGGTGGATAGGATGAAACAGCAAGAGGAGAAAACTATACCGTTCTACATTTAAGTGGAACTGTGGATTGTGGAGTGACAGGGAGAGGGAAATTTGTAACTGTGGGACGAGTTAGTTGCATCACAAATAAGCTGGCAATCTGGAGAAGTTCTGCCATACTGAAATAAAGGTCACTTCAGTTCGTGTTTTGGTTGGAAAGATACCAAGTAGTAGTAGTTGAAAATAAAAATACTCAATTTTATAAGTTGAGGCTGTGCATTTAGTTAAAATTTGTTTCAAGCAGCTGTTTATGTTTGATAATTCCTGAAATTCACATGTTTTGCATATTTTTCAATGCCATTCGAGGGTAATTGCACCGCAAGAATTCAGATAGTTTAGTGTACAACATTTTCCCACAGTTCTGGACAGTAATATTTTAAGGTATTGCGTAACAGTACCCATTAGTACTAGAGTTAGGAATCCTCTCACTCATGAAGAGAATAAATTGCCAAGAGTATTAACTGCCTGTGTCTGTCTTCCAAGGGATATCAAACTGTATGATTGAAACGTACCTGCAATAAGTTCAGTAAATGTGATTAGGTTTAGGGAACCCTAAACCCTAACCGTAGGATGGGTAACTGTTGCAAATCAGCAAATGAATGAATAGAGTAAATGTGAGACAATGTAGTTGTTGCGGGTCCGCACTATAGTATTGTGAACAGAAAGTACACACAAATACGAGTAAGGACATTAAGAAAGCCGAGCACCATGAAGGCCTTTATTTTGAAAGATTCAAAATTCAAAGAGTTTATTTTTAGAAAATGCTGAAAAGAAGTACACATGTATGCAAGGATGTAATGTGTGTGAAAAAATTCACGATGAAATACCTTAAATTGCGAGCTGCAAAAAAAGAGTCACGGACTTTGAGGATCAACAGTACATATGCTGAAAAGCCTGAGATGTTTTTCTTTTTGCTCTCATTTTAGCGCATCTCATTGAGGATGAAAATTTGTACACATGTACATTATGCATCTAGGTACGTATTTATTTTCAGTTTTTTTTGAAACTGAAATTTTCAATTTTAAACTTTTCAAATTAAGCCCTCCATGGAGCTCGGTCTCCATTTGGGCCCCACAAACACACACTACTGCACAGATCCCCAAAAGCATGTTCGGCATTGGTGTTGGTAAGTGTAGCACTGGTGAGCACCCATGCAATACTCGTAGCAACACGCAACTGTTGTGGTTCATCATCAACGAAGGTAGTAGCACCCGAGATGGTTGGAAGGAGAGTAGGCAGTGCCACCGCATCTAAGCGCATGCGAGGAACATTGTTATCGGTATTTTGAGAACAAAAATTCTACTCTTTTAGGATGTCCTTTAGGATACAAGGGTTCTCGAGTAAAAGAACCTCCTCTAGTACAAACATAAGCATCAAACTTTCTAACATATCTTGCCATATCACGCAATAAATCTTGTTGAGCACTCATCACTTGTTTAAGTTGAACTTGTATCATATCACAATGTTTAATAATACGAGGTTCTCTCAAGATCTTGTAAATATTTAATAGCCATATTCAATTGCATTTGCATGTCCATATTAGATTGATGTTGTTTAATCACAATGTTATCAATTTCATCAAGCATAAATCAGGAGGTTTAGGATAAATAATACCACCTTCATCAAATTTATATAGAAAATGTACCTCAACCATAGGACTATGAGTAATAGGCTCACATAATTTTTCAATAGAAGGTAAAATGTTAACTTCTTCAGCCTTGATACTTTTCTCCCTAGCGCACTTCTTTGCTTCTTTCATATCTTCTCGACATAAGAAAAGCACACCTCTCTTCTTTTGAAGAGGTGAATGTTTAGGTTCTGGTTCCGAGATAATCCAATCACCATTATTCTTTGTTATATTTTCAATAATTCCATGGCTTCTTTTAATGACTTTCCCCTGAAAACACTCCCTGCACAACTATCTAGGTATGTCTTAGACTCAGAGGTTAGTCCATCAGAAAATATATCAAGTAATTCATTTTCCTTAAGAGGATGGCTAGGAACATTGCTTACAAGTATACAGAAAGCTCCCCCAAGCTTGAGGGTCTCTTCCTCAAGTTGAGTGAAATTTTGAATAGCATGAAAAGCTGCCAATCTTCATATGCAAAGGATACTATCTATCTATGAAAGTACTCCCTCCGTTCCAAAATAATTGTCTTTCTAGAGATTTCAACAAGTGACTATATACGGAGCAAAATGAATGAATCTACATTCTAAAACATGTCTACATACATCCGTATGTTGTAGTCCATTTAAGATGGCTAGAAAGACAATTATTTTGGAACGGAGGGAGTAGTAAATAAATCCCACGAAGTAGTGAAACTCTCAGATTTTAAACTATCATACCACTCCTTACCATTATATTTCAATCAAAAAGGGAAAAACTTAGTCATTAAATATTTCTTGTTCATACTTTTCTTAACAAAAAAAAACAGTAATAGTATCATCAAGTGCTTTTTCATTTTCATAGCCATGGAAATAATCAAATTCAACCAAAGTAATTATTGTAGGATCAAACAAAGAATTCATTAGCATCATCCTGTATGTATATAGGAGAATACCAAACTTAGGAACGAGACAAAAGTTATCTTTTAGTTGATTGTTAAATATTTCAATAAGACCTTCGATTCCACCTGCATCATTATAAGCTAAGAATTTCCCAGTGAATTCTTCATTAAGTTATACAAGTGTAGTAGGTAAATTGGGAAGGTATCTTTTAGTAGGTCTAACAGACGGTGTTTCAAGATTTTTAGCATTTCCCTCTCTTTAGCTTTAGCAACATGAACATCTAAGATCTCTAACTGGAACAAAAGTATCAAACAAACTAGAAGCATCAAGTGTATCATCATAGTTTTCATCAGAAGCACAAGCAGTATCAATTATATGTGACATAGTAGTGTGAAGTACATGGATGTGGTGGTGGAGATGTGGTAATAACATGTGAATCATAAGCAGCTTGAGTACATAGAGCAGTACATTTTCTTGTAGTAGATGGGAGGATCATTGGTTTGAGATCCGGTTGTTCCCCCCTGGTGATGGATAACAAATTCAGCAACAAATAACTCTCAACTCATATGAATAGAGCTATGCTCCCCGGCAAGGGCGCTGAAAAATAGTCTTGATATCTCACAAGTGTAGGGGATCAACAGTCTTCAAGGGAAAAATTACAACCCAAAATTTATTGATTCGACAAATGGGGAGCCAAAGAACATTTATAAGCCTTAGCATTTGAGTTGTCAATTTGATCACACCTGAAAATAAATACTTCCTTGGCAACATTTATTAGTAGCAAAAGCAATGAAGTGAACGGAGCGGTGATTGCAAAGTACCAACGTAAGAAACAATTCTTAGCAGTTGCCAAGAACAAAAGTGACTTAAAGAAAGCAACAAGTACAGGAAGCGTAGGCATGGGTGAAATCATGTTGTAATATCTGTAACTCAACGTGATAACAAACTAGTCCCAATTCATCAATCATGTGTTGGCATGTATTCAGTATGTACTTGTACATGCTTGTAGTAAGATTTTGCATAACATCTTTTGTCCTACCAGCCGTTTCAATGAGATCCCAATGTAAATTATGGGTAATTAAGGTACTCCTTCTACAAAGTACCGGAGCAAATCATTAACAATCAATGAGTACATGTAATCCTCAAATCATAGTCATCCCCGTCGATGCCATGATAATTGTCACTTCAGCATCTAGGGTTTAGAACTATAGCAGGTGTATATAACTTGCAGATAAAGATCCCAATCACACACACACACACACGCATTTATGAAAACATAAAGTGTTCATATCTAAAATCATGGCACTCATGCCTTAGTAGTTTTGGTAAGTGGAGGTTAAGGATTTTTTATAGAAAGCAATAGTAGTTTTGCCCTATCTTTGTATACAAGGGGATCTACTATATGCATATGACACACTAGTAAACCCCAGCTATTCGTAGCATACCGAGATACTTCTGGTACACCTGCGCCATAGTCTTGGACACAGAGGTACACTCTCTGGTAGTCCTATCATGTGTTCAACCCATCAAGTTTTAAATTTAAGAATATGTGATGAGATCAAGGTGATAGTTCTCGACTAAGTTGCTCAAAGTTGTCCATAACCAAGGACACAACTAATCATGATCAATTTTATACACTTTGCAGAGGTTTGTGTACTTTACTCGTGAGATCTAGTCACATGCTTCTGCTACTAAGCTCATCTGTAGAGTAGCCAGGTATACCAGGATGAGACTTTTGGGAAGCAGTAGCCCATGCCACCAGGTGAACCCAGTCCAACCAACCATTTAACTACATCTGATGGTCCATCGGTCCAGGTTCCCACAAATTAGTTGGTCAAGACACATCCCATATTCACTTACGATTACAAAGGGATGCTACTCAATTTGGTACTCGTACAATCCCTTTGATACCTGGGCGACAACCCCCACCAATTTCACACTCGATGACCCAATCAATGCCAATCCCCCAAGATGGTTCATTAATTAAGTTCCTAGTAAGTATCCATCCAAATATAGTAACGTGTAAACTAGTGTAGTTCCCACCCCGTTACATTGTAGCAAGCTAAGCATTTCCTAAGGTTACAAGAACAAGGTAAAGTACCTATAGCTTTGCTACTAGGTATCATGTCTACAACGTACAACAAATATTTCCCTAATCATGCATTCCTATTTGGGAAGTTCTACATGCAAGAAAAATTATAGGTGATTGTTGGAAATATGCCCTAGAGGCAATAATATTGTGTTATTATATTTCCATGTTCATAATCGAGAGTTTATATTCTATACTATAACTGCTATGATCCCAGAATATGCGATTCAGTGGAAAACTCATATGCACATGTGGAACGATAAACGGTAAAAATAAGGTTCCTAGTCTCACCTCTAAGACTAGCTTAATTGTAATGATAGTCCTAAAACAACATTGAGAGTATGACGTTGGAAGAACAATCATATTGAATCAACCCAAACTTGTTTGTTATACTTTGAGATAATATCATCAGAAGTCAATTGTTATAACATGGGTGTTAATGTGTGGTTTAGTTCCTTGTACCATCAAAGTATCGTAGTCATTTCTTACCGTATGATGGACTTCGGGGTTCCTTAAACGCCATTTGTAACACGGTGATCATGACGACAACTTACAGGTTCATCAGAAAGTTTGACAAGGGACTAGATAGCTCGAGAGTGGAATTTGCTCCTCCGACGATGGAGAGATATTCTTAGGGCCCTCTCGGTGTGATGGCATACATCACCGTCTAGCCAGACATAGGTGACTATGTCACGGGGATGCCGAAACATGTCAACAAGAAAGAAGAACTGATGTAGGGTGGAAACCTAGGGCCAATCTTTCACGATTTGGAGGTGATCCTATGAAGAAAACGAAGAACACGAGGGGAAAACACTCGAATTGATGAGATCCAATCACACATATGCTAGATCCATGAACATAAAGAGTGATACAAGATCCAAACGCAACAAAGGACGATACAAGAGGCAGTAGTTCTTCTCTGTGAGGAGGTATTGAGGGGTCTTCCCATGAGGGGTCTTGAATCCACTTGGGGGATCTTCTCCGTAGAGGTCGTGAACTCCGATGGGGAAGTAATCAAGTGGATGAGCAAAGCTCTATCTCTCAAATGAGCTAATCCTTTGCTAACCCTAGGAAGAGGGAACATGAGGAGTATATATAGTCTAAGTGGGCGAATGGGTACATGGGCCTCAGCCCTTTACTGCGCACAGACAGGGAGCCGGACGTCCGGGCCTTCATGAAGTGCCGGATGTCCGGGCTGGCGCCAGATGTCCAGGCGGTCGGGACCGGCCTCGGTGCTCTCTGGATAGGCGGGGTCCAGATTTCCGGGCTGGAGGCCAGATGTCCGGTGTCTCACGAAGAGCCGGATGTCCGGGCCTTTCGCCGGATGTCTGGGCTGGTGGAGTCTAGCTTTTGTGGTGTTCTGTGATGGGCGCCGGATTTCCAGGCGGGGGCCGGATGTCCGGGGCCTGGGCCGGACGTCCGAGCCTTGTAACTCGATGGCTGGGCGGTTGCTGGTGGCACTCCGAGGGGCCGGATGTCCAGGGCTTAGGGCCGAACGTCCGGGGCTTTGTGCAGGATGTCCGGGCCCTGGAGACTTCTCCGGTTCCTTCTGTCGTTCCTCTTCATCCGTGACTTGGGGACTTGTCCATCTCCACGTGCATCTTCGAGAGGGCCTTCTTAGTACCTGATCATGCACAACATTACGGACTTAGGTAGTAACCATATCTCGAGTGGATCATATGGAATATCACTAATGAAGGAAGTCACCTCGGTCTCGAGGGCTCTAGCTCGTGCTCGTTGTTGGGGAACGTAGTAATTTCAAAAAAAATTTCCTACGCACACGTAAGATCATGGTGATGTATAGCAACGAGAGGGGAGAGTGTTGTCTACGTACCCTCGTAGACCGAAGCGGAAGCGATCACAACGTAGAGGAAGTAGTCGTACGTTCTCCTCGCGATCCGACCGATCCCGGCGCCGTTACTCCAGCGCCCCCGAGTTCTTGACACACGTACAGCTCGATGACGCTCCTCGGGCTCCAATCCAAGAGAGCTTCGGGAGGGAGAGTTTCACAAGACGACGGCGTGGTGACGATCTTGATGTACTATCGGCGCAGGGCTTCGCTAAGCTTGACGATATGACCGAGGTGGAATATGGTGGAGGGGGCACCGACACGGCTAAGGAACGATCCGTAGATCAAACTTGTGTGTTCTAGGGTGCCCCCTGCCCCTTATATAAAGGAGCAGGGGAGGGGCCGGCCGGCCAAGAGGAGGCGCTGCCAGGAGTCCTACTCCTCTGGGAGTAGGATTCCCTCCAATCCTAGTTGGAATAGGATTCACCGGAGGGGAAAGAGAGAGAGGGGCGGCTCACCTTTCCTAGTCCTAGTAGGACTAGGGAAAGGGGGAAGGCGCGCGACCACCTAGGGCTGGCCCTTTCTCCTTTCCACCAAGGCCCACTATGGCCCATATAGTTCCCGGGGTTCCGGTAACCTCCGGTATCTCGAGAAATTCGATTTCACCCGGAACCATTCGAACTCCAAATATAGGCTTCCAATATATCAATCTTTATGTCTCGACCATTTCGAGACTCCTCGTCATGTCCGTGATCACATCCGAATTCAACTTCTTCGGTACATCAAAATACATAAACTCATAATATAACCGCCATCGAAACCTTAAGCGTGCGGACCCTACGGTTCGAGAACAATGTAGACATGACCGAGACATGTCTCCGGTCAATAACCAATAGCGGGACCTGGATGCCCATATTGGTTCCTACATATTCTACGAAGATCTTTATCGGTCGGACCGCATAACAACATACGTTGTTCCCTTTGTCATCGGTATGTTACTTGCCCGAGATTCGATCGTCGGTATCCAATACCTAGTTCAATCTCGTTACGGCAAGTCTCTTTACTCGTTCCGTAATACATCATCTCACAGCTAACTCATTAGTTGTAATGCTTGCAAGGCTTCATGATGTGTATTACCGAGAGGGCCCAGAGATACCTCTCCGACATTCGGAGTGACAAATCCTAATCTCAAATACGCCAACCCAACATCCGCCTTTGGAGACACTTGTAGTACTCCTTTATAATCACCCGATTCGTTGTGGCGTTTGGTAGTACCCAAAGTGTTCCTCCGCAAACGGAGTTGCATAATCTCATAGTTATAGGAACATGTATAAGTCATGAAGGAAGCAATAGCAACATACTAAACGATCGTGTGCTAAGCTAACGGAATGGGTCATGTCAATCGATCATTCAACTAATGATGTGACCTTGTTAATCAAATAACAACTCCTTGTTCATGGTTAGGAAACATAACCATCTTTGATTAACAAGCTAGTCAAGTAGAGGCATACTAGTGACACTCTGTTTGTCTATATATTCACACATGTATTATGTTTCCGGTTAATACAATTCTAGCATGAATAATAGACATTTATCATGAAATAAGGAAATAAATAATAACTTTATTATTGCCTCTAGGGCATATTTCCTTCATCTCCCACTTGCACTAGAGTCAATAATCTAGATCACATCACCATGTGATTAACATCGATAGTTCACATCATCATGTGATTAACACCCATAGTTCACATCGCCATGTGACCAACACCCAAAGGGTTTACTAGATTCAGTAATCTAGTTCACATCGCTATGTGATTAACACCCAAAGAGTACTAAGGTGTGATCATGTTTTGCTTGTGAGAGAGTCTTAGTCAACGGGTCTTTCACATTCAGATCCGTTATGTATTTTGCAATTTTTCTATGTCTACAATGCTCTGCACGAAGCTACTCTAGCTAATTGCTCCCACTTTCAATATGTATCTAGATCGAGACTTAGAGTCATCCAGATCATTGTCAAAACTTGCATCGACGTAACCCTTTACGACGAACCTTTTGTCACTTCCATAATCGAGAAACATATCCTTATTCCACTAAGGATAATTTTGACCGCTGTCCAGTGATCTACTCCTAGATCACTATTGTACTCCCTTGCCAAACTCAGTGCAGGGTATACAATAGATCTGGTACACAAGATGTCATACTTTATAGAACCTATGGCCAAGGCATAGGGAATGACTTTCATTCTCTTTCTATCTTCTGCCGTGGTCGGGTTTTTTGAGTCTTACTCAATTTCACACCTTGTAACACAGTGCAAGAACTCTTTCTTTGATCGCTCCATTTTGAACTACTTCAAAATCTTGTCAAGGTATGTACTCATTGAAAAAACTTATCAAGCATCTTGATCTATCTTTATAGATCTTGATGCTCAATATGTAAGCAGCTTCACCGAGGTCTTTCTTTGAAAAACTTCTTTCAAACACTCCTTTATGCTTTGCGAATAATTCTACATTATTTCCGATCTACAATATGTCATTCACATATACTTATCGAAATGTTGTAGTGCTCCCACTCACTTTCTAGTAAATACAGGCTTCACCATAAGTCTCAGATAAAACTATATGCTTTGATCAACTCATCAAAGCGTATCTTCCAACTCCGAGATGCTTGCACCAGTCCATAGATGGATCGCTGGAGCTTGCACACTTTGTTAGCTCCCTTTGGATCGAAAAAACCTTCTGGTTGCATCATATACAACTCTTCCTCCAGAAAACCATTCTGGAATGCAGTTTTTACATCCATTTGCCAAATTTCATAAATTGTGGCAATTGCTAACATGATTCGGACAGACTTAAGCATAGATACGAGTGAGAAACTCTCATTGTAGTCAACACTTTGAACTTGTCGAAAACCTTTTGCGACAATTCTAGCTTTGTAGATAGTAACACTACTATCAAGATCTGCCTTCCTCTTGAAGATCCATTTATACAATATGGCTTGCCGATCATCGGCAACTCCACCAAAGTCCACACTTTGTTCTCATGCATGGATCCCATCTCGATTTCATGGCCTCAAGCCATTTCGCGAATCTGGGCTCATCATCGCTTCCTCATAGTTCGTGAGGTTCATCATGGTCTAGTTACATGACTTCCGAACAGGATTACCGTACCACTCAGTGCGGATCTCACTCTGGTTTACCTACGAGATTCGGTAGTAACGATCTGAAGTTACATGATCATTATCATTAGCTTCCTCACTAATTGGTGTAGTAGTCACAGAACAGATTTCGTGATGAACTACTTTCCAATAAGGGAGAAGGTACAATTACCTTATCAAGTTCTACTTTCCTCCCACTCACTTCTTTCGAGAGAAACTCCTTCTCTAGAAAGGATCCATCTTAAGCAACGAATATCTTGCCTTCGGATCTGTGATAGAAGGTGTATCCAACAATTTCCTTTGGGTATTCTATGAAGACGCATTCTCGATTTGGGTTCGAGCTTATCAGATGAAACTTTTTCACATAAGCATCGCAGCCCCAAACATTAAGAAACGACAACTTTGGTTTCTTGCTAAACCACAGCTCATATAGTGTCGCCTCAACGGATTTAGATGGTGCCCTATTTAACGTGAATGCAGCTGTCTCTAATGCATGATCCCAAAACGATATTGGTAAATCGGTAAGAAACATCATAGATTGTACTATATCCAATAAAGTACGGTTATGACGTTCGGACACACCATTATGATGTGGTGTTCCGTGGCATGAATTTGTGAAACTATTCCACATTGTTTTAATTGAAGACCAAACTCAGAACTCAAATATTTGTCTCCGATCGATCGTAGAAATCTTATTTTCTTGTCACGATGATTTTTCCACTTCACTCTGAAATTCTTTGAACCTTTCAACTATTTCAGACTTATGTTTCATCAAGTAGATATACCCATATCTGCTCAAATCATCTGTGAAGGTCGAAAATAACGATACCCACCATGAGCCTTAACACTCATTGGATCGCATACATCGGTATGTATTATTTCCAATAAGTCGCTTGCTCGCTCCAATCGTTCGGAGAACGGAGTCTTAGTCATCTTGCCCATGAGGCATGGTTCGCAAGCATCAAGTGATTCATAATCAAGTGATTCCAAAATCCCATCAAGATGGAGTTTCTTCATGCGCTTTACACCAATATGACCTAAACGGCAAGTGCCACAAATAAGTTGCACTATCATTATTAACGTTGCATCTTTTGGTTTCAATATTATGAATATGTGTATCACTACGATCGAGATCCAATGAACCATTTTCATTGGGCGTAACCATATAAGGTTTTATTCATGTAAATAGAACAACAGTTTATTCTCTTACTTAAATGAATAACCGCTTTTGCAATAAACACGATCAAATCATATTCATGCTCAACGCAAACACCAAATAACATTTATTTAGGTTCAACACTAATCCCGAAAGTATAGGGAGTGTGCGATGATGATCATATCAATCTTGAAACTATTTTCAACACACATCATCACTTCACCCTTAACTAGTGTCTGTTTATTCTGCAACTCCCGTTTCGAGTTACTACTCTTAGCAACTGAACCAGTACCAAATACCAAGGGGTTGCTATAAACACTAGTAAAGCACACATCAAACACCTGTATATCAAATATACCCTTTTTCACTTTGCCATCCTTCTTATCCACCAAATATTTAGGGCAGTTCCGCTTCCAGTGACCATTTCCTTTGCAATGTAAGCACTTAGTTTCAGGCTTTGGTTCAGCTTTGGGCTTCTTCGTGGGAGTGACAACTTGCTTGTCAATCTACTTGAAGTTCCCTTCTATCCCTTTGCCCTTTTCTTGAAACTAGTGGTCTTGTTAACCATCAACACTTGATGTTCTTTCTTGATTTCTACCTTCATCGATTTCATCATCATGAAAAACTCGGGAATCATTTTCATCATCCCTTGCATACTATAGTTCATCACGAAGTTCTACTAACTTGGTGATGGTGACTAGAGAATTCATCAATCACTATCTTATTTGGAAGATTAACTCCCACTTGATTCAAGTGATTGAAGTACCTGATAATCTGAGCACATGCTCACTAGTTGAGCGATTCTCCTCCATCTTTTAGCTATAGAACTTGTTGAAGACTTCATATCTCTCAACTCAGGTATTTGCTTGAAATATTAACTTCAATTCCTGGAACATCTCATATGGTCCATGATGTTCAAAACATCTTTGAAGTCCCGATTCTAAGCCATAAAGCATGGTGCACAAAACTATCAAGTAGTCATCATATTGAGCTAGCCAAACGCTCATAACGCCCGATCCGCTCCCGCAATAAGTCCGCACCTAGCGGTGCATCAAGGACATAATTCTTCTGCAGCAGCAATGAGGATAAACCTCGATCACGATCAAATCCGCATCATTGCTACTAACATTTTTCAACACAATTTTCTAGGAACATATCAAAACAAACATATGAAAGCAACAACGCGAGCTATTGATCTACAACATAATTTGCAAAATACTACCAGACTAAGTTCATGATAAATTTAAGTTCAATTAATCATATTACTTAAGAACTCCCACTTAGACAGACATCTCTCTAGTCATCTAAGTGATCACGCGATCCAAATCAACTAAACCATAACCGATCATCACGTGAGATGGAGTAGTTTTCAATGGTGAACATCTTATGTTGATCATATCTACTATATGATTCACGCCGACCTTTCGGTCTCCGTGTTCCGAGGCCATATCTGTATATGCTAGGCTCGCCAAGTATAACTCGAGTATTCTGCGTGTGCAAAACTGGCTTGCACCCGTTGTAGATGGACGTAGAGCTTATCACACCCGATCATCACGTGGTGTCTGGGCACGACGAACTTTGGCAACGGTGCATACTCGGGGAGAACACTTCTTGATAATTTAGTGAGAGATCATCTTATAATGCTACCGCCAATCAAAGCAAGATAAGATGCATAAAAGATAAACATCACATGCAAATCAATATAAGTGATATGATATGGTCATCATCATCTTGTGCTTCATGATCTCCATCTTTGCAGCACCACCATGATCACCATCGTCACTGGTGCGACACCTTGATCTCCATCGTAGCATCGTTGTCGTCTCGCCAATCTTATGCTTCTACGACTATCGCTACCGCTTAGTGATAAAGTAAAGCATTACAGTATGATTGCATTTCATACAATAAAGCGACAACCATATGGCTCCTGCCATTGCCGATAACTTCGGTTACAAAACATGATCATCTCATACAATAAAATATAGCATCACGCCTTGACCATATCACATCACAACATGCCCTGCAAAAACAAGTTAGACGCCCTCTACTTTGTTGTTGCAAATTTTACGTGGCTGCTACGGGCTTAAGCAAGAACCAATCTCACCTACGCATCAAAACCACAACGATATTTCACAAATAGACTCCGCTTTAACCTTCTCAAGGACCGGCGAGCCACACTCGGTTCAACTAAAGTGAGAGAGACAGACACCCGCCAATCACCTTTAAGCAACGAGTGCTCAGAGCGGTGAAACCAGTCTCGCGAAGCGTCTGCGTAATGTCGGTCCGGCCGCTTCATCTCACAATACCGCTGAACCAAAGTATGACATGTTGGTAGGTAGTATGACTTGTATCGCCCACAACTCACTTGTGTTCTACTCGTGCAAAACATCAAACCATAAAACCTAGGCTCGGATGCCATCGTTGGGGAACGAGTAATTTCAAAAAATTTCCTACGCACACGCAAGATCATGGTGATGTATAGCAACGAGAGGGGAGAGTGTTGTCTACGCACCCTCGTGAGACCAAGCGAAGCGATCACAACGTAGAGGAAGTAGTCGTCGTTCTCCTCGCGATCCGACCGATCCCGGCGCCACTTATTCGGCGCCCCAGTTCTTGACACACGTACAGCTCGATGACGCCTCGGGGCTCCAATCCAAGAGAGCTTCGGGAGGGAGAGTTTCACAAGACGATGGCGTGGTGACGATCTTGATGTACTATCGCGCAGGCTTCGCCTAAGCTTCATGACGATATGACCGAGGTGGAATATGGTGGAGGGGGCACCGACACGGCTAAGGAACGATCCGTAGATCAAACTTGTGTGTTCTAGGGTGCCCCTGCCCCGTATATAAAGGAGCAGGGGGAGGGGGCGGCCGCCAAGAGGAGGCGCGCCAGGAGTCCTACTCCTCCGGGAGTAGGATTCCCCTCCAATCCTAGTTGGAATAGGATTCACCGGAGGGGAAAGAGAGAGAGGGCGGCTCACCTTTCCTAGTCCTAGTAGGACTAGGGAAGGGGAAGGCGCCATGCCACCTAGGGCTGGCCCTTTCTCCTTTCCACCAAGGCCCACTATGACCCATATAGTTCCCGGGGGTTCCGTAACCTCCCAGATCTCAGAAATTCGATTTCACCCTAACCATTCTCAACTCCAAATATAGGCTTCCAATATATCAATCTTTATGTCTCGACCATTTCGAGACTCCTCGTCATGTCCGTGATCACATCCGAATTCAACTTCTTCGGTACATCAAAATACATAAACTCATAATATAACCGCCATCGAAACCTTAAGCGTCACGGACCCTACGGTTCGAGAACAATGTAGACATGACCGAGACACGCCTCCGTCAATAACCAATAGCGGACCTGGATGCCCATATTGGTTCCTACATATTCTACGAAGATCTTTATCGGTCGATCCGCATAACAACATACGTTGTTCCCTTTGTCATCGGTATGTTACTTGCCCGAGATTCGATCGTCGGTATCCAATACCTAGTTCAATCTCGCTACGGCAAGTCTCTTTACTCGCTCCGTAATACATCATCTCACAGCTAACTCATTAGTTGTAATGCTTGCAAGGCTTCAGTGATGTGTATTACCGAGAGGGCCCAGATACCTCTCCGACATTCGGAGTGACAAATCCTAATCTCGAAATACGCCAACCCAACATCCGCCTTTGGAGACACCAGTAGTACTCCTTTATAATCACCCGATTACGCTGTGACGCTTGGTAGTACCAAAGTGTTCCTCCGCAAACGGAGTTGCATAATCTCATAGTTATAGGAACATGTATAAGTCATGAAGGAAGCAATAGCAACATACTAAACGATCGTGTGCTAAGCTAACGGAATGGGTCATGTCAATCAGATCATTCAACTAATGATGTGACCTTGTTAATCAAACAACAACTCCTTATTCATGGTTAAGAAACATAACCATCTTTGATTAACAAGCTACTCAAGTAGAGGCATACTAGTGACACTCTGTTTGTCTATATATTCACACATGTATTATGTTTCCGGTTAATACAATTCTAGCATGAATAATAGACATTTATCATGAAATAAGGAAATAAATAATAACTTTATTATTGCCTCTAGGGCATATTTCCTTCACTCGTGTCATTGGTCCTCTTGGAACTTGTGAGACGATGGTAGGTCCATGGGGACATAGGATGCTCCGCATCATCGCCCCTCCTTGGGAAAGATCCAACCTCGGATCGAAATCCTCATCACCATGGTAGGGAGAGAGATCTTTGACATTGAATATGTCACTCATGGTGTACTTGTCGCGTGGTAAGTCGATCTTGTACGCATTGTTGTTGTAGCGCTCGAGCACCTTGAAGGGTCCGTCGGCTCGTGGTTGTAGCTTGGACTTGCGTTCGCTGGGGAAGCGTTCCTTGCGAAGGTGTATCCATATAGGATCTGCAATGTTGAATACCATGGGTTGCTAGTTGATGTTGAGCTTGGTGGCGAGTCGTTGTACTTGGCACTCGATGGTGTGCCTTGGATCTTCATGTATCTTCTTGAGGTAGTTCACTCATGCACCCGCGTTCATGTTGATGCGCTCTTGTAGTGGCAGAGGAAGAATGTCTAATGGGGACAATGGATTGAAACCGTAGACGACCTAGAAGGGAGACTTGCCGGTAGTCGAATGTCTTGCACGGTTGTAGGCGTACTCGGCGATGGGTAGACACTCCTCCCACTCCTTGATTCCGAGCTTGGCGCATAAGGTCTTCCAAAAATAGCTTAGGAACTTACGTCGCGGTCCGAGACAATCGTCTTTGGCACTCCATGTAGATGCAAGATTTCCCTACAAAAGATATTTGCAACATGTGAAGCATCATCTATCTTGTTGCATGGGATGAAATGAGCCATGTTAGAGAATCGGTCCACAACAACAAACACGGAATCTTTGCCATTTTGAGTTCTAGGCAAACAAGCACAAAGTCCATACTAATATCTTCCCATGGGTGATACGGAATAGGAAGTGGCATATAGATACCATGGGATTGAGCTTTAGACATAGCTTTGCGACATGTAGAGCACCGGTGGGTGAAGCGTGAGACGTTGCAAACATCTTGGGCCAAAATTAGTTCTTGGAGAGTGTGGCGAATGTCTGGTCGCGTCCAAAGTGTCCCAGAAGGCCTCCTCCATGATATTCTTGCAAAACTAACAAACGAAGAGAAGACTCGGGGATACATAGTTTGTTGGCTCTCATAAGATAATCATCATTGCTGTAATAGCGTTCCCAAGACGTATGCGTCAAACATTTGGCATAAGGAATAGCAAAAGTAGGATCATGCGCATACAAGTCTTTTATGTGCTCAAAACCAATGACATTCAATTCAAGTTGGGTAATAAGCATGCATCTACGGGAAAGAGCATCAGCCACAACATTTTCCTTACCTTTGATATACTTGATGACATAAGGAAATGACTCAATGAATTCACCCCACTTAGCATGACACTTGTTCAACTTAGTTTGACCCTTAAGATACTTAAGTGTTTCATGATCCATGTGAAGAATGAACTCATGAGGGCGGAGATAATGCTCCCAAACATGCAAGACTCTCACTAAAGCATATAACTCTTTGTCATATATGGGGTAGTTAAGTTGCACCCCTGAAAGTTTCTCACTAAAGTAAGCTATGGGGCGCTTCTCTTGCATTAGACACCTCCTATGTTGTACCCACTAGTGTCGCAATAGATCTCAAATGGTTTGTAAAAGTCGGGTAATGCAAGCAAAGGGGCATGCATAAGAAAATTCTTAAGCTCGTTGAATGTGGTATCTTGAGATGGTCCCCAAACAAAGGGTGCATTTTTCTTACTCAAGGCATGCAAAGGTAAAGCGATGGTGCTAAAATCCTTCACAAATCAATGATAAAATCTGGCTAAGCCAAGAAAAATACACACTTGTTGCAAGTTTGTTGGTTGGGGGCCAAGTTTTAATAACATTGATCTTAGATTCATCTACATGAACACCCTTAGAGGACAAAACGAAATCCAAGAAAACAAGCTTAGCAACACCAAAAAGGCATTTGTCCATATTAGCATAAAGGCGCTCTTTCCTAAGGGTTTGCAACACGGTTCTAAGATGGGTGACATGACCTTTGAGAGATTTGCTAAACACAAGAATATTGTCAAAATAGATCACAACAAATACGCCAATGTATGGGCGGAGAACAAAATGCATCACACGCATAATGGTGCCAGGTGCTTCGGATAAGCCCATGGGCATGACCAACCATTCATACAAGCCAAACTTGGTTTTGAAAGAGGTTTTCCATTCGTCACCTTCTTGGATGCGTACTTGATAGTAGCCACTTTTAAGATCAATTTTAGAGAAAATAGTGGCTCCGCCAAGCTTATCTAACTTATCATCAAGGCGTGGAATAGGATATCTATAGCGAACGGTAATAGCATTGATAGGACGACAATCAGAACACATGCGATATGTACTATCTTTCTTGGGAACAAGGATTAGTGGGACAACACATGGGCTCAAGCTTTCTCGTACATGGCCGTTATCGATGAGTTGTTGAACTTGTCGATGGATCTCCTTGGTTTCCTCGGGGTTGAAACGGTATGGTGCCTTGTTAGGAAGAGGTGCTTCGGGGATGAGGTCAATGCGGTGTTTGATGACTCGAGAGGAGGTAGACCCAGAGGTAGATCGTCGGGGAATACATCTTGGAATTCCTGCAATAGAGAAGATCACACTAAAGCTGGATTGTGAGAGGTGTTAGTTTTTGTTGCCTCGTCCTTGCACAAAAGGACATAGTGCATAACACTTGACGGGTTCTCACACACTTCTCTCATCTCATTTTTGGTGGCAAATAGTACAATGTTTTCTTGTCGCTCATCGTGGAGGCACTCATTTTGGGATTGTGGCTCTCACTTCCCTCTGGGTGGCTCACTGTCTCACTATTCTCTCCATGATGGGTGGCTTGCTTGTCGGTGATCACTTGACTTGGTGACATAGGCCGTAGCACGTACTACTTTCCCTTCATCTTTAAGCTATAGTGGTTTGTTCGCCCATTGTGGATGACGTCACGGTCAAATTGCCATGGTCGTCCAAGTAGGAGGTGGAAAACGGACATAGGAACAACGTCAAACTCCAATGTGTCTTCGTATGCCCCGATCTTGAAGGAGACTTGTACCATGTGTTCCACTTGAATTGTGTCGGAGTCGCTAAGCCATTGGACCTTGTAGGGATGCAGGTGCTTCATCTTGACCAATTGGAGCTTGGAGCATAGTTCTTCACTTGCCATGTTATGGAAACTTCCTGCATCTATGATGACCTTCACGGACCTTCCATTGATGCCCGCCTTGGTGTGGAAGATATGGCATCTTTGGTCTTCATCTTGTTGGTGTTGAAGTGTCAAGACCTTGGAGACAACGAGAGCGGGGCTCGAATATTCTTTACAAAAGACTTGATCATCTCCATCTTCGTTGATGCGCCAGTGCATGGCCACGTGCTCAAGGGCTTCCATTTCTTCTTCACTCATGGAGTCATAGGTGCCGTCATCGTTGAGGATCATGGTACACTTGTTGGTACCACTACAAAAAAATACACTTCCGTGATGATACGTGTTTGTCACAGTAGGTCACGTTTTCTGTCATGCATGTACATCCATGATGATTTTATGACAGAATCAAGATAGTCATACCTGTGCCGTCGTAGAAGTGTTCCATGACAATACCAAAATTATCATCAGGAAAGTGTCCATTTCCATGATGATAAATGGCGTGTCATGGAAGTGTTTTCATCAAGGGTAACCGACACATGGCACCATCGTAACGGGTCGCCGTTAAGCTATCGGGTTCCGGTTTGGATCCGATAACCCGTTAACAGCCCCGACCAATGGGGATTTTTCATGTGTAAAATTCTCATTCGCCGGAGGATCCACGTGTCGGATCAGCATTGGGACAGTTGTCATCCACTCATTGTACGAGAGGTGCATATGTTGGCACGTGGCAAGGACCAACAGTGGCCATTTAGGTGGAAGAGGCAGGCCCAGTCAAAATTAGCAGGCCGGCCCATATAGGGCCTACTTGTGTCTGGTCCATTTAAGCCCATTGCCCACACGAGATGTGCCAGTTCGGCCCGTCAATGGCCCATTAACTATTTGACACCATTGCAACCCATCATTAGTTCGAGCCCGTTAACAACCTGCTATATATTTGGGCTCAATATCGGCCCCATGTGATTTCGGGCTTTTAACGACCCATTCAAGGGATGGGCCAATTTTCAAGATGTACGTCTATTTGCCTTTTAGCGACCCATTTAAGTGTTGGGCTAATTTCCAGCCCGGTTTGTCTTTCAGCCTATTAACAGCCCATAAATGAGTTGGGCCATTTGTAGTTGGACCTGAGTTTTTGCCTCTTAATGGCCCATGCTCTTCATGACCAATACCAGCCCGGTTTCTCTTTCGGCCTACTAAAGGCCCACAACACAATTGGGCCATATAAAGTCCGACCTGACTTTCGGCCTCTTAGCGACCCATGCTCTTCATGGTCCAGTATGATCCCGCTATCTCTTTCGGCCTGCTAAAGGCCCAAAATACAACTGGGCCATAAATAGCCCGACCTTAGTATCAGCCTGTTAACATCCCGTGAAGTTGAATCGGCCCACTTATTGCCCACTTCGATGTCGGCTTGTTAATGACTGGGAGGTAGCATGGCCGATCATTAACTGTTGGCTCGTTTCAATTATAGCGGCCCAATGGTGCTTTCGGCCTGGTTATGGCCCATTAACTTAATGTCCCCGCTAAAGTTTGAACATGTCAGTTGGCCCAATTAGATAACGTCGATTCTGGTCCAGCTATAATTTCAGCCCATTATGACGAGCAATTATGGACAGGACAAAAACCGATCAATCAAAGGCCTATGAGAACTTTGGCCCATGCGAGCCCATTAGGGAAGCCCATTAAGGGCAGTGGGCTGCTTCCTTCATATATGGCCCATGACTATTCATGCTAACTAATAATTTCACTACTTTTTTGCCTTCCTAGCGACTAGTTAGCTGGAATGCGAGGCGCGCTAAGAAAATATACGACATACAAGGAAAAACGTTGCACATCCAACATATATTACAGGAAATTACATCCACTAGGCAATCAAAGATTGATGCCAGTGCAAATAAATGAGCAAAACATAACAATCTACAACCTCACAATTTGCATCCTCTGCGCAGATGACACCCATAAGCATGTGAGCAAGTTCTTCCTTCTTTGCTACATTGTCTCTGAAAACATTGATCAGTTGTTGTTGCGCAAGAATGTGCACCTCCGATTCCTCCATGATTTCCATGATTACTTCAGCCAGTAATTCGTTCACAAACATAAATTTTTTCTGTTAGATTTGAGACAAAGGAAACTCAACAGATTCAGATGGCGATTTTGGCAGGCTTGTATTATTGATAGTGGAGAGTGTCTCAACCACTGCATCATAACATAAATTAGGAGAGGAACTGAACAGATTAATCAAGAGTTATTGCCATATTACCTGGCCTAGATTTATTGGAAAGAAACAATGGGGTTGCTTTGCTATTTTCGGAGTTTGTCTTCTTATCTTCAACAACATGCACCAAATTAACACCTTAGCATTGCTATCATTGGCCAGGTCAGATAATAGGAAAGCAACATTGACAGAACGAATGTTTGGGCAACCAGACCACACCAGCCTACACAAAATTAACACGATATAGCAGAGCTATAATCAGCCAGGTAAGGTAATAGGAAAGCAACATTGACACAATGAATGATTGGGCATGATATGAGATAGTACACTCATGCAGCTCAGTATGAAAAACTACCAGGCAGTTTTCCTTACAAAATCAACATTGTCGCCTTTAATTATACATTTTGCTACAAGTAAATTTAGATCATATAATGGTTGGATTCACGCCGACTAACAAAATACATGCTGATGTAAAAATTTAGTGATATACAACAGGTACTTACATTAGCATTGGAGCATAGAGAATTCCCGCAAGATACTTTCCTGGAACACGATCCCAGTTTAGAAAGTCTTCTATCCTTTAAGCTTATTTCCTAAAAGAGAGATGGGTAAGAAACATGTAGAAAATATGATCTGAATGCTATAAAATTTCATGATGTGAGGATACGCACACGCTTTTTAGAATGGAGTTGACATATTTTTGCTGGACAGGTGTGGACTAGTTCTTTGGCCACTTGAATCTGCTTATTATCAGTAGGAATTGGGTTTCTCTGTGCTGGAGAAGTATCTATGAACACTGGAGTTGGTTTACTATCTCCCGACGTTTCGATCTTTTGCAAAGACCTTGTTTGTAACCCTTCAGATTCTAACATAGCCGTCTTCCCCTTGCATGCCTTATAGAGAAGAATGGTGCTTCAGTTATAAAACATGCTACAACAGAGAGATGGAATAGGTACTGAAGAATAGAAAGGAATGACATATTGACATATATTCCCTCCATCCGGAAATAAATGGATGTGTCTAGGCATATTTCAGTTCTAGATACATCCATTTTTATCCATTTCTGCGACATGTAATCCGGACGGAGGAGTATGATGTAAGAGCTAGGAATACGACAGGACAACAGAGTAAAAAACACTAGTTGAATGTAAAACTGTATGATAGCAGAATACATACAGAAAAACACTAAGGCAACATATGCGTGTATGATTGGGAAACTAAGATGGCATTGCAACAGACCACTAGAACAACTCTTCAATGTAAAAATAACATGGTATGGTAGACAGATGAAGTACATACTGATGAATAACAATGCATAAGATATTCAGAAGCATGATGTCCAAACTAAGCGGATGGCATTACGATAGAGTAGAATGAAAGTACTTGAATTTGAAAACATGTTATCATGAATGGAATATGTACTGAAAAACAGGAAGGCATGACATATTTACATGCATGATCACCAGGCTAAGCACATGGTATTACAACAGAGTAGATGCACTCCAGGACATTATATGCATGCTATACCCATATCACGGGCCAAGTTAGAGCAAGGACCTTGTGGAGTGAACAGGATTCAACATCTTTCTGCAAGTCTTCTGAAGAACTGCCTTTACATGTTCCATCATATTGGGTATCATTGACGTCAAGTTTGTTGGCCATTGCATTGCTCCGTGAGGTTCTTGTGGAGACAACTAGTAGTTAGATTTATGTAATGAGTGCCTGTAGGAGACGACATAAATAGTAGGACTGGGCTTAACTAGCAGCAACAGGTCTCAAAAACTAAAGGGAGAACACAGATGAAAGCTACAGAATATGTATCATTTGTACTCGAGATTAACTAGATGGCACACAAAAGTATTAAAGAACAACATAGGTAATACTAGAACTGGTATAATCACCATCCTGTGGGATAACATTGGCTGATGGATGATAACTATGGAACATCGTTACCTAAAGAACAAGTCTCTTATCTGAACTATGGAGGGTTAACTCCTGAACAAGACTCTTAAGAGATCAACATGAATATACAGTGAAATGTGATAATCTATTTTCCATGCTTAGATGAATAACAAAGCCATAAATGTTGCACACAAGTAAGATGAGGGTACAACCTATTTGGTCGCCATCCATAGGAGTGAGCATCATGTGCTGACTTTTCGATGGCCCTGCAGTTGTTGTGGCGGTTCATGTCGGGCACTCACATTCGATGCAGGGAACTGTTGAGTGGGGACTATAGCTGCCTTCTGGTGTAAGCTTTCCTTGTTGGAGCAGCTGCGGTGAGAAGGAAGACGGTGTGGCTGAAGATGCAAAAAACGCAATATGTTAAGAACGACACATATCTCTGATATGAAGAAATACCCTAAGAGATCAATAGTAAGGTACGAGAGTGGTCACACGTCTGTTGACTGAGAACTAAATTGGGGTCACACGATTTTATTTTATTATGGTACTGTCTGATCTACGCCGGATGGCTTGATGGCCGTCTTTTGCCTCCCGACTGACACTACTCAGAATCTTCCTAGAGGAGCCAGTGACCACCGACAGTGCAGCCTGCCTCCGTCGTCCCTGGACGCGAGAGCTTCGACCAAAACCCCGCTCACCGCCCCACCGCACTGCCGTGGTTGTGCCGTCCCCGGCTAATCCACAAAGACTCGCCATCATCCAGATCCAGCGGCGGCAGTACCTTCAACCCACACAACTCTAAGATAGCCACCTAAGCGCTGCTTCCGTGGCAAACTTGTGCCCCTGCACCCTTACGTTAGACACCAGCCAACTGACAGCCTAGGAGCTCCGCCACCTCGAGGGGTGCTGCTTCCCATTGGGAATTGATTGGCCCAGAATAAAAATTCAGACAACTGACGCCTAAATAAAGTGATTTAAGATGAGTGTACGACCTATCTTGTGGCCCGGTGAAGTAGGCTGCTCCAGCTGCCGAGGCGGTGAGGCCGATGTGATTGCGGTGGCTACCGGCGGCAGGAAAGCAGAGATGTCACGATGGTTGATGGCTATGGGGAAGCAGCGCCGGGGCCCTGGATGCTTCCGAAGTTGGAGCCACTCTGACACCATGCACAACAGTGGGGGTGAATCGGCTCCGGGATGGTTCACGCGACCGTCGTTGAGGCAGCTCCAGCAGCACGGAGTAAGAGGCACACGTCCCAGTGCACGATGGCAAACGGACAACGTCTCTGGCATTGGGGAGGAGGGCGGTAGTGAATTTGGTGTGGTGGGGGGCATGGAGGAGGGGCTGAGTTTTCGCGGCTGGGGAGAAGGGAGCTTTCGATGAGAAGGTGATTTGGCGTCCATGATGTATGAATGGGGAATTGGGAGGGGGAACCATGTCTTACAGACGCATTTGTCTGAAATGTGTGTGTGTGTGGGGGGGTGGGGGGGTGGGGGGAGTTACAATTCTACCCCTGCCTTTAGGCTTCTGGGCTTGGGTCTGTGTACTAAGGGTCGGGGATAGTAGAGTAAATTTGCTTCTCCCAAATAGTGGGCGCGAGCGATTTCGGGAGAGGAGGGCGTGTTTTGAAATAGTGGGCGCAAGTGATTTCGAGCGAGGAGGGCTTGTTTTGAAATAGTCCGCGCGAGCAATTTTGAGCGAGGAGAGGGTGTTTTGCCGCCCATGGTTTATGAATTATTCGGCACCTGTCATTTCGGCCGAGGAGAAGGCGTGCTTGGATGAAGTTACGAACCTACCCTCGATGTACAACGGGCCAATGGATGCGCGTCCCACATAGGCTGGTAATTTTGTGTCTCCATTTATTTGCTCGAGCGAACTCCACCGAGCAGGGGGTGAGGGAGTCCTGGACTAAGGGGTCATTGGACAGCCGGACTATATACTTTGGCCGGACTGCTGGACTATGAAGATACAAGATTGAAGACTTCATCCTGTGTCCGGATGGGACTCTCCTTTGCGTGGAAGGCAAGCTTGGCAATTCGGATATGTAGATCTCCTTCTCAGAATCGACTGTAACCCTAGCCCTCCGGTGTCTATATAAACCGGAGGATTTAGTCTGAGGGACAACAACAATCATAATCATAGGCTAGCTTCTAGGGTTTAGCCTCTACGATCTCGTGGTAGATCAACACTTGTAATACTCATATCATCAAGATCAATCAAGCAGGAAGTAGGGTATTACCTCCATCGAGAGGGCCCGAACCTGGGTAAAACATTGCATCCCCTGCCTCCTGTTACCATTGGCCTTAGACGCACAGTTCGGGACCCCCTACCCGAGATCCGCCGGTTTTGACACCGACATTGGTGCTTTCATTGAGAGTTCCACTGTGCCGTTCCGATAAGGCTTGATGGCTCGCCTCGTTGTCAAGGACAACATCACCTCCGGAGGATCCCTGGCTGTAGGCCAAACTCTCTGGCTGGGCGGTTTCGTCATGGCCGCCCGTTCGGCCGCCGCGCCGACGATGACTTCTCAGGTCATCAAGAACAACCTCCACGTCAGCCTAGAATTCACCGAGCAGATGGATCCAATGGAGCTCTCCTCCCTAAACGAGCTCTTGGATTGTATTGCCGCCCTGGGAGTCGCTACGGACTATGATCAGATTGGGATTAAACCCGACCTAAGGGATATTAACTCTCCGCCGGTCACCCATCAGATAGCGGTGGTGGAGGAATAAAACGACAATTCTTCCTCTATTTTGAGGACGAACTATGTCCAGATTTCTGAGATCTCTGAGCCGGATACCCGTCTACGGGAGGACGTGGCCCAGGCTCCGAACTTAGAATCGGGCAACGGGCCACAAATATTGGGCAACATCCAGGAGCCCGAGCTGCCAAGCTCGGGAGCTCCTTCGCCCCTGGGTCCCAGGTTGGGTCAAGATGTGGACTTAAGTCTACCCACCCACCTAGACACAAGTGATCTTTCCCACATCGCATAAGAGCCCCAAGAGACAAGACACCACTGGGCCGATTCCTCCTTGTAATGAGCAAGGTTAAGGACTGTCACGAGGAAGACGCAATCTCATTCTTTTGCAAAAAATGCACGGACAAGGGAATTCTCAACGCCATAAGTTGCCGTGGCATAGCACACTTTGCCGACTTGGCGGCCATAGTACATAAGTACTGTGCGATGGAAAGCGCCTGGAAAACCCAAACAAAAATTCTGGGATCCTCCGGCGCTAACTAAACCCCTCGTCCGAACTAAAAGGGTGCGCTCTTGCAAGTCACCCAACCCAATTACAAAGAAGCCAAAGCCCACTACAGGGCATGGAACCGTACTGGAGGGATGGCTCAATAGGCCATGCAAAATTCACAGCACACCGGACACCATACCAACACACAACCTTAGAGCATGTTGGATACTCCAGCAGGTGGCCAAGAGCGGCGAGGACCTTCTCATCAACAATACCGCAGAGCACCATCCTGCAGAAAACAACAATACAGTACTGACCATCTTCGAGACTTTCGCCTCAAACAATAGGCACAAGCGAGCGCTCCGCAGCCTCGCCGAAGTCTGCCACATCGCAGCAATAAACCCGTGGAACGATACGGCCATAACCTTCAACGCCAGCAACGAACCTCAATTCCGAACAGTTCGAGCACCAACTGCTTTGGTCCTTAGTCCAATCGTGGATGGATTCCGGCTTACTAAAGTGCTCATGGACGGCGGCAACGGATTAAACCTCATCTATTAGGAAACTCTTAACAAAATGGAAATAGATAAGAGCCGCATTGAGCAAATCAGCACGACCTTCAGAGGAATCATCCCTAGTCGGGAGGCACGATGCGCAGGGAAAATCACACTGGATGTGGTATTCGGCACCCCGGAGAATTATAGGTCCGAAGAAATCACATTCCAAGTGGCCCCGTTTAGAAGTGGATACCACGCCCTCTTGGGGCGAGACGCATTCACAAGCTTGCAAGCTATACCCCCCTACGGGTACATGAAGCTCAAGATGCCGGGGCCCAATAGAATCATCACTCTAGCCAGTGATCCGGACATAGCACTCACGCGAAAATAAAATCGCCGCACTAGCCCCGAGGCACTACCAAGCCCTCGCGTCAAGAGTTAACTACACAGCCCGCAAAGAGGCGGGGACGACGTGATACTCAAAAACGCACCCAAGTCCACCTCTTTAAACTAGCGCATTTAAATAGTCAAATTCCGTGTCCACCCAACGGACCCTACAAAAACAGATCCATTGGGGCACAAATGAACCCCACAATAGATGCCGCACTCACGAGAGTTCTTGTGCGAGAATTGGGACATTTTCACCGGCATCCTTCGACATGCTGTATCCCACGCAGCTGGCCTAACATAGCCTAAACATACTAAAGGGATACAAGCCGGTTAAGCAGACCCTTCGGCGCTTTTCACAACCCAAGCGACAAGCCATGGGAGAAGAGCTAGCCAAGCTACTCGAAGCCGGATTCATCAGAGAAATAAAACATCCAGACTGGCTAGCAAACCTGGTGATGGTACCAAAGAAGGACAAATCCTGGCGCCTATGCGTCAATTTCAAAGACCTTAACAAGGCTTGCCCTAAGGATCCCTCCCCCTCCCCTGCATCAATCAAATTATCGACGCTACCGCAGGACACGACTCATTGTGTTTCCTCGACGCATACTCCGGATACCATCAAATCAAGATGGCAGAGTCCTATCAAGCCGCAACGGCATTTATCACTCCATACGGTCCCTTCGCTTTAACACCATGCCTTTCGGCTCAAAACGCCGCGCAACCTATCAACGCAAGATTCAGACATGCCTGGAAACACAAATTGGCAAAACAGTGGAGGCTTATGTAGACGATGTGGTCATCAAAACCAGACACGTCGAATCATTAATAGACGACTTGAGGCTTACGTTCGACAATCTCCGAACATATGCCATTAAGCTCAACCAGGAAAAATGCATTTTTGGTGTACCAGCCAGAAAACTCTTGGGCTTTATTGTTTCCAATAGAGGAATTGAAGCAAACCCGGCTAAAATCCGAGCTCAGTCATAGTTGGCTACCCCAACAAACCTCCAAAGAAATCCAAACTAATCGGATGTGTGGTCGCCCTAAGCCGCTTTATCTCCGATTAGGAGAAAAGGCGCTACCCTTTATCACCTTCTTCGACGCACCAACACTTCGAGTGGACGGATGCGACTATCGCTGGCTGGAGGAAATAAAAGCCCTCTTGGCCACTAATCCACTTCGCAGCCCAAATGTCGGTGAACCCATGCTGCTATACATAGCTACAACACACCAGGTTGTAAGTGCAGTGCTCGTCATCGAACGAGAGACAGATGGACATAAATTCCCACTACAAAAGCCGGTATACTACGTATCCACTGTCCTCACTCCATGGAAGTCATGGTACCCACATTATCAAAAGATAGCATACGCGGTCTTCATGGCATCCCGAAAACTACGACACTACTTTCAAGAGTGTTCAATCACGGTGGCCTCCAAAGTACCACTCAATGACATAATAAATAATCGTGATGCCACGGTCTGGATTGCAAAATGGGCTATTGAGCTTCTCCCGTTCGACATAACATACAAACCACGACGGGCCATTAAGTCACAAGTACTGGCTGACTTCGTCGCCGAATGGACAGAAGCCAAACTCCCTAAAGAGTATGGTGCGTACTCCAATTGGATCATGCACTTTGACGGCTCTAAGATGCTAACTGGTCTAGGGGTTGGCGTCGTCCTGACGTCCCCCACTGGAGATACAGTCCAATACGTACTCCAAATACTTTACACAGATTCCAACAATGCAGCTGAGTATGAGGCATTGTTGCACGGTCTTCGGATGGCAGTCTCCATGGGCATTCAACATCTAGAAGTACACAGGGATTCAAATCTCGCAATATCTCAAATAAATGGAGACTTTTGATGCCAAGGACCCAAAAATGGCGGCCTACCATAATGCCGTTCTCAAAATGTCAGCTCGATTCGAGGGGCTCGAATTCCACCATGTGGTTCGAGAGAACAATCAAGCGGCGGATATCCTTGCCCGCATCGGTGCTAAACGTGACCCCGTCCCACCAAAAAAATATTTTTTTGGAAAGGCTGTTCAAGCCATCCGTGGTATCGGAAGGGGAGTCCGGCAATACTAGTCCGGATCCGCATACAACCCAGATCCTGAACAATCTGACGTAATCGGAGGCTCCGCCACCGAAATCACACCTTCGCCCACGTGATTATGGCGGTCATCGCCCCGTGGATGGAACCCTTCCTAGCTTACTTAAATAGGCAGGAACTCCCAGAATACCAAAATGAGGCACGTTGCATTGTGCGGTGCTCTAAATCCTACAAAGTCCACGAGGGAGAGCTTTATAAGAAAAGCGCGACAGGAGTGCTCCAAAGGTGCATCTCCAAAGAGGAAGGGCGGCAACTCTTGGCTGAAATTCTTGCCGGACTCGGAGGCCACCATGCCGTAGCTCGGGCGCTCATAAGCAAGGCCTTCCGTACATGATTTTATTGGCTGACAGCCCGGGCGGACGCACAAGACCTTGTCCAACACTGCGTTGGTTGCCAGCTTTTTGCAAATCAAAGCCATATGTTGCCAACGCCCTCCAAACAATCCCCATAACTTGGCCCTTTGTGGTCTGGGGGCTCGATATGGTTGGACCCCTTAAAGGAGGAAGCCATAAGAAGAAATACTTGTTGGTCATGGTCGATAAATTCACCAAATGGATAGAAGCCAAACTAGTTAAAACGGCCGAATCCGGACCAGTGATAGACTTTATATCCGGGGTCGTACACTGCTATGGTGTCCCCCACAGCATCATCGCCGATAATGGCTCAAACTTTACAGCCGATGAGGTGAAAACCTGGTGTAGCAAAATGGGCATAAAACTTGATTACGCCTCCGTCTATCACCCCCAAACAAATGGTCAAGTCGAACGAGCGAATGGTCTTATTATGAGAGGCATTAAACCCAGACTGGTGCGATCCTTGAAGGAATCAGATACGCACTGGGTCGAGGAGCTCGACTCCGTATTATGGGGGCTGCGGACCACGCCAAATCGCACAACCGTATACACACCGTTTTTTATAGTGTACGGCGCAGAGGCAGTGCTACCCTGCGATATCACCCATGATTCACCTAGAGTGCGCATGTACGAAGAGAGAGAAGCCGAGCTGGATCGGCAGGACAGCTTAGATGCCCTGGAGGAGGAGCGTGACGTCGCAAAGGTCCGTTCCACATTCTATCAACAACAGGCTCGAAGGTATCAAAGCAGAGAAGGGCGGGCCAAAACTTATAACATTGGCGAACTCGTTCTATGCCCACCAAAGAAGAAAAAGGACAATCTCAAGCCCAAGTGGGAGGGTCCCTTCATCATTGACAAAGTTCTCACTGGAGGTGCATACCGTCTGCGTGATGCATCAGATAATCGAGTCGAGCCGAACCCATGGAACGCGGCCAGACTCCGAAGATTCTACGCCTAGTGCCGAACTCTGTTTTGTCTCCTTACCTCCATCTTCCTTTTTAAATTATACCCTCTCTTTCTCCCTTTTACATTTATAGCCTTAAAAGCTTCAAGTATCCTTTGACCACACACTCTGGCCGCGCTATGCATGCTCAATATACCTGGGGGCTTCTTACACAGAAGCTTAATTGTCTTCTGGGCTTTATGCCCATCACATATGGGTCACTTCTCCATATGTGCCTTTTTTCACCACTATATGCATCGATATGACTTAAGTTTTGGCCAAGCTGGGTTGCCTGGCTCTTGTGTTTATGCCCTACGTTCCCGTTAATTCGGCTAGGGCATAAGGGGAGCACCTCTGCGATTGTTATCACGGGTCACCGGATATGTACCTCGACCGGTGAAGCCTAAAGCTAGCGTTCTTAAGGGAATATTCGGTCGGTGAACAAAAGATGTATTTTACCTATTACAAAACATGCCCCCAGATGCTTATATCCTGCGTAAATTTTCACAGTTCGGACATGCACATCAATGCATGCACACCTAGGGAAAGGAACCCTTAACGGAACTATTCTCCCTGGAAGATGTTTCTTACTACCTATGTAATATAACATAACTAGTTGGGTACTTGTCTGTTCAAGCACTTATGACCCCTACGCCTGGTTTCCACGCGTGCCCCGGTTTTCACGTAACCGAGTGGGTATTTGGATACACTCGGGACTGTCGGGTCCAGAGGTTGAAGCGAAAAGGTCGGCCAAGACAAATGATTTACAATCCGGCTAGGGACAAAATGTGTCCTTCGAAGTACAAAGTCACTTAGACTAACTAAATTCTTCTTCTATACCATCCAACAGGCTGTCTAGCCTATAGTCCTGTTGGGAATACTTTGCGGCTAATGCTACCTGGTCATACACCAGATGTATAGGGATCTCCTTCCCATCTGACCCTACATGTCTGACCTCGGCCATGTGGTTAGGATCAGCCTTGGTGTATCGCGTCTTCACCATGGCCCAGGCTTCCCTTGCGCCTTGTCGGCAGGCCGATATCTTCCATAATCGGAAGCGCTGCCGCGCTCCCTTGAGCATATCCACAAGCTCCCCCATGCCTCCTGGCAGGGAGGCGGATGGCCACAAGGCTTGGGCAAGGTTCCCGCATCACCGCCGAACTTGTTCGCAGCGGTTGAGAGCTCCGCGAAGATTGCCTACAGATCCGGGCATCTCCTCTTCGGGACGACTTGTCAGCATGCCTAGAGACATAATTCTGTTAGCACGCTTCTTCGCCAAACTTTATAGTAGTTCATCAGAGCACTTACTGAATATGCAACGTCGAAGCCTCTTATTCTCCTTTACGGAGTCAGCAAGCTGGGCCCAAACATCCTTTAATTCGATGTCCAGTCGGACGTTCGCATCCTGGAGAGTATTTTTCTCCTTTATAACCTTTGTAAGCACACGCTGGCCAGCCTTCAGCTATCGCCGAACATGTTGCTCATCCTCTGGTATGATCTCCGGATTGCCTCTGGGATTATCTGCAGATTCTATTGTTAGAATCGTATTCATGCCAAATACTTAACTGGTACATGCCATGACATTATTTTTGTTTAAAGCAAATATTACCAGATGGGGCCTTCGTAGACTCCTCCATCACGGCAATTGCGGCCCGCAGTTGGGCCTTGCTGATAGAGGCAAAGGTGTCCCGTCTTTCGATGAGATGGTGGCTATCATTTTGGTAGAAGTCGACTTTGACGATTCGACTACGAACATGCGAGGATGTCGCGCCTTAGCAATCACTAAACAAACTCTGAGAGGTTATTGACCACGCCGGAGCATGATCAACCTGACCACGAGGGTCTATTTCCTGCAAGCAAACGAAGAACAAGCAAGAAACTAAGATTGCAATCTGGATATTGCGAATAACAGAGGAAAGCCTTATTAATGAAGGTGGGGTTCTATGACGCCTTTGTCTGGTTGTTGAACACAAACGAAGTACGCGAAGTTGCAGCTATGGCAAACTTTTAATCTAAACAAAACCCAAACACTAAACGGTGCCCTAAAGGCTGTATATATGGAGGAAGAGGGGGGAATTTTGTGGCCCTTGGTGGATGGGTCCGAAACCAACCCGATCTCTTGTTTCCCCACACATACAAACTCTAAAAATAGCCTATACTTATGTATTTCGAAATTACATGGGCCTGGCCCAATAAAGGTGACGCAGCACCTAGAATAGCCTCTGGACGAAATTTATGAAGTGGCATCTTGTATATTTCGTCCAAGTCATCATGCACTTGTTATGGTGGCTTCAAAATCCTGAAATCATCACTTGTAACTCCTCTTGTTCCCCTTGCGCATGCCATCATCTCCATGCTTGTTCTTGCTCCAATGTTCATCCTTCTCCAAGCTAGGCCCTTCATTTGTAAGCAAAACAAATGTATCCAATTTAGGCAACATCATATTCTCATGAACATTAGAATCATTACTAAGAAACGAAAGTACCTGATAATTTAATTGGCGTGCACGAGCTCTAGTAATTGGTCCAGTATATGTAGCAATAGGGGCTGTGGGTGTAACAATGGTATTGATGTCCTCATCATCCTCCCCTACTTGAAATGAAGTCGTCCTCGACGGAAGCTCATCTTCCTCACCCAAATAAGGCTTCAAATCTGCAATGCTAAAAGTGGGACTAACCCCAAAATCTGCAGGAAACTCAAGTTTATATGCATTATCATTTATTTTCTCCAACACCTTAAAAGGACCATCAGCACGAGGCATTAGCTTTGATTTGCGCAAATCAGGAAATCTATCCTTACGCAAATGTGACCAAACAAGATCTCCAGGTGCAAACACAACATGTTTTCTACCCTTATCTCCAGCAAGTTTATATTTAGCATTCATACGCTCAATGTTTTCCTTAGTTAACTCATGCATTTTTAAAATCAATTCAGCACGTTGTTTAGCATCAAAATTAACCTTCTCCGAAGATGGAAGAGGCAACAAATCAATAGGTGCACGAGGTAGGAAACCATACACAACTTCAAAAGGGCACATCTTAGTAGTAGAATGCAATGAACGATTATAAGCAAATTCAATATGAGGCAAGCATTCCTCCCACATTTTCTTATTATTCTTCAAAACAACCCTAAGCATAGTAGACAATGTTCTATTGACTACTTCAGTTTGTCCATCAGTTTGGGGTGGCAAGTAGTACTAAAAAGCAGTTTAGTCCCCAACTTAGCCCATAAACATCTCCAAAAGTGGCTAAGAAATTTAGTATCACGATTGGAAACAATAGTATTTGGCACACCATGCAATAATTTCACGAAAGAACAAATCAGCAACATTAACAGCATCATCGCTTTTATGACATGGTATAAAGTGTGCCATTTTCGAGAATCTATCCACGACAACAAATATGCTATCCCTCCCCTTCTTTGTTCGAGGTAAACCTAAAACAAAGTCCATAGATATATCCTCCCAAGGAACACTAGGTACAGGCAAAGGCATATATAAACCATGAGGATTGAGTCATGACTTAGCTTTTTGACATGTAGTGCAGCGAGCAATAAAACGCTCAACATCCCGTCTCATCTTTGGCCAAAAGAAATGTGTAGCAAGTACGTGCTCCATATTCTTCATGCCAAAGTGCCCCATTAATCCTCCTCCATGCGCCTCCTGCAACAACAAAAGACGAACGGAGCTAGCTGGAATGCATAGCTTGTTAGCATGGAACACAAATCCATCATTAATGACAAACTTGTTCCACATTCTTCCTTCTTTACAATTCTGCATTACATCTTTAAAATCAGCATCATGCACATATTGATCTTTGATGGTCTCCAAACCAAATATTTTTAAGTCAAGTTGTGAAAGCATAGTATATCGATGAGACAATGCATCGGCAATAACATTTTCTTTTCCCTTCTTGTGTTTAATGACATAAGGGAAAGTCTCAATGAATTCAACCCATTTAGCTTGTCTATGATTCAGTTTAGCTTGACTTTTAATATGTTTCAAAGATTCATGATCAGAGTGTATAACAAATTCTTTGGGCCATAAATAATGTTGCCATGTTTCTAAGTCCGAACAAGAGCATATAATTCTTTATCATAAGTAGAATAATTCAGACTAGGCCCACTCAATTTTTCATAAAAGTATGCAACAGGTTTGCCATCTTGTAATAACACACCTCCTAATCCAATTCCACTAGCATCACATTCAAGCTCAAAAGTCTTATTAAAATCAGGAAGTTGGAGTAAAGGAGCATGTGTCAACTTATCTTTCAATACCGTGAAGGCTTCTTCCTGTGCGGTACCCCAAAGAAAAGGCACATCTTTCTTTGTAAGCTCATTGAGAGGTGCAGCAATGGTGCTGAAATCTCTCACAAAACGCCTATAGAATCCAGCGAGGCCAAGAAAACTCCTCACTTGTGTGACCGTCTTGGGCTGCGGCCAACTCTCAATAGCTTCAATCTTGGCTTTGTCAACTTCAATTCCCTGTGGAGTAACAACATAGCCAAGAAAAGATACTCGGTCGGTGCAAAAGGTGCACTTCCCAAGGTTACCAAACAAACGTGCATCACGTAGAGCAATAAAAACAACACGTAAATGTTCCAAATGTTCTTCCAAAGATCTGCTATAAATCAATATGTCATCAAAGTAAACTACCACAAATCGTCCAATGAAAGCACGTAAAACTTCGTTCATTAATCTCATGAAAATACTAGGTGCATTAGTTAACCCAAAAGGCATGACTAATCACTCATATAATCCAAACTTAGTTTTAAATGCTGTTTTCCATTCATCTCCCAATTTCATACGAATTTGATGGTATCCACTACACAAATCAACTTTGGAGAATATTGTAGAGCCAGTCAATTCATCAAGCATATCATCTAGCCTAGGAATAGGATGACGATAACGAATAGTAATATTATTAATGCCTCTACAATCAACACACATACGTGATGTACCATCCTTTTTCGGCACTAGAATAATAGGAACAGCACAAGGACTAAGGGATTCGCGTATATAACCTTTGTAGAGCAGCTCCTGTACTTGACGCATAGTCTCCTTCGTCTCCTCTGGATTGGTAAGGTATGGTGCACGGCCGGGTAATGATGCACCGGGAATTAAGTCAATCTAATGCTCAATCCCTTGAATGGGAGGTAATCCCGGTGGCACGTCTTGTGGAAAGACGTCAGCGAACTCCTGCAAAATGTTAGTGACAGCAGGAGGCAAAGAGGAAGGCACGTCCTCGAATGAAAATAATGCCTCTTTGCACAAAAAAGCATAGCAAACAGATTTGCTGAAATATAGCTCATCAATATCAGATTTAGTGGCATGTAAACATGCACTTTTCAATTTAATTTCAGAAGCAACACTAGATGGTTTACAATTAGGCTTCATTTGTTGCTCAAATTCCTTTGCCACAATCTGATTTTCACTCTTATTTTTCTCCTGTTTTGCTTTATTAGCTCTATTAATACCATCTTTCAAAATGGAATCAGGAGTCATAGGAAGGGAAGTAATATTTTTATCCTTGTGAACAAGAGTATACTGATTGTTTCTACCATGGTGTATAGAGTTTTTATCAAATTGCCATGGTCGACCAAATAATAAGGAACATGCTTGCATAGGTACCACATCACGATCAACATAATCAGCATATGTAGAGATACTAAAATGCACACGAACAGTACGTGTTACCTTAACCTTGCCGCTGTTGTTGAACCATTGGATGTAGTAAGGATGTGGATGTGGTCTTGTGGTGAGAGATAGCTTCTCCACCATCTCCATGCTAGCCAAGTTGTTGCAGCTCCCTCCGCCTATGATGACGTGCACGTAACGTTCCTTCACAACTCCCTTTGTATGGAACAAATTGTGCCTCTGATTTTGCTCAGCTTGTGTGACCTGCACACTCAAAACACGTTGAGCAACTAAACATTCATACTTGTCAGCATCTTCAGGCGCCATGTATTGCGTCTCATGATCAGAATCATCTCCACCATGTTCTTCACGTGTAATAAGAGCCAAAGTCTCCTCATCATAGTCACTAGCGAACTCATACCCACCATCCTTAGTAGCAATCATCACACGCTGAGATTTGCATTCTCTCGCATAATGACCTCTTCCCTTACAAGGATGACAAATAATATCACTTGTGTGCCCTGTTGATGCCATGGAAGAAGAAGAACTCTGTGGAGGCCCGGCAGGTGCGCTCTTAGCAGATAATGGTGGTTGTGCATGCTTTCTTGTATCACGGCTAGAGGTGGCACCTGATGGAGGTGCTAGTGCAGTTGAAGTAGAAGATGCACGCGGTGTCCATGATGAAGGTCGGCCTGCAGAAAAGTTAGTTTGCGCCAATGCTTGTCGATCCTGCACTTCACGTTCAGCTTTACAAGCAAGATGGAATAAACGAGTGATATTAGTATACTCCTTATACTCTAGAATGGTCTGAATCTCTCTATTTAATCCACCCATAAAACGTGCAAGCATAGCTTCATTCTCCTCAACAATACCACATCTAATCATGCCAGTTTGTAATTCCTGATAATATTCTTCTACAGAATTTTTCCCTTGTCTTAAGCGCTGCAATTTTTGAAGCAATTCACGTTGATAATATGGTGGAACCCAATGAGTACGCATAGCAGTTTTCAAAGCAGCCCAAGTAGTTGTAATAGGATATAATCTACAATGTTCAGACCACCATACACATGCAAAACTAGTGAAAGCACAAACAGCAGCAGCAACCTGCCTCTCCTCAGGATATTGTAAACATGTAAATTGTTGTTCAGTTTCTAACTTCCAAGTAAGATATATATCAGGAACATATCTACCCTCAGATGGTGGAATATTCAATTTCAGTTTAGGAAGATGCTCATGATCTCGTACCTGAGGGAGAGCCCTACCATTGTGATTATTTGCATGTGGACGACCTGGTGGTTGTGGTGCTGGTGGTTGCACGTAGTTCTGATTTGATCAACCTCATCCTCGTAATCTCCCGCATAATCATCCTCCGCATCAGCAGCAGGAGCCACAGAAGTATCTGAAGGAAATATGCCCTAGAGGTAATAATAAAGTTATTATTTATTTCCTTATTTCATGATAAATGTTTATTATTCATGCTAGAATTTTATTAACCGGAAACATAATACATGTGTGAATACATAGACAAACATAGTGTCACTAGTATGCCTCTACTTGACTAGCTTGTTTATCAGAGATGGTTATGTTTCCTAGCCATGGACAAAAGAGTTGTCATTTGATTAACGGGATCACATCATTAGGAGAATGATGTGATTGACTTGACCCATTCCGTTAGCTTAGCACTTGATCGCTTAGTATGTTGCTATTGCTTTCTTCATAACTTATACATGTTCTGTAACTATGAGATTATGCAACTCCGTTTACGGAGGAACACTTTGGGTACTACCAAACGTCACAACATAACTGGGTGATTATAAAGGAGTACTATAGGTGTCTCCAAAGGTACATGTTGAGTTGGCGTATTTCGAGATTAGGTTTTGTCACTCCGATTGTCGGAGAGGTATCTCTGGGCCCTCTCGGTAATGCACATCATTATAAGCCTTGCAAGCAATGTAACCAATGAGTTGGTTACGGATGATGCATTACGAACGAGTAAAGAGACTTGCGGTGACGAGATTGAACTAGGTATTGATACCGACGATCGAATCTCGGGCAAGCAACATACCGATGACAAAGGAACAACGATGTTGTTATGCGGTTTGACCGATAAAGATCTTCGTAGAATATGTAGGAGCCAATATGGGCATCCAGGTCCCGCTATTGGTTATTGACCGAGAATAGTTCTAGGTCATGTCTACATAGTTCTCGAACCCGTAGGGTCCGCACGCTTAAGGTTTCGATGATGCTTATATTATGAGTTTATGAGTTTTGATGTACGAAGGAGTTGAGTCCGGATGAGATCCGGGACATGACGAGGAGTCTCGAAATGGTCGAGACGTAAAGATCGATATATTGGACGACTATATTCGAGTTCGGAAAGGTTCCGAGTGATTCGGTATTTTTCGAGTACCGGGAGTTACGGGAATACGGGGAAGAGTATTGGGCCTTAATGGGCTTTAGTGGGAAGGAGCCAGTGGAGGCGCGCCCTCCCAAGCCCAATCCGAATTGGACAAAGGGTTTGGGGCGCGCCCCTCTTCCTTCCTTCTCCACTTCCCTTCTTTCCCTCCTTGACCTAGTTGGACTAGGAAAGAAGGAGTGCTACTCCCGGTGGGAGTAGGACTCCCTTGGCGCGCCCTCCTCCTAGGGCCGGCCTCCTCCTCCCTCCCTCCTTTATATACGGGGGCAGGGGGCACCCCATAGACACACAAGTTGATCTACGGATCGTTCCTTAGCCGTGTGCGGTGCCCCCCTCCACCATATTCCACCTCGGTCATATCGTCGCGAAGCTTAGGCGAAGCCCTGCGCCGGTAGAACATCAAGATCGTCACCATGCCGTCATGCTGACGGAACTCTCCCTCGACACTCGGCTGGATCGGAGTTCGAGGGACGTCATCGAGCTGAACATGTGCTGAACTCGGAGGTGCCGTACGTTCGGTACTTGGATCGGTTGGATCTTGAAGACGTACGACTACATCAACCGCATTGTCATAACGCTTCGCCACGGTCTCACGAGGGCGTGGACATACACTCTCCCTCTCGTTGCTATGCCATCACCATGATCTTGCGTGTGCGTAGGAATTTTTTGAAATTACTACGCTCCCCAACAAAGGCATCGAGCCTAGGTTTTATGCGTTGATGTTATATGCACGAGTAGAACACAAATGAGTTGTGGACGATATAAGTCATACTGCCTACCAAAGATGTCATACTTTGGTTCAGCGGTATTGTTGGATGAAGCGGCCGGACCGACATTACGCCAGACGCTTCGCGAGACTGGTTTTACCGCCGTGCTTTGCACACGGTGACTAGCGGTGTCGGTTTCTCCAACTTTAGTTGAACCGAGTGTGGCTATGCCCGGTCCTTGTGAAGGTTAAAACGAGTCTATTTGACAAACTATCGCTGTGGTTTTGATGCGTAGGTAAGAACGGTTCTTGTTAAGCCCGTAGCAGCCACGTAAAATTTGCAACAACAAAGTAGAGGACGCCTAACTTGTTTTTGCAGGACATGTTGTGATGTGATATGGTCAAGACGTGATGCTATATTTTATTGTATGAGATGATCATGTTTTGTTGAAGTTATCGAAATCGGCGAAGCCCTATGGTTGTCCCTTTGTTGCATAAAGATGCAAGTGCCAAATATTTGCTTTACTTTATCGCTATGCGATAGCAATAGTTGCAAGAGCAATAGTTGGCGAGACGACCATGTGACGACACATTGATATAGATCAAGATGATGAAGATCATGGTGTCGTGCCGGTGACGATAAAGATCATGACAGTACTTTGGAGATGGAGATCAAAGGCGCAAGATGATCATGGCCATATCATGTCACATATTTTGATTGCATATGATGTTTATCTGTTATACATCTTATTATGTTTTGATTGACGGTAGCATTTTAAGATGATCTCTCACTAATTATCAAGAAGTGTTCTCCCGAGTATGCACCGCTATGAAAGTTCTTCATGCCGAGACACCACGTGATGATCGGGTGTGATAGGCTCTACGCTCAAATACAACGGTGCAAAACAGTTGCACACGCGGAATACTCAGGTTATACTTGACGAGCCTAGCATATACAGATATGGCCTCGGAACATGGAGACCGAAAGGTCGAGCGTGAATCATATAGTAGATATGATCAACATAGTGATGTTCACCATTGAAACTACTCCATCTCACGTGATGATCGGACATGGTTTAGTTGATTTGGATCACGTGATCACCTAGATGACTAGAGAGATGTCTGTCTAAGTGGGACTTCTTAAGTAATATGATTAATTGAACTTAAATTTATCATGAACTTAGTCCTGGTAGTATTTTGCAAATTATGTTGTAGATCAATAGCTTGCGTTGTTGCTTTCATATGTTTATTTTGATATGTTCCTAGAGAAAATTATGTTGAAAGATGCTAGTAGCAATGATGCGGATTGGATCCGTGATCCGAGGTTTATCCTCATTGCTTTGCGTAAGAATTATGTCCTTAATGCACCGCTAGGTGACAGACCTATTGCAGGAGCAGATGCAGACGTTATGAACGTTTGGCTAGCTCAATATGATGACTACTTGATAGTTTTGTGCACCATGCTTTATGGCTTAGAATCGGGACTTCAAAGATGTTTTGACGTCATGGACCATATGAGATGTTCCAGGAATTGAAGTTAATATTTCAAGCAAATACCCGAGTTGAGAGATATAAAGTCTCCAACAAGTTCTATAGCTAAAAGATGGAGGAGAATCGCTCAACTAGTGAGCATGTGCTCAGATTGTCTGGGTACTACAATCGCTTGAATCAAGTGGGAGTTATTCTTCCAGATAAGATAGTGATTGACAGAATTCTCTAGTCACCATCACCAAGTTAATAGAACTTCGTGATGAACTATAGTATGCAAGGGATGACGAAAACGATTCCCGAGCTCTTCGTGATGTTGAAATCGACGAAGGTAGAAATCAAGAAAGAGCATCAAGTGTTGATGATTGACAAGACCACTAGTTTCAAGAAAAGGGCAAAGGGAAAGAAAGGGAACTTCAAGTGGAAAGACAAGCAAGTTGTCACTCCCGCCAAGAAGCTCCAAGCTGGACCAAAGCCTAAAACCGAGTGCTTACAATCGCAAAGAAAATGGTCACCGAAGCGGAAATACCCTAAATATTTGGTGGATAAGAAGGATGGCAAAGTGAACAAGGGTATATTTGATATACAAGTTATTGATGTGTGCTTTACTAGTGTTTATAGTAGCCCCGAGTATTTGATACTTGTTCGGTTGCTAAGATTAGTAACTCAAACAGGAGTTACGTATAAATAGAGACTAGTTGAAGGAAAGTGACGATGAGTGTTGGAAGTAGTTCCAAGATTGATATGATCATCATCGCACACTCCTATACTTTCGGGATTAGTGTTGAACCTAAATAAATGTTATTTGGTGTTTGCGTTGAGCATGAATATGATTTGATCATGTTTATTGCGATACGATTATTCATTTAAGTTAGAGAACAATTATTGTTCTGTTTACATGAATAAAACCTTCTATGGTCATACACACCAACGAAAATGGTTTGTTGGATCTCGATCGTAGTGATACACATATTCATAATATTGAGGCCAAAAGATGCAAAGTTAATAATTATAGTGCAACTTATTTGTGGCACTGCCATTTGGGTCATATCGGTGTAAAGCACATGAAGAAACTCCATAAAGATGGATTTTCAGAATCACTTGGTTATGAATCATTTGATGCTTGTGAACCGTGCCTTTTGGGCAAGATGACTAAAACTCCGTTCTTCGGAACAATGGAACGAACTACCAACTTATTGGAAATAATACATACTGATGTATGCAGACCAATGAGTATGAAGGCTCGTGGCAAGTATCATTATTTTCTGACCTTCACAAGATGATTTGAGCAGATATGGGTATATCTACTTGATGAAACATAAGTCCGAAATAGTTGAAAGGTTCAAAGAATTTCAGAGTGAAGTGGAAAATCATCGTAACAAGAAAATAAAGTTTCGCGATCGATCACGAGACAAATATTTGAGTTACAAGTTTGGTCTTCAATTAAAACAATGTGGAATAGTTTCACAGCTCACGCCACCGAACACCACATCGTTATGGTGTGTCCGAACGTCAGAACCGCACTTTATTTGATATGGTGCGATCTATGATGTCTCTTATCGCTTTACCACTATCATTTTGGGGTTATGCATTAGAGACAAATGCATTCACGCTTAAAATAGGGCACCATCTAAATCCGCTGAGACGACACCGTATGAACTATGGTTTAGCAGTAAACCTAAGCTGTTGTTTCTTAAAGTTTGGAGTTGCGATGCTTATATGAAAAAAGGTTTTTCAACTTGATAAGCTCAAACCCAAATCGGAGAAGTGCGTCTTCATAGAATACCCAAAGGAAATTGTTGGGTACACCTTCTATCACAGATCCGAAGGCAAATTTGTTGCTGATAATAGATCCTTTCTAGAGAAGGAGTTTCTCTCGAAAGAAGTGAGTGGGAGGAAAGTAGAACTTGATGAGGCAACTGTACCTGTTCCCTTATTTGAAAGTAGTTCATCACGGAAATCAGTTCCAGTGATTCCTACACCAATTAGTGAGGAAGCTAATGATGATGATCATGAAACTTCAGACCAAGTTACTACAAAACCTTGTAGGTCTTCCAAAGTACAGTCCGCACTAGAGTAGTACGGTAATACTGTTCTGGAAGTCATGTTACTAGACCATGATGAACCTACGAACTATGAGGAAGCGATGATGAGCCCAGATTCCGCGAAATGGCTCGAGGCCATAAAATCTGAGACTATAATCCATGTATGAGAACAAAGTATGGACTTTGAGTGACTTGCTCGATGATTAGCAAGCCATGTTAAATAAATGGATCTTCAAGAGGAAGACGGACACTGATAGTAGTGTTACTATAAACTAAGCTCGACTTGTTGCAAAAGGTTTTCAACAAAGTTCAAAGGTGTTGAATACGATGAGATTTTCTCACTCGTATCGATGCTTAAGTCTGTCTGAATCATGTTAGCAATTGCCACATTTTATGAAATCTGGCAAATGGATGTCAAAACTGCATTCCTTAATGGATTTATTAAAGAAGAGTTGTATATGATGCAACTAGAAGGTTTTGTCAATCCTAAAGGTGCTAACAAAATGTGCAAGCTCCAAATGATCCATCTATGGACTGGTGCAAGCATCTCGGAGTTGGAATATACGCTTTGATAAGTTGATCAAAGCATATAGTTTTATATGGACTTACGATGATGCCAGATTTACAATAAAGTGAGTGGGAGCACTACAGCCTTTCCGATTAGTATATGTGAGTGACATATTGTTGATCGAAATGATGTAGAATTTTTCTCGCAAAGCATAAAGGAGTGTTTTAAAGGAGTTCTTTAAAAGAAAAGACCTCGATAAAAGCTACTTACATATTGAGCATCAAGATCTATTGAGATAGATCAAGACACTTGATAAGATTTTCAATGAGTACATACCTTGGCAAGATTTTGAAATAGTTCAAAATGGAGCAGTCAAAGAAAGAGTTCTTACTGTGTTGCAAAGGTATGAAATTGAGTAAGACTCAAATCCCGACCACAATGAGAAAATAGAAAGAGAATGAAAAGTCATTCCCTATGCCTCACCATAGGTTCTATAAAGTATGCTATGCTATGTACCGCACCTATTGTATACCTTGCTCAATTTGGCAAGGAGTACAATAGTGATCTAGGAGTAGATCATCGGACATTGGTCAAGAATATCCTTAGTAAGGACTAAGGAGATGTTTCTCGATTATGGAGGTGATAAAAGAGTTTGTCGTAAAAGTTACATCGATGCAAACTTTTACACCGATCCGAATGACTCTAAGTCTCAATCTGGATACATATTGAAAGTGGGAGCGATTAGCTAGAGTAGCTCCGTGCGAGCATTGTAGACATAGAATATTTGCAAAATACATACGGCTCTGAATGTGATGAGACCGTTGACTAAGCTTCTCTCACGAGCAAAACATGATCACACCTTAGTACTCTTTGGGTGTTAATCACATAGCGATGTGAACTAGATTATTGACTCTAGTAAACCCTTTGGGTGTTGGTCACATGATGATGTGAACTATGGGTGTTAATCATATCTGAGATATGAATATTGGTGTTAAATCACATGACGATGTGAACTAGATTATTGACTCTAGTGCAAGTGGGAGATCAAGGAAATATGCCCTAGAGGCAATAATAAAGTTATTATTTATTTCCTTATTTCATGATAAATGTTTATTATTCATGCTAGAATTGTATTAACCGAAACATAATACATGTGTGAATACATAGACAAACATAGTGTCACTAGTATGCCTCTACTTGACTAGCTCGTTTATCGAGAGATGGTTATGTTTCCTAGCCATGGACAAAAGAGTTGTCATTTGATTAACGGGATCACATCATTAGGAGAATGATGTGATTGACTTGACCCATTCCGTTAGCTTAGCACTTGATCGTTTAGTATGTTGCTATTGCTTTCTTCATAACTTATACATGTTCCTGTAACTATGAGATTATGCAACTCCCGTTTACCGGAGGAACACTTTGGGTACTACCAAACGTCACAACATAACTGAGTGATTATAAAGGAGTACTACAGGTGTCTCCGAAGGTACATGTTGAGTTGGCGTATTTCGAGATTAGGTTTTGTCACTCCGATTGTTGGAGAGGTATCTCTGGGCCCTCTCGGTAATGCACATCATTATAAGCCTTGAAAGCAATGTAACCAATGAGTTGGTTACGGGATGATGCATTACAGAACGAGTAAAGAGACTTGCCGGTGACGAGATTGAACTAGGTATTGGATACCGACGATCGAATCTCGGGCAAGTAACATACCGATGACAAAGGGAACAACGTATGTTGTTATGCGGTTTGACCGATAAAGATCTTCGTAGAATATGTAGGAGCCAATATGGGCATCCAGGTCCCGCTATTGGTTATTGACCGAGAATAGTTCTAAGTCATGTCTACATAGTTCTCGAACCCGTAGGGTCCGCACGCTTAAGGTTTCGATGATGCTTATATTATGAGTTTATGAGTTTTGATGTACCAAGGAGTTCGGAGTCCCGGATGAGATCGGGGACATGACGAGGAGTCTCGAAATGGTCGAGACGTAAAGATCGATATATTGGACAACTATGTTCGAGTTCGGAAAGGTTCCGAGTGATTGGGTATTTTTGAGTACCGGGAGTTACGGGAATACGGGAAGAGTATTGGGCCTTAATGGGTTTTAGTGGGAAGGAGCCGGTGGAGGCGCGCGCCTCCCAAGCCCAGTCGAATTGGACAAAGGGTTTGGGGCGCGCCCCCTCTTCCTTCCTTCTCCACTTCCTTCTTTCCTCCTTGACCTAGTTGGACTAGGAAAGAAGGAGTCCTACTCCCGGTGGGAGTAGGACTCCTTGGCGCCCTCCTCCTAGGGCCGGCCTCCTCCTCCCTCCCTCCTTTATATCTGAGGCAGGGGCACCCCATAGACACACAAGTTGATCTACGGATCGTTCCTTAGCCGTGTCGCGTGCCCCCTCCACCATATTCCACCTCGGTCATATCGTCGCGAAGCTTAGGCGAAGCCTGCGCCGATAGAACATCAAGATTGTCACCACGCCGTCGTCTTGACGGAACTCTCCCTCGACACTCGGCTGGATCGGAGTTCGAGGGGCGTCATCGAGCTGAGCGTGTGCTGAACTCGGAGGTGCCGTGACGTTCGGTACTTGGATCGGTTGGATCGTGAAGACGTACGACTACATCAACCGCATTGTCATAACGCTTCCGCTTACGGTCTACGAGGGTACGTGGACATACACTCTGTGACGCCCCCGATTCAATCGTACACTAATCATGCACGCAAACGTGTACGATCAAGATCAGGGACTCACGGGAAGATATCACAACACAACTCTAAAAGTAAAATAAGTCATACAAGCATCATAATACAAGCCAGGGGCCTCGAGGGCTCGAATACAAGTGCTCGATCATAGACGAGTCAGCGGAAGCAACAATATCTGAGTACAGACATAAGTTAAACAAGTTGCCATAAGATGGCTAGCACAAAGCGGGATCTGAGATCGAAAGAGGCGCGAGCCTCCTGCAGGACCCTCTAAACTACTCTGAGTCGTCGCCGTGACTTGCGTAATAGTAGGCACCTCGATTAGTAGCCGTAAATCGGCGGTGGCGTCAGCTCTGAGCTCCAACATCTGGTTGCGACAACCGAGAAAGAAGGAAAGGGGGAAAAGGGGGAGAAAGCAACGTGAGTACTCATCAAAGTACTGCAAGCAAGGAGCTACACTACATATGCATGGGTATATGTGTAAAAGGTCATATCAGTGGGCTGAACTGCAGAATGCCAGAATAAGAGGGGGATAGCTAATCCTGTCGAAGACTACGCTTCTGGCAGCCTCCGTCTCGCAGCATGTAGAAGAGAGTAGTTTGAAGTCCTCCAAGTAGCATCGCCAAGTAGCATCTCCAAGTAGCATCTCCAGTAGCATCGCATAGCATAATCCTACCCGGCGATCCTCTCCTCGGCGCCCTGTTAGAGAGCGATCACCGGGTTGTATCTGGCACTTGGAAGGGTGTGTTTTATTAAGTATCCAGTTCTAGTTGTCATAAGGTCAAGGTACAACTCCGGGTCGTCCTTTTACCGAGGGACACGGCTATTCGAATAGATTAATCTTCCCTGCAGGGGTGCACCACATAACCCAACACGCTTGATCCCATTTGGCCGGACACACTTTCCTGGGTCATGCCCGGCCTCGGAAGATCAACACGTCGCAGCCCCACCTAGGCACAACAGAGCGGTCGACCGCGGGTCTAAACCTAAGCGCCACGGTGCAGGCCCATCGCCCTTAGCACACACAAGCGTTCTTGACGCGGCGGAAGCGAACTAGCCCCTAATACAAGCGCGAGCTTACGTTCCAATCCGTAGCCGCTTCGATTCTTGGCGTCAAGAAGGCTTGGTGATACCACGGCGTCGGGATACCCATAACTACTCCCGTAGATGGTTAGTGCGTATAGACCAAATGGCGGACTTCGGATCAAATACCAAGATCTCGTTAAGCGTGTTATTATGAATCAACGCGGGCGCCCGATCGAGGCGAGCCCACCTCTCACCTAGGCGGTCTCAACCTGCCACGTCGCTCGCCACAAAGATCCACACGAGAGGGCCGTCGGGACAAAGGTCCTTTCAGCCCCAATCCGTGAATCACTCATGGGTACTCTTGACAGACCCGACTTTAGTCACCATCGTAATACGTATGTATGTATAGTATATACCGTGATCACCTCCCGAGTGATCACGGCCCAATAGTATAGCAAAGCGGTGACAAGAATGTAGGGCCAATGATGATAAACTAGCATCCTATACTAAGCATTTAGGAATTGCGGTAAGGTATCAGCAGATGTAGCAACAATGTCGGGCTATGCATCGAGAATAGGATTATCGGCGATAACATGCTACACTACTCTAATGCAAGCGTTATAGAGGAGAATAGGCGATATCTGGTGATCAAGGGGGCTTGCACGGTTGCTCTGGCAAGAAGGACGAGTCACCAACACCGTAGTCGAATCGGGGTCGCCGCATTCTCGAGGTCTCTAGGAAAGAAGTAGCGGAGAGGAACACAATAAATAACAGAGCAATCAAAGCATCACAAAGTGTAACAAGGCAATACGCGATGTTGATTGTGCCCTAACGCGGTAGTAGGTGATCTGGTGAAAAGAAACAACCGGAAAGTATCCCGGTGTTTCATGTTTTCGATCGATGAACGAAGGTGAAATGTTGCAGGTTCACTATGCTAGGGGCGCGTGGCGGATGGGCCGGGCTGCGTATCTAGATTAAATATCGTCGTTACGAGCAACTTTCATGTATAAAGTTTTATCATCCGAGTTACGGATTAAAAGATATGATTTTCTAAAGATTTTATTACTTTACGAATTTAATTAATTATTTAAATTGAACATTATCGAGCAGTGAAAGGTGATGTCAGCATGACATCACCATGACGTCAGCAGGTCAAACCCAGCTGGCCAGAGTCAAACCTGGCATGTGGGTCCAGCGGGACCCACCTGTCATCCTCTGTTTAGTTTAATTAGGGGTTAGATTAAACTAAGGACTGTCTAATTAAACTAACAGGTTAATTAGATTAAATAAATAGTATTAATTAACTTAATTAATTTAGTTAATTAATTAATTAATTAAATTTATTTTTATTTTTATTTTCTTGAAAAAAAAAAACGTTACAGGCGTGGGGCCCCTACATCATAAACCCTAATTAGTAGGGCCCATTGGCGATCTCCTGGCCGAGCAAGGCCGTGGTCGGGCATGCGTGCCGCCTGAGGCGTCGGCCCATCAAAGACGGCGGCGGGCGGGAAACCGAGGCGTCTTGGCGGAGCGCGAGGGCAGCAGCGGCGGTCTGTGAGCCGGGCGGGGGGTCCGCAGCGCGCACGCAGCGGCGGGGGCGGCCGTGGCGGCCGGAGATAAGCGCAGTGCGCCGGCATGAGTGTGCGAGTGCGGCGAGCTACGGAGAACGCGCCCGGCTGGCTGTGGCGATGGTGGTTGAGCACAGCGGCAGCGGCGAGGAAGCGCGGCGGCGTGGCGAGCACGGCCACCCGTCTTGGTGGAAGCGGCGCTTCGCGTGGTGCGCGCCTAAGCGCGGCAAGCGGGAGAGGGCGGAGGGCGCTCACGTGCGCTTGCGAGAGAGGGAGCCTTGGGGAGGAGGGCGTAAAGCGGGCGGCAGGTCGGAGCAGCGGCGTCGTCGGCGTCGAGAAGCGGCCCGTGGGAGGCGCCAGGCGAGGTCGGCGGCGGCGGGCGGCGGCGTCGGCGCGCGGCGGCGAAGGATCGGGCTCCTCGATCCGGATCGAGCGAGGAGCAAAGCGCTGGGGCCGGCGCCGGGCGGAGGAGGACGTGCTTGGTAAGGTCCCATCGCTCAGTGCGTTCTGGCGGGGAGGAGGGCGAGGCGGCGATGGGGCGATGGGATCGAGGTAGGTCCCGCCCTCCGCCATCGCCCTTCCGCTTGCCGCTTAGCAGCGCGCACTTCACTTAGCGCCGCTTACCATTGCGACCGTGCTCGCCACGCCCGCGCCCCGCTCTCGCTGCCGCTGCGTGCTCCAACCACCATCGCCACTGGGGCGGTTCTCCTGCAGATCGGCACTCATGCCGGCTGACTACCCCATCTTCGGGCCACGCCGCCGGCCGCTGTGCTGCCAGGCTCAAGCCAGGACTTCGCCTGCTCACAGCTGCCCTCGCTGCCCTCGCCAAGACGCCTTGCCTGCCCCGCCGCTGCTGTTTTGATGGCCGACGCTTTCCTCAGGCGGCACGCATGTTCACCACGGCCTTGCTCGGTTCAGGTGGACCGCCAAATGGGCCCTACTAATTAGGGCTTATGATGAGGGCCCCACGCCTCGTAACGCTTTTTTTTTCAAAAAATAAAAATAAAATAAATTTAATTAATTAATTAATTAACTAAATTAATTAAGATCTTTTAATCCGTGAATTCTGATGATAAAACTTTATACATGAAAGTTGCTCGTAACTACGATACGAATCTAGATACGCAGCTCGCCCATCCGCCACGCCATCCCTAGCATAGTGAACCTGCAACATTTCACCTTCGGTTCATCTCGATCAAAACATGAAACACCGGGATACTTTCCCTGCTGTTTCCCTTTCGCCGCAGATCACCTACTACCGCTAAGGGCACAATTAACATCGCAGATTGCCTTGTTACACTTTTGTGATGCTTTGATTGCTCATATTTATTGTGTTCCTCTCCGCTACTTTCTTTCCTAGAGACTCGAGAATGCCTACGACCCCCGCTCGACTACGGTGTTGGTGACTCGTCCTTCTTGCCAGAGCAACCAGCAAGCCCCCTTGATCACCAGATATCGCTTATTCTCCTATATAATCGCTTGCATTAGAGTAGTGTAGCATGTTATCGCTGATAATCCTATTCGATGCATAGCCCGACATTGTTGCTACATCTGCTGATACCTTACCCGCAATCCTAAATGCTTAGTATAGGATGCTAGTTTATCATCATTGGCCCTACATTCTTGTCACCGCTTTGCTATATATATTGGGCCGTGATCACTGGGAGGTGATCACGGGTATATACTATACATACATACGCATTTCACTGTGATGGTGACTAAAGTCGGTTCTGCCAAGAGTACCCATGAGTGATTCACTTGATTGGGGGCGAAGGACCTTTGTCCCGACGGCCCTCTCGTGGTGGATCTTTGTATGAGCGATTGTAAGGTGGTTGAGACCGCCAGGTGAGAGGTGGGCTCGGCCTGATCGGCGCCCGCTGTTGATTCATAATAACACGCTTAACGAGATCTTGGTATTTGATCCGAGTCCGCCATTTGGTCTATACGCACTAACCATCTACGGGAGTAGTTATGGGTATCCCGACGCCGTGGTATCACCAAGCCTTCTTGACGCCAAGAATCGAAGCGCGCGCGCTACGGATTGGAACGTAAGCCTGCGCTTGTATTAGGGGCTAGTTCTCGCCTCGCCCGCTGCAAGAACGCAGTGTGTGTGTGCAGGCGATGGGCCTGCACTCGTGGCGCTTAGGTTTAGACCGCGGTCTGACCGCCTCACAGCTTAGGTGGGCTGCGACGTGTTGATCTTTCCGAGGCCGCATGACCCAGAAAGTGTGTCCGCCAAATGGGATCAAGCGTGTTGGGTTATGTGGTGCACCTCGCAGGAAGATTAATCTATTCAATAGCCGTGTCCCTCGGTAAAAGGACGACCCGAGTTGTACCTTGACCTTATGACAACTAGAACTCGATACTTAATAAAACACACCCTTCCAAGTGCCGATACAACCCGTGATCGCTCTCTAAGTAGGCGCCGAGGAGAGGATCGCGGTAGGATTATGCTATGCGATGCTACTGAGATGCTACTTGAGATGCTACTTGGCGATGCTACTTGAGGACTTCAAACTACTCTTCTACATGTCATGAGACTGAGGCTGCTGTAGGTTTAGTCTTCGACGTGATTAGCTATCCCCTCTTATTCTCGCATTCTGCAGCTCACCCATCGATATGACCTTTACACATATACCCATGCATATGTAGTGTAGCTCCTGTTTATAGTACTTTGATGAGTACTCACGGTTGCTTTCTCCCCCTTTTCCCCTTTCCTTCTTTCTCGTTGTCGCAACCAGATGCTGGAGCCCAGAGCGACGCCACCGCCGATTTACTTGCCACTACACCGGAGGTGCCTACTACTACGCAGGCGTCACCGACGACTTACTGTGAGTAGTTTAGAGGGGATCCCGCTTTGTGCTAGCCATCTTATGGCAACTTGTTTAACTTATGTCTGTGATTCGAGATATTGTTGCTTCCCCTTCCCAATCTCCTTGGCGAAGTCGCTTGTATTATGTCTAGACTTTACAAAACTTTTACTAACATGGCATGATTAGTGTACGATTGAATCCGCATGGGCCCACGTCGCCATTGGGTGGTAGTAGGATCTTTTATTCCTCGTCTTTACTCGGGACTCGAGCTCTCTTCTATTCGGATTAAATGATTTTGCTAAAAACAAAACTAACTTTAGGTTCTCATAAGTACTTCCTCCGGAGAGCCCTTGTTACCGATGATACTTTCTTTGCACGAAAGATTCGAAGATACTCTACGATGTGCTCTCGAGACTATGTGCCATCGCTTTTGCAATTCACTTCCATCGATAAATCCCTCTGGATAACTACTTACACCTATCGTTCATATTTTCATCCCTAGTTGCTCTTGTTATTACAAGATGTCCTGAACTACTTTTTGATATTCCGAGAATTCTTTATGCTTACTGCCCTGCAGTTCCTTGCTGCATGAATACCCCTACGAATAATTACTCGCGCTTGCCGAGTATCCGTTTGTCCTAAGTTGTTCATGTGTTTCACAAAAATACATTCAAATACTACCCGATCTTCCGAAAATCCTGAGCAGCCTATTGCTCTTGAAATTCTTGCTTACTTGCATTATGGTTAATCCCATAAGTCTCGTAATCTTAATGGCATCCCTTGTCATTGTCGTTTTGAGTCCGTTGATCCAATATGTTGCGAATGCACGCAATCATCAGTTGATCCTTATAAAGTATCTTTCCGGCTCAGACGTCTTTCGAACATGAGCTGGTTCTCGGCCAATCAGATTGCCATCGATTGTACCCCTAAGTCTATTCAACCTATCCATCCTTGATCCGAGTGTTTGCTCCTGATCCTTTATTTGAAAATCATAATTCCTTTGTTATTTAAATGTTGAATTATTCAGATCTTCTATAAATCGATGCATTTGCATTCTTTCTTCCTTTGATTGGGTATCGATACTCACATCAACTCCATTTTGGATCGCCATATCCACTGTTGGATTATTATCCGATAGTGTCCTTCATAATTAATCACCTTGTGAGTTCTTTCCTCGATACATAATGCTTTTGGAAAATTGTATCCTCTCCTTTTGTCAACCATGCTCTGCTTTCGAGCTGGTGATATTTACTCTTGAAGCTTGTGGTATGTGTTCCTAAGATGCCCTGATGGGTTGAACCTATGCCTTCCTTACTATGTGTGAACTCGGAAGTTTTCACGAGTCATACTCATCTGGTATTTCACCAGGTAAAAAAAACTTTCAACACTAATGCCTTTATCAAAGCGAGAAGTGAATGGAAGGTTATACATTGAAGAAGTGGGAGTCGACCTTGAACTTTGTGTTCATGCCCATGGACACGATGTAGATCCTATCATGGAAGCTTCTTGTAATAATAACTATTCCTTGTTATAATATCATTTGGAATCTGTGAATTGATCCTTTGCAATCATGGATCCGACCATATTTTCTACTTGATTCCATTTTTTCGGACAAGTTAAATCACTTGTCCTCTACAGATCAATACACCCATCCAACCTCTATTTTGATCTACCTTTGAGTACTAACCCCCTAGTATCTCGAGGATATCAACCGATTGCACTACATCTTATGCATTTCTGATGAAGTAGTGCCTCTCCCCGTCGTAGTCACTCCACGGGTTCTGGGTTGTAGTCAACCGAGAACACCGATTAGCGAATCGAATCGCCCCTGTGATTCAGTACTCCTAGTACATTGTGGATGAGAAGTTTAATACTCCACCACGTCATTCCTAGCCTGATCGGCTATATCATTTTGTACTAAATTTTAACTTTGCTACCTGGTCCTTTCTTCCTGGAGCACAATTTTTGACGATGAGCTAAGCTTACGTTGATTTTCCTCGTCATATCATTTCACCTTGAACAACAAGCTTGATTTCAAGTTTGTGTCGTACCCATGGTTCCAATAACCTTTTGCTTCATAATTCCTTTAACTTGATGTCATCGCCGATGGATTACATCTTCGTGGAGCCTCTCGGCAAAATTTGTCGTGATCATCATCAACATCTTGACTCCTTCACGGATATCAATTGAATTCATGATGAAAATACCATCCTTGCCCTCGATGATTTGTGTTGTCATCGACCACTTTAATGCCTCCTCCAACACAAACTTGTTCGTGTTTTGTGTTGTACCTTGAGATCCTTGCTACCCAACTTATGTTATGTTCTACCTTGTAGTATTGCTATCTTCTATGTCAAGAATGTCATGGGAAATTCACCACCCTTAAGAATTCTTGATACGGTGATACTTATTAACATCACCATTCTTTTCTTGGTCCCGTGATATTTCTAACGAATCTTGGCGGATGGTGCATGATGTGTAAATTCTAAACTTGAGCAACCCTCTTGCTTTGAAGTTATTGGTCTCTGATTTCATTCTCGACTATGGCTTATTGAATCACCATTACGACATTGGTCGTGCAACCCAACCCATATTTTGGGCGCACCTTTCAACCAACGTTTAATTGTGTATGTTTTCCTCGAGCATACTTCCTTATATCATTTGATCGACAAATGTTATCTCCTTGTTCATAATTGTGGAAATCCATCCTTTGGGAATCTCGATGAATTGCCGTTGAGTTCACCAGACACCTCCTTGTCCTCTCCTTGGGTTAATGATGAACTCTTGTTAATGGAAATCACTTCATAGTTCATTTCCCGAGAATCTTACATTGTCATCTCGTCAATTGTGTTGCACCTTTTCTTCTCGGGCATACTAAGTCGAGGTATCATGACACCAATCGGATCTGAATCTCGGTCAGGTATGATGGTTGGTACAACTTTCCATGAGATATGATGTTGGTCCTTTGATGACCGGTAATATGATGTCATGCCTAGCACCCCCTACCGAGGACCTATCATTATAATTTCTTTTGCAAGGATAACCATTCTTCACGGAGGAAGCTGTAAGACTTATTCGCAAGTTGTTCTTGATGAATCCTTTGTCTATCCAAGTCGACCTTTGCTTAAAGACCATGGCAATGCTATCTCGAAGCATGTACGTGGTACTCGATCATCGATAAGAACATTTGAAGCACCATGCTAAATTTCCTTTATCAATTTTTCAAACACCATTGTTTGATGATGTCATAAAGTTCCTCTCCCTAACCTAAATGGTTTCCTCGTTATATCTGTTATGGATATCATGCTCTACTTGTCATTGGGAAGGATATACCCACGAATTATGTGTTTAAACACACTATTCTTTCCATTGTTACGATTAAATCGATAGACACTTTTCCCCTTCCATTGGTTTGTTTAAACCCTTTCTATGGTCTATATGATATAAGCGATAATAATTCCTGCTTGTGATAACACATCGGTGTACAACTCTTTCGATGAATCCTATTACTATAATTGATGACATTCCGTAACCACCGATGGGCGATAACTTTGCCAATTGGTTAGCCTTGTTCAACAAGCGAGAAAAATTGCTCTCTTCGTTCCCGTCCTTGGTACCAAGATTTTTGCGGCATACGACAAACTATTCAGCGACATGCCTCCTGTCGGCGGTGTGCAAGATGTCACCACCCTTCCTACTTTCAACCCACATGGTGGGCCCATAACCCAGGTCCCGGATCGAAACGACTCTCCTGTACACCCTCTATTCCCAAGGTTGTTCCTCGCGTGGCCTCATATGTAATTCATGAGCCACCTTGGTCGATATCGGACACAATACTTATTCTCGTTGTTTTGACCCCTTTCACGCCTTATACCAGGCATCGAGCGATTGCCTGCCCGCTCGAAACTTCCCAGGATACCTCCTTACTTTGCTCTCGATATTTTCTTAAGTTTCGATTCGAGAGTTACTTTCCGCCACCTTCCTTGATGTTGTCGACCCGATAGTCAACCTTGCGAGTCCGTTCTCCCGGGATGCCCACCCTTTATTCTTTCATAAGTGCGATGGAGTTCTTGAAGAAAAACGCTGACTTCATCATGATGACTGAAGCGGAAGAAGACATCAATGTAATGGGTCGACCTCTTGAGAAGAGCAACCAAAGACGAGAAGATTCGTTAGGATTTCGTAACAGACCTTTCCCCTAGTCCCCTCTTAAATCTCGGGGCGAGATTTCTTGTAATCAGTGGAGAATTGTGGCCTTGGATAATTAAGCCACAGTAACCCTCCGCTAATGATGCCACGTCACCTTGAATTATGTTACTAATCTCACGTTAGTTCAAAACCAATTCGAATTCAAATTCAAAATCAAGTCGACAATAAAAGTTTTCAAAATTTAAACAAAAATGTTAAATTGGGCGCCAAATATTACAAAGGTAATTATGGTGCAGCAAACCCCTTTTTATAAAATGCCTAATTACTTTTAGATGAATTTAAACAGAAAAGAAATAATAAAAAAAAGGAAAAACAAAACAGAAAAACTAAAAACTAAGACTATCAAAAAAGGAGAACCCCCACTGGTCAGGCCCAGCTGAGGTAACCCCAGGCCACCAGCCCACCCTCCCTCCATAACCCCCACCAGGGGAGAAACCCTAACCCCCACGACCTCCACCCCCACGCCCCCACTCTTCCTCTCCCCCGATCCAATCGGGATCGAGCCCGACGCCGCGCAACCCCCGATCCCCTCGCCGCGCAACCCCCGATCCCATCGCCCCCCATCGCCGCCTCCTCGTCCTCCTCCCCGCCGGAAACGCACCGAGCCCCCCGCGCACGAACCCCTCGCTCTGGATCCGGATCGGGAGGAGCCCGATCCCCTTCTCCGTCGCTCGGCGCCTGACGCCGTCGCCCGTCGCCGCCTGGACCTCGCCGGCGCCCTCCCCCACCGGCCTGCCTCCTCGACGCCGGCAGCGCTTGCGTCTCAGACCTCGTCGCCCGCTTCTCGTCCTCCTCCCGAGGCCTCCTCCTCTCCCTGCGCGCGCGTGGCGCCCTCCTCCGTCCCTCTCCCGCTTGCCGCGCCTAAGCGCGCCCACCTTCGCGCCGCTCCACGCCGCGGTGGCCGTGCCCGCTTCGCCGCCCGCTGCTCCCCGCTGCCGTCGCCGTGCCCAACCACCATCGCCACAGCCCAGCCAGCGCTTCCCCCTGTATTCGCCGCCTCCACAGCACCCTCATGCTTGGCGCACCGCGCCCATCTCCGGCCGCCACGGCCGGCCGTCCCTTCGCTTCGTGCCGCGCCGTGACCCCGCTCGGCTCCGCGCCTTTGCCGCCCTGCCCTAAATCCCGCCGCTCGCCGCAGCTCGGTTCGGCCCGCCCGCCGCTGCCGTCTTGGATGGCGCGGCGCCTCCCACATGCGTGCCGCATGCCCGACCACGGCCTTGCTGGCTGTGGCCTTGCCAGGCGGGCCCTACTAATTAGGGCCTATGACAGAGGGGCCCCACGCCCCAGAACGTTTTTTTTTTCAAGAAAATAAAAATAAAAATAAATTTAATTAATTAATTAATTAACTAAATTAATTAAGTTAATTAATACTATTTATTTAATCTAATTAACTTTGTTAGTTTAATTAGGCAGGTCATTAGTTTAATCTAACCCTAATTAAACTAAGCGAGAGGATGACAGTGGGTCCCGGCTGGACCCACATGCGAGTTTGACTCGGCCAGTGGGTTTGACCTGCTGACGTCATGGTGATGTCATCTTGACATCACCTTTCCTTGATACGGATAATGTTCAATTTAAATAATTAATTAAATTCGAGAAAGTAATAAAATCTTTAGAAAATCATATCTTTTAATCCGTAACTTCGGATGATAAAACTTTATACATGAAAGTTGCTCGGAATCGGCGATCGAATCTAGATCATGGCCGTCCATCCGCCACGCGTCCCTAGCATAGTGAACCTGCAACATTTCACCTTCGGTTCATCGGATCAAAACATGAAACAGGGGATACTTTCCGGTTGTTTCCCCCCCCGGTATCACCTACTACGCGTTAGGGCACACGAACATCGCGTATTGCCTTGTTACACTTTGTGATGCTTTGATTGCTCTGTTATTTATTGTGTTCCCTCTCCGTACTTCTTTCCGGTAGACCACGAGAATGCTGGCGACCCCGATTCGACTACGGTGTTGGTGACTCGTCCTTCTTGCGAGAGCAACCAGGCAAGCCCCCCTTGATCACGGATATCGCCTATTCTCCTCTATCTGCTTGCATTAGAGTAGTGTAGCATATTCTTGCTTTTCGATAATCCTATTACGATGCATAGCGACATTGTTGCTACATCTGTTGATACCTTACTGCAATCCTAAATGCTTAGTATAGGATGCTAGTTTATCATCATTGGCCCTACATTCTTGTCGATCGCCTTGCTATACTATTGGGCGTGATCACTCGGGAGGTGATCACGGTATATACTATACATACATACGCACTACTGAGATGGTGACTAAAGTCGGTGCGCTCGAAGAGTACCCATGAGTGATTCACAGTTGAAATTGAAAGGACCTTTGTCCCGACGGCCCTCTGTGTGGATCTTTGTGGCGGAGCGGCAGGCAGGTTGAGACCGCCTAGGTGAGAGGTGGGCTGGCCTGATCGGCGTCCGGTTGATTCATAATAACACGCTTAACGAGATCTTGGTATTTGATCGAGTCGGCCATTTGGTCTATCGCACTAACCATCTACGTGGGAGTAGTTATGGGTATCCGGCGTCGTGGTATCGGCGAAGCCTTCTTGGCGTCGGCAAGCGGCGGCGGCGCTACGGATTGGAGCGTAAGCTGCGCTTGTATTAGGGGCTAGTTACGCTTCGGCGCGTTATAGCGTCGTGGTGTGCTAAGGCGATGGGCCCGGACCCTGTGCGCTTAGGTTTAGACCGGCGTCTTGACCGCTCTGTTGTGCCTAGGTGGGGCTGCGGCGTGTTGATCTTCGAGGCGGGCATGACCGAGAAAGTGTGTCGGCCAAATGGGATCAAGCGTGTTGGGTTATGTGGTGCACCCTGCGGTGAGATTAATCTATTGAATAGCCGTGTCCCTCGGTAAAAGGGCGACCGGAGTTGTACCTTGACCTTATGACAACTAGAACTGGATACTTAATAAAACACACCCTTCCAAGTGCGGATACAACCGGTGATCGCTCTCTAACGGCGCCGAGGAGAGGATCGCGGGTAGGATTATGCTATCGATGCTCTTGGAGATGCTACTTGGAGATGCTACTTGGCGATGCTACTTGGAGGACTTCAAACTACTCTCTTCTACATCTTTGAGAGGCGGAGGCTGCGAGGCGTAGTCTTGACGGGATTAGCTATCCCCTCTTATTACGGCATTCTGCGATTCGGTCCTTGATATGACCTTTTACACATATACCCATGCATATGTAGTGTAGCTCCTTGCTTGCGAGTACTTTGGATGAGTACTCACGGTTGCTTTCTCCCCCTTTTCCCCCTTTCCTTCTTTACGGTTGTCGCAACAGATCTTTGAACCAGAGGCGAGCGCCACCGTCGGCATTTACTACTACTACATGGAGGTGCCTACTACTACGTGCGGGCGGCGGCGGCGACCGGGAGTAGTTTAGGAGGGTCCCGAGGCGGGAGGCTGCGCCTCTTCGTCTGTATCGGTTTGTGCTAGCCATCTTATGGCAACTTGTTTAACTTATATGCGTACTCGGATATTGTTGCTTCCGCTGACTTCGTCTATGATCGAGCACTTGTATTCGAGCCCTCGAGGCCCCTGGCTTGTATTATGATGCTTGTATGACTTATTTTACTTTTAGAGTTGTGTTGTGATATCTTCCCGTGAGTCCCTGATCTTGATCGTACACGTTTGCGTGCATGATTAGTGTACGATTGAATCGGGGGCGTCACACACTCTCCCCTCTCGTTGCTATGCCATCACCATGATCTTGCGTGTGCGTAGGAATTTTTTTGAAATTACTACGTTCCCCAACAGTATCAACAACAGCACCAACAGTTTGGCCAGGCTAAAGAAGGACATGGCTCGCTCGGCGGAGGGCTGTTTCACGATGTGGAGGTAGTAGTAGTAGTTGTTGTTGTTGCAGAGGTGCGACAGGTGCAGCCGGTGGTGGAAGACGTGCAAGCAGTTCATTAAATATGTTATCGAGCTTTGTTTCGAACGTCTTCTCAAGGCCAGTGATCTTCTCCATGGCCTCTTCAAAATTGTTCAAAGACATCTTGCACTGTTCGGTCATCATTTGCTGAAACTTATCTTGAAGCTCCGTGTTAGTTAAGTTCTCCCGATCAATCTCGTCGGCTTGTGACCTGGCATGGTTAGCGACAATAGAAACACACAAGAATATGATCCTCTGGACTACTAACAAGTGGTGGTGGTGGGTGTCACAAATCCGTCAAGCAAAACTCAAATTCTTACCAGTTCTTACCCAACAAAGAAGCGATCGGCAACGTTGTAGTCAAAACTCTCAAAGCTTGGATAGGCGATTACGGGGAGAGTCAAATGCATGGCGTAGATGTATGTGGAGCTGGGAAGGCTTATAATATGGTAGCAAAAGGTCGGCAATAATCAATTCAGAGATGCAAAGTTGAATAAGCGCTCAGCGATGGTCTTGTCTTTGGTCTAGGCTGAACCGTGCTAGAGACGCGAGCCTAGAACACTAACAAAATCATGGCGCTGCACGTAAACAAGGGAGGAGCACGCTCTGAATTTTTTTCTCTTTTTTTTTCACTTTTTTTTTTGCAATTTTTTCCTCTTTTTTTGGTCCGCAACATTTTTTTTTCGAAAAATTCTACAAATGGTCTAGAAACTGCCTAGCCAGAATTTTCCATACTTAGTTTTTTTTGAAACTGGAGCTATTTTTCTACTGCGGGTAACCCGAAAGTTCGGGAGTCCTTCTCTGTCACGACTCGGAGTATGGCGTGATATGAAAGTCGAAAACAAAGCAACAAATACTGGACTCGGACAATAATATATGGCGGATATGAATCTGGTGGAAACTCGGACTGGTGCCGGAGATAAGTAGGGCAGTGGAACACGGACTGGTGGCGAATCTGTGATGGAGGTGGACTCGGATTATCGTGATGGCGGTGGATATGTGGTATATGGCTGCGGTGATGACGATGGTGGTATATGGCAGCAGTGATGACGATGGTGGTATATGGCAGCGGTAATGATGATGATGCGGCGGCGGCGTGACAACTTGTGAACAGAACTCGAAACTCTAAAGGACTAGACACTAAGACCAACAACTAGACACGATGATGCAACCGCAAATTCAACAACGCAAATACAGAAAAGATTATGCAATGGCTCAGACTGGTTTGGATATGATGAACTAACCCTAATTTTTTTGGCTTTTTCGTGGACTATAGGTATGAAGAACAGACTCGATCTAAACTACGAAAAACTGTAAAATCTCACCGAGCAACCTGGAAATCTGATACCACTTGATAGAGGCAAAGGTGTCCCGTCTTTCGATGAGATGGTGGCTATCGTTTTGGTAGAAGTCGACTTTGACGATCCGACTACGAACGTGCGAGGATGTCGCACCTTAGCAATCGCTAAACCAACTCCGATAGGTTATTGACCACGCCGGAGCATGATCAACCTGACCACGAGGGTCTATTTCCTGCAAGCAAACGAAGAACAAGCAAGAAACTAAGATTGCAATCTGGATATTGCAAATACAGAGGAAAGCTTATTAATGAAGGTGGGGTTCTGTGACGCCTTTGTCTGGTCGTTGAACACAAACGAAGTACGCGAAGTTGCAGCTATGGCGAACTTTTAATCTAAACAAAACCCAAACTCAAAACGGTGCCCTAAAGGCTGTATATATGGAGGAAGAGGGGGGAATTTCGTGTCCCTTGGTGGAGGGGTCCGAAACCAACCCGATCTCTTGTTTCCCCACACATACGGACTCTAAAAATAGCCTACACTTATGTATTTCGAAATTACATGGGCCTGGCCCAATAAAAAGGTGACGCAACACCTAGAATAGCCTTTGGACGAAATTTATGAAGTGGCATCTTGTATATTTCGTCCAAGGCTTCATGCACTTGTTATGGTGGCTTCAAAGTCCTGAAATCATCACTTGTAACTCCGTTCTTGTTCCCCTTGCGCAAACCATCATCTCCATGCTTGTTCTTGCTCCAATGTCATCCTTCTCCAAGCTAGGCCCTTCATTTGTAAGCAAAACAAATGTATCCAATTTAGGCAACATCATATTCTCATGAACATTAGAATCATTACCAAGAAACGAAAGTACCTGATAATTTAATTGGCGTGCGCGAGCTCTAGTAATTGGTCCAGTATATGTAGCAGTAGGGGCTGTGGGTGTAACAATGGTATTGATGTCCTCATCACTTGCACTCCTCCAGCTCTTTGGATAGCTGGGTATTCTTCTCTGTCAGAACCTATGCACACGAGGATCCTTAAATCAGTTGTGCCAACTGTTTTAAGTCTCAGGGGCTACTGATATACATACTTATCACATTTCCTTACCCGTATATCCTTTACGTATTGGTCCGTGGCCCTGGCATGGCCACCTTGAGCAGCTCGAATGTACGCGTCCCCTGAGTTGAAGGCAGCGAACGCCTCTTCAGAGAAATTAGGGCCGCGTAGTGCGGCCCGACGGCGCCTATATTTCATGGCGCTCTCCACTTCGGAGTTTGTAGCAGAAAATCTATCCGCATCCTCTATTGGAGGATCGTCCACGTTGACCTCCACCCTTGAGTCCGGCCTCGGAGTCCGACTGGTGGAGGCGTGACCGGCAGGCTCTCCGGATATAGTCCGGCGAGCGCTTTTTCTGTCAGAAGACAGTGGACATTGTTATATTTTAACAATGATAAATTCGTGGCAGGTGTTTTACATACCTTTGCAACGGCATCTCGGTCCTGACCGCCTTCCTTTTAAGCCTACCCGACTTCGGTGCCCCTTGTTGGTGAGTCGCTGTGGGTTCAGCTTGGCGCCCTGATGGCCTTCCTTGTAAGACGCAATACATGTGCGGTGGGTGAAGTGTAAAGAGGGAATCCTTTTTGGAAGTTGGGACTCTGGCTTTACTTACCTGGGATACAAGGAGTAGGCCGGGATAATCAGCTATGATGGCCACCATCACACCATCGCAGCTTAACTGATAAAATGTCCTATCAACAAGCTCCACAAATGTGCCTGGATCTTCTTCAAGTCCGGGGTCGAGAGCCCAGTTGGGGTCCTCTGGCTATGGAGATGGGCTGTGAACATCCTTCATAGCTCTTCGCAGTTCCTGCTATGAATTGACGAAGTAAACATCTATGCTAAAATGTGGGAAAGATTGGAATAAAAGATAGGGACTCACCCAGCTTGGGGGGTTGTTCATGGAGAACCCATCCCGTGGATTGATATGGATGAACTCCTCCTCTTCTACTTTGTACAAATCGGACAGTATCTTCTCCAGAGCGGCGGGAGAGTCTGGACCTTTACGGCCGCAGTGGGTGGCATCGTCTTCTCCATTGAAGTGCCACATGGGTTTTCCCCGATATTGAAGTGGCTGCACTCCCCGCATTATACATATGGACATAACCTCAATTGTTGTCAGTCCTGATTTGGCCAGCGTATTTATCCTGTCCATGAGGAAAAGGATCTCTCTATTATCTTCCTCCTGGGGCTCTTGGGGCGTCAGCTGTGGCGTTTCTTCAACGGGGCATTTACAAACTCGGGAAGGCCCTTCCGAACAGGGTCCGGAAGAGGGACGTCCTCCACGTAGAACCATTCTGAGGGCCAGTCTTTGGATATCTTCTTTGGGGTGCCGGATAGGTATCCGGTCCCAGCGATGCGCCATATTTTGGCTCCTCCCACTTGATATACCGACCCCTCCTGAGTGCGGGGTACGAGGCAGAATAGCCTCTTCCACAACTTGAAATGAGCTTCGCAACCCAGAAAAAGCTCGCAGAAGGCAACGTAGCCTGCGATATGCAGTATGGAGGCTAGGGTAAAGTTATGCAGCTGGAGGCCGTAGAACTCCAAGAGCCCGCGGAGGAAGGGATGGATTGGAAATCCGACCCCCCCTCAGCAAATAGGGGACGAAGCATACCCGCTGTCCCTTGGATGGGTTCGGAGAGCTCTCCGCTTGCTCCCCGCCATTATAGGTGGCTAGTCACCTTTCGGGGCGGGGACCATGTACACAGGCGGGAGAAACCCCTTGGTCTGCAACTCTACTAGTCGGCTATGGGGGACAGAACATTTCTCCCAACCGCCTGGCCTAGTGCTACGGGAGCGAGAGGAGGAACCGCAACGACCGGCCATGGTGGTGTGGATTTTTTCGGGCGCGCTCTGGAGAATACTCGCTGGGAGGAGATGGCGTGATTTGGATCAGAAGATCCCCGTCTCTTTTATAGATGATTTACTCGCATGGTCGGGGTGGCAAATGTAAAAATGCCTCGAATTCTCGCATTCGCTCGACGCGTGGAGACAACCGTTATTAAAGCACAGAAGCCGAGGAGTGCGACATTGATGAGGAGCCGGACACTGCTCGTTACAACAATACTCTAGAGGATTTGGAGAGGAACCCGCCTTGCAATGCCGGAGACAATCTGCGCGCCGGACTCATCGTCATTGAAGCGTGGTTCAGGGGCTACTGAGTGAATCCTAGACTAAGGGGTCCACAGACAGCCGGACTATATACTTTGGCCGGACTGCTAGACTATGAAGATACAAGATTGAAGACTTCGTCTAGTGTCCGGATGGGACTCTCCTTTGCATGGAAGGCAAGCTTGGCAATTCGGATATGTAGATCTCCTTCTCTGTAACCGACTCTGTGTAACCCTAGCCCCCTCCGGTGTCTATATGAACCGGATGATTTAGTCCGTAGGACAACAACAATCATAATCATAGGCTAGCTTCTAGGGTTTAGCCTCTACGATATCGTGGTAGATCAACTCTTGTAATACTCATATAATCAAGATCAATCAAGCAGGAAGTAGGGTATTACCTCCATCGAGAGGGCCCGAACCTGGGTAAAACATCGTGTCCCCTGCCTCCTGTTACCATTGGCCTTAGATGCACAGTTTGGGACCCCCTACCCGAGATCCACCGGTTTTGACACGACAGGGGGTGTTTAGTGGTTCATTCAAATTTTGGGAGAACAAGCATCCACGTCTACCTTACCAAGTCAATTCGAATCAAATTTCAAAATATTAGCTTGCCACTTCTTTTTTAGATGGTGAGATGATGCTCGGGACTAATGTGTTTTTACATGCTCGTTGCTAACGATTTACTATATGAAAAATAGTTGACCCACTCAAAAACGGGAATCAAACCCAAAATGAAATATCTCGATTAAATGAAATAGCTCGTTCACCAGGTCAAAATAGTGAACTAAATCCAAAATTGAACACCTCAATTGAGTAGCATGTTGTACTGTATTATAATGAACTTGTTTGATATGCATATCTCCGTTCATGCGTGGATTGCGGATAACATGTTCTCCAATTCAAATATTTGAATGCAATTATATATCAAAACATGGTTTATATCAGTCTTTGATGCATAAATGCGACCTCCCCCTCTCCCGGATTCCTATTCTCTCTCTCACCGATAATCTTCAATTCCATCGCACACATCCAAACACAAACCTTGTCGGTCCCTCTCCCTCTCTCTCTATCTCTCTCAGTGGGGGGGGATCTTTCTAGTTCGCATGCACACTCCATGTATAGGTCTCTTTGGCACACTATGTATGATTCTCTAGTCTAAGCTAAATATCTTGGGTGCACTCATCGTACGCACACAAATACCCTAGCTCGTTGCCCGTAACTCTCTCATGAACCACTCTGTCGTCTCGGGGCTCTTCCCTCTCTCTCCGAAGCTCTCCATCTTGCTAGGTCACCCATACACATGCATATCTCACTCGCACTCTATTGACCATCTAAAACTCTCTCTCTCTCTCGTTCTCTCTCCATCTCACATGCATACACACACAATCTCACGCCTAGCTAAGTATGATTGTCTCTCACTAAATTGTAGGCACACGCAGTCCCCCTATGTATATGACTAATACTTAGTCTCCATCACTAACATGTGCATTGTCTGTTTCCCTCACTTGGTCTATCTCGATTCCTCCCGGGGCATCTTTCTATCACACACACACCTCGTCCCTTGATCTCCCACCCATATAGGCCCCTCACGATCTCGGGGGGATCTCTCTATCACAAACACACCCTCTCTCCCTCCCCATGCGTCCCTCTCGACCTTTGTACCTTGTCGGCCAAACCTCTATTGGACATGTGCTATAGGGGTGTCTCTCTCCATTGCACACAATCACACACTAGCTATCTTAGTGTATCTCCTCACCTTGTTTTTCTATCTCGGAGATGCATGTGTGATATGTTTGCATAAGAAACAAACTCTCTCTCTCTCTCTCTCTCTCTTGTCGTTTGCTGTCCCTCTCTCTTTCACACACACACACACACACACACACTCTTTTTGCACACTCACTCATTCTCCTTCACACACACTTGACCTCTCTCGACTTAGGCACTCTCTTCAGTCCATAGCATATAGATTTATTGAAAAGTCAAACATCACAAAGTTTGACCATGTACGTGGAGAAAAACATTTACATCTAGAACGACAAACATATATCATTAGATTCTTCATGAGATGTAGTTTCGTATGATGTATCTTTGGTATTGTAGATATAAATATTTGCGTAAACCTGGTCAAAGTTTCAAAATTTCACTTCTAAAAAATTTATATGCACTGCATTATCAAACGGATGGAGTATCTATTTCCCCCTCTCAGCAATCTGACACACCGCTCAGCTGTATCGGGGCTCATCTATCTCTCTCAAACTTTATATGTCCCTGTTTCACACATACACATATCTCGCTCGCGCTACATAGACCCATCTAACACTCTCCACCCTTTTTCTCTATCTATATGACACGCACCCCCTAAGTACCATAATCCCTCCTCCATCATAGGCACACGCACTCCCCCCTAAGTATGACTACCTCTCACTAGCCATCAAGAACACATGTATTGTCTCCTTTCATCCATTAGTCTACCTCGATATCTCTTAGGGTATCTTCTATCATGCACACACCTTGTCACTCGATCTCCCACCCTGTAGTCCCATCACGATCTCCAGGGGATCACTTTGCCACAAACACACACTCTCTCCTCCCCATGTTTGCATTTTATCCACACGTCTCTCTCGACCTCTCTCCCTTGTTTGTCAGACCTCTCTTGGCCATGTGCCAGGGGTCTTTCTCTCTCGGTTGCAAACAACCATACACTATCTCCTCACCTCACTTCCGTTGTCGAAGATGCATGTGTGATATGTTTGCATAAGACACACACGCTTTTTGTCTACTTTATCGTGTGTTGTTCATGTCTCTTTCACACATGCACACATAATTTTTTCACTTACTCTTTGTACTTCTCTCTCTCTCTCTCTCTAGTTAGGTACTCTCTCATGTCCATAAACATATGGATGTTTTGACAAGTCAAACCTCAAAAAAGTTTGACCAGGTATATGTGGAGAAAAACATTTACATCTGGAACAATCATTAGATTCATCACAACATGTACTTACTTCATGCTATCATTTATCTTTGGTATTGTAGATATAAGTAATTTCTTTATAGACTTGGTCAAAATTTCAAAAGTTTGACTTTAAATAAAATATAGGCACTACATTATCGAATGGAGGGAGTAGCTATTTCTCTCTCTGTCTATGCAACAGACCCTGGGTATGTTGCCCTGACTATGCACAGGCACGAGAACAAGATTATGGCATCAGGCCATGCCAGAGAACAAGAGATCAAGATTTTCAAAGGACATGCTTGGAGAACAAGACAAGGTCAAGCCAGAGAAGCCAAATACCACAAGGAGAAAAGCCCCCCCTTGCCGGCCAGACAGACCTGGCAAGGGTAGAGCCACCCCTGGAAGAAAGCAACCAAGGCCTCCCGGCAGAGCCTGCCGGGACTCACGGAGGCAAGGAACACCTCATCAACCACTCCCCCATGACCCACGTCGTGGATCAGTGTGGTGTCAAGCCGCAAGGTGATTAAGTGGCAACCACTCTGTTGGATTTTGGGTTCCGCAAACCCTTGAGAGGTTTGAACACAATGGTGCGTGTGCAGATCTCAACCTACCCAGCCTGCCTACTCGCGATCCTCACAGCCTAGCGCGTCGAGCTCAAAGGGATAGAGAGACACAACAATTTATCCTGGTTCGGGCCACCTTGCGATGTGATACTCTACTCCAGCTTTGTGGTGGATTGCCTCGAGGGGCTGGGGATGAACTAGTACAGTGGATGAACAACCTTAGGAGGTGAGGTGTTCTTGAGCTCGAGAGAGCTGGTGAGGTGGTTGAGTGAGAATGGATGTGATCCCCCCTCCATGGTGGTGGCTAAGTCCTATTTATAGTGGACTTGGGCCTCATCCCAAATGTTGGCGGGAAGGATCCCACAACGGCCAGATTTGAAGGGGGACAAGAAGTACACCCTATCCTGACTAAAGTGGTCTTCGCTTGCAAAATCCTCTGGTCGTGACGCTGCGGTGGGCTCGGTGATGACCTCCATCCTACCGTTCTAGAGGTCTTGGTCTTGTTGCACTGGAATGGAAACCTTTGGCTGATTCCTCGGGACTCCGCACCTGCTGCTTGCCTCCTTTGCACCAAAGAGGAAACTAGTACTCTGCACCCACTGGCGCCCGCCTGGCCTTGGTCGTCATGGCTCATGGCAGTTGAGCCTCGTGAGGTGCACCTTGCATAGAAGTCTCTGCTCCTCGGGAGCCAGCTTGAGGAGGCCGATCCTCTTGGAGGTCTTAGCGTCGCCCGCCTCGCGAGGCCTGGCCCCTCGCGAGGGTCTTGAGTTGTTGATGCTGAAGCTGGGCCATACCAGGCCATCGATGGAGCCATCTGTGGGCCGCAGGCAGGCAAGTCTGGGTACCCCGTATCCAGAACACCGACAGTAGCCCCGGGCCCAAGGCACACTCAGGCTTGGCTTCTAGGCGAAGCCAAGGGGCAAGTGCGGAGTGCCGCAGGCCCTAACCGCTTGCGGCCTTGAATGACGCGTGACGATTGATGGGACGTGGGCGTCTCCACTCCCCCACGCTGCCTTGAAATTGGCCAAGCCTGGCGGCCGCCTATTGACAGAGCAGTCCGCCCTGTAGATTGTTGCGCTTGGCCCTTGCCCCTTCACTTCCCAGGCTCGCAATCCTTCACGCAGATCTGGTGCCAGCGCCGCTCCCCCTTCCTAGCTTCTGCCATGGCCCCGCAGCAAAGGAAGAAGAAGGGGAGGTCGCGCGCCTCGGCTGGACCCCTGCCAGCCTTGGAGCTGTCTCTCGGGCAGTCGGCGTGATCAATGAGGAGGGGCTGAACAAGGTCTACCCTGCCCTCGCAGCCGATTCCAACGAGTGGAAAGCGACGGCCGCCCGACACGCGTCTTGGCTTGTGGATGGTATGAGCGCCACTGAGATTCCCATCCATCTTCATGCTCTCTTCCCGGGCCTGATTCCCCCCTTCTCTCCTTTCTTCAATGCCATAATCTCGCATTACCAGATCCACCTGCTGCACCTGGATTCCCGCTCCATCATCCTCCTTGATATCTTCGCCTTCCTTTGCGAGGCCATGGTCGGCATTGCTCCTTCCGTGGCCCTGTTTCACCATTTCTTCTTGCTCCGCTTGGTCGATGCCCGCCAGCACTCGGGGTGCGTGTCCTTCAAAGCTGTTGCGGCAACGGCCGGCTCAAGAATCGACTTCGAGCTATCGCCAGACGCGAAGGGGTTCCGGAAGAAGTGGTTGTTTGTTGATGCCAGTACGCGCAGCCCCCTGCTTCTGACCCCTCAGGCGCCGGCCATGTCTAGCTCTGGCTGGGGACACACAAAGCTCGTCGATGGTCGGCTTGCCTGCGTCTAGAAGCGGCTGGACAGGCTGTAGAAGCTGGGGGTGACAACGACAATGGCGGTGAAGGAATTCGTCTAGTGGCGCATCGCCCCGCTCCAGCGCCATTCTCGCCCAATGTGGGCCTTCACCGGCGTCGAGGACTCCATGAGGCTCCAAGAGCCGACGTTGCCTTCCAAGACCCTGAACAAGGTGCTTGAGCTTCTGACGGGCAACTCCAGACCCGCTGATCTTCCAGGAAATGTCCGCCTCCTCAACCAATGCTCGAACGAGGTGGCCTTCATGGAGTAGATGCCCCTCTTCGATGAGTGGGGGTTACTCCCGGCGGGCCTTGAGGGGCCTCGCCAGAATCCCATCCTTGTGGCTCCCCTGCTACTTGATCCTGCGGCGCGTGCCCCAAGTGTGGTAGCAGGGAGGTGGACGCCACCAGCTGCTGCCGAGGAGACCTCCGGAGGTCCTGCGCCATCCAGTGCTTCGGAGGCTGAGACTCCTGGGACCCAGGAAGGGACCACCGCGGGGTCAGCGCAACCCGATGCTCCGTAGGTGGAGGCTCTTGAGGCTCGGGGTAATGGTTCCGAGGTGGCTACTGATGGGGAGGCGCCTCCTGATGCCCCCGAGGCTGCCGCCCAAGGAACCCTGCCGAGCGCTCCCGCTCCAGAGACTACCGCCCAGGGCGCCCCACCGAGCTCTCCTTCTCCAGAGGCTGCCGCCCAAGGCGCCCTGCCGAGCGCTCCTCCTGGGGACCGTCCCTCAAGGCCCGGCTAGCTTTGGCTAAATATTGAAGCACTCCATAAGAGGAAGGGATCTCCAAGCTCCAGTGGTGACGCCCACCGACCGCTGAAGCTGAGGAAGTACATGGCTGTGGATGAGTAAGTAACTCATTTTGTGATTCCCTGTGCGCCATGCTCTTTTCTGACTAGGGCCTCACAGGGTCCCTGTGACAGTGAAGCCTCAGGAGAGGCGTCCTTCCGAAGATCCTGGCTCAATCCCAACGCACAACACCCCATGCCCAGGCTCCGCTCGAGGAACGAGGCCGACCCTGGCTGTTGGGGCATCGCAAGGGAGCCCCGGACTCAAGCCTCCTACCTCCTTCTTCCGCAACCCGGCCTGGGGGGCAGGGGTGCACCGATGACTCTCCCACTGATCACTAATGGCGGTTGGGTGCCCCTTGGGCCATCTTCGTCTTCGGGTTTTGGAGCTGCATCGGCTAGCCCCCAGCCGGAGGCAGGCGAGCCGTCCCCACGCCTTCCAGGCGGCTCGGGGCTGAAGAAGCAGCCCGCAGCGGGCGTTGATGCCTGGCCTTGATCTGCCGCTTCGAGTTCTTCAGCAAGGCGATGCGTGCGATGATCTGGCTTGGTGGAGAGCTGGCCGATGTCGACACCTAGCTCGAGGCAGTGGATCGCCGGTTGGCATGCGAATGGCACCAGCTGAAGGTCGCCTTCAACCTTGGGCAGCTTCGCCGCGATCAAGCTGACACGCGTGTGGCGGCCTCCCTCACGACTTCTCACGAGGCTTGCCCCCGCACCTGGAGGAGGCCGATGCTGCTAACCACCGTCGCGAGGCAGCCGAGGCGCTAGAGCGGGAGCTCCTGTCCTCAAACGCCGCCCTCGAGCAGGATATCAAGGCACATGGGTCCCTCCTGGCCGCGTCGCCGGGCAAAGCGCCTCTCGTTGAGGCGGAGCTTCTGAGGCTCCAAGAAGACCTAGTGCTAGAGGCCGTGGAGCTAGCCTGGCGTCGGAGCGGCTGGAAGTGAGGGAGCGCCAGGCGACTGTGGCTGAGGATGCTGTTGCCACCCGAGGGGCCCGGGTCCGGCTGGAGGTTGAGGAGAGGGCGGCGAAGGCATGCACGAACCTGGCTGAAGAGCACCGCCTGGAGCTAGAGCTGCTCAAAGCCGAGCTCGAGGGCAGGACCGATGCTGTCGGTGTCAAAACCGGCGGATCTCGGGTAGAGGGTCCCGAACTGTGCGTCTAGGCGGATGGTAACAAGAGACGAGGGACACAATGTTTTTACCCAGGTTCGGGCCCTCTCGATGGAGGTAAAACCCTACGTCCTGCTTGATTAATATTGATGATATGGGTAGTACAAGAGTAGATCTACCACGAGATCAAGGAGGCTAAACCCTAGAAGCTAGCCTATGGTATGATTGTCAAGATGTATGTTGTCCTACGGACTAAAGCCCTCCGGTTTATATAGACACCGGAGGAGGCTAGGGTTACACAGAGTCGGTTACAATGGTAGGAGATCTACATATCCGTATTGCCAAGCTTGCCTTCCACGCCAAGGAAAGTACCATCCGGACACGAGCCGGAGTCTTCAATCTTGTATCTTCGTAGTCTTGGAGTCCGGCGGATATTGATAGTCCGGCTGTCCGGACACCCCCTAGTCCAGGACTCCCTTAGTAGCCCCTGAACCAGTCTTCAATGACGATAAGTCCGGCGTGCATAATGTTCGGCATTGCAAGGCGGGTTCCTCCCTTGAATAATCCAGAGAAGATCATGAACACCAGGATAGTGTCCGACTCTGCAAAATGAATTCCACATTCCACCGTAGAGAGAATAAAATGCACACTTAGTTCAATCTGCTGACGTATTATGCGGCGTGACATCACACCACAACCAAGCCTTTATTTTGAATCGTTTTTTACTATACCACCTCAGCACGTTTGGCGAAGCGGTTTCCTTGGCACGTCTCGTCGACGCAGAGATCCTGTTCCCCTCATTCCGGGATTCTCATCAATACGTGCATGGGTAACCCAACCGCTCCCGTCGCCACGCCTCCTATATCGAAGGGGGAATCCCAAACGGTCATGGAGACGGCCCTTGGTATTTCTTCCCCTTTATAAGAGGACCAAGGCTCGCCCTTGTTCTTCAAACTCGCATCGAATCTCTTCCCTGCTCCCAGTTCCAACACCCAGAGCCTCAGATTCGAGCGCTTCGGATCCTCAATCATGTCCGGCTCCAACCTCCAGGGTCGGTGGATGGAGGAGGACATATTGAAGTTGCGTGAGGCCAAGTACCTGGCCTACGAGGTTTCGCACAGGTTGCCTGCCCGAGGGTAGGCTGTGCCAGCCCCCGAGCCCGGTGAATACATCGTCTTCGTATCCCACCTCCGCCGGGGTTTAGGCTTCCCGACGGATCCCTTCGTGAGAGGGCTCCTGTTCTACTATGGGCTGGACTTTCACGACTTGGCTCCGGAGTCTATCCTCCATATCTCCGCATTCATTATCGTCTGCGAAGCCTTCCTCCGCGTCATCCCCCACTTGGCCTATGGTGAAGACCTTCAAGTGGAGCGAAGATGATCGGGGCGTCAAGCGAGTCTTGGCGGGCGACCATAAGCAAGAAGGTCGATGCCTCGTGGCTTGAGGTTCCTTCAAGAGGAACTTGGGCTGTGGCAGCGAGTGGTTCTATATCACCGCTCCAAGGGGCAGCAGCAAAAGCAGCTGCCCTCATTCCGCCGGGACCTCCACGCCAACCGATGTCGTGGGTCGACCAAGGGCTCAACTGGGGCCGTCGAAGACGTTCCCTCGCTGCGGGGCGGTTCGAGATCTCGAGCGAGGGAGATCGACCTGGTCAAGTGATACAGGTTATGCTAATCGGGCATCTTACGCCTGCAAGCGTCGTCCTCTCCGTCTATGGGAGTTCAACTCGGAGGGACCTCGGATTCTCCAACACTTCATGGGTGCGACACCCGTGGAGATGTACAAGTTGTTCTTCGGACCGCAGGTGGCGTGTCCGGATTTAGCCGAGGATGCAGGTCTAAGCCGCAATCGCCCGGATACTCAGGTAAATAGCTCAGAGTCCGGACATTACTTTTATGTGCCTTTCTAGAGTTAGCCTCGACCCTTTGTTCTTTCTGAGGAATGGGTGGCGCGATCAAGGCTGATAAGGTGTCTGCCCCCCCCGAGAGACCGCCTTGGAGCTGTCTTTGGTCGAGAATGTTGGAGGTTGCACCCACAGAAGGGGGCAATGGGGAAAATAGAGGAGCTAATATTTTGCCCAAAGGGGCGACAGAAGAGGGGGGAACCAAGAGCCCCTCCCTTCAGGGGGAGAAGAGGACCGCCTCCGAAGATCCGGAGGCCAAAGCCCCTAAGCGTGGGAAGAGATCTTCCCCGGGGGGTCCGGCGCTCGGAGAGAATCCGGACGCACAATCATCACCAAAGGATCGGCCCTCCAGCGAGCCGTGAGTATGAAAGAGGGAGTTAATTAGTAAGGAAATACCTTCATTTGTGCTTCTGTAGGTAACCGAAATATTTATATTGCAGTTCGGATCTGCAGCCTTCTCAGATGAGTTCATCTTGAGGGACCTTCTTAGGAGATGATGGAAGCGATCGCCTCCATCCATGGCGCCGCCAGATGAAGGCGGCGAACCCGAAGTGTCATCACGGAGGTATCCCAGTCGGAGGGGCGAGTGTTCGGCACCTACTAGTGTCGGCGGGAGAATCGAAGAATCGCTTGAGAGGGCATCCATTTGAGAAGATCCTTTGGCGGGTTTTGAGGTATGCAAAATGGCGCATCCTTTTGTCTTTTAACAATTTTGCACATAAAATCGCATCTGTATAGATAGTAGCCCACGAGACTCGGTAGGTTGTCGGAAGCGACGGCGTGCCGATGATCAAATCTCGAAATCTCAAGTAATGAATCTGCCGTCCCTATGCGGTGGCGGATAGTCGAGGCGGCCAGCGGACTAATGAGTTTGCGAATTAAGTCGGCAACTTGGCGTGGCGGATGCTGATATCACGCTTGTCAACCAGCGACTTGACGAGTCGCAAGGTAAATAAATTCTCATGATTGCTTTATTTAACGGGGTGAAGCCCTCCTCGATAAATTGTATGCTATTATGCAGACGGTCTGCTTCTGTGGAAAGCCTTGGGCGAACTTGCTCGAGCTAAGGAGCAAGCCCGAAGGAAGGCGCTGCCTCGAAGGCGGCGGCGAAGAGTTAAAGTCGAAAAAGCTGCGCCTTTGCCTAAGCAGGCGGAGGTGGCAATTGGCCATGAAGGTAAGGATCTTGCCGACCGCTATGAGGCTCTTGTAAAGGCGCTTATCGGGCGGGAAGACTGAAGAAGGCCACCGCCGAAGCCAAGGATGCCCGCTCTACAATCTGGAGCTATGAAGGAGGCTGCGCCCGGTGGAGAGATCGTGGTGGCAAGCCTTTTACTCGCTGCGTCGCCCGGTTTATGGATGCAAGGTATGCTCAATTTGAGCGGCCAGGAGTCTGGAAGATCCGTATATGGACTTGGCTGCAAGTGCAGCCGATCCGTGAAGCACTTCGGAGCCGGGAGGATCACGAGGAGAAGAAGAGCTATATTGGTCTCAATTCCACGATCCGGATCGCTCACTTCCATTGTGAGACCGGTTGGCGAATGGGCGAGCTAAATAGATTGTCGGACTTGCCATGACTCACATCGTGGCCCATGTGCGGCGAGAGGTCAAAGCGGACGAGCTACTTGACTTCTTGCAGCAATTCCTTGGCGCGGTGCCGCATATAAAGGACATGAAGCGGTCGGCCTGCGCCGGTAGCGGATGGCTCTTGCCGTGTGAAGCGCATTGTCGAAGATGGGCGCCACCACTTATTGCTGCCGGGGTTGGATAAAGACCGGCTCCTGCCGAGCATTATTCGGGAAGTTATGCGTGGCGCTTCGTGTAATAAAGTCGCGATGCTCGGCGAATATAACATTCAAATGAGCGCATTAGCTTGTAAATCGATGATTATGTTATAACTGCTTTTTATACTTGTGCGTCCCAAGTAGTAAAACTTCTCTGTCTTGGCCGTTCGTATACTTTTGTATAACGAAAGATTGCGGTCTTGACTTTCCCCGCCTGAAGTGCGAGGTTGTTAAAAAAAGCGGCGTTTTCACACTAATCCGATGTCTCGGTCCTTTTATAAGGAGGTGGTAGCGTAGCGAAGCGAGGCAATCCGGACTATAATGCTTTATCACTTTCACTTAGCGATGGAGCTCGAGGGTGGGGCTATGATATAGCCCTGGTGGCACCGCACATCTCGGTTCGAGTGCGTATGTGCACGACCGAAAGCGGTCCTTCGTCAGCGAAATTCTAAACATTCCGATAGTCGATCGAGTGGTTGACGGACTCTTCTTTGTATCATGACGATCGGTTTTCGGCTTTCTCTCTTGAGGTGCTCGCCCGGCCGGCGGGGCACAATCGCGATAGTTCTCCACAGTGCAGCGTTAGCCGATGATCTGAGCGTAAGGCAGCAAAACACGAGGCGGGTGTCGGTGTCAAAACCGGTGGATCTCGGGTAGGGGTCCCGAACTGTGCGTCTAGGCGGATGGTAACGAGGAGGCGAGGACACAATGTTTTTACCGAGTTGGGGCCCTCTCGATGGAGGTAAACCCTACATCCTGCTTGATTAATATTGATGATATGGGTAGTAGAAGAGTAGATCTACCACGAGATCAAACAGGCTAAACCCTAGAAGCTAGCCTATGGTATGATTGTTGAGATGTAATGTTGTGTCCTCTGGACTAAAGCCCTCCGGTTTATATAGACACCGGAGAGGCTAGGAGTTACAGTCGGTTACAATGGTAGGAGATCCACATATCCGTATTGCCAAGCTTGCCTTCCACACCAAGGAAAGTACCTTCGAGACACGAGCGGAGTCTTCAATCTTCTATCTTCGTGTGCAGGGAGTCCGGCGGATATTGATAGTCCGGCTGTCCGGACACCCCTAGTCGAGGACTCCCTCGGTAGCCCTGAACCAGTCTTCAATGACGATAAGTCCGGCGTGCATAATGTTCGGCATTGCAAAGGCGGGTTCCTTCCTTGAATAATTCGGAAAGATAATGAACACGAGGATAGTGTCCGGCTCGCAAAATAAATTCCACATTCCAAGCGTAGAGAATAAAACATATGCCTGATTCAATCTGGCGGCGTATTATCTGGCGGCGTCATCACACGCTACCAAGCCCTTGTTTGAATTGTTTTACTTATTCCACCTCAAAGACGTTTAGCGGCGGTTTCCTTAACGTCTTGTCGAGCGAGATCGTGTTCCCCTTATTCGAGATTCTCATCAATACGTGCGTGGGTAACCCAACGCGCCATTGATGGTGGCGCTTGGGAGATAGCGAGTTTTACCGGGCGGTGAGGGCGCATAGTTTTGTCGCCTATATATAAGGGATAAGTTTACCTTCTCACATCGCCTTGTTCCTCCTTTGCTTATCCGTCCTTGCGAACTCAAGATCCAACGCCCAAGCTCGCACATCTCACCTCGACCCTTCTTGAATATGTCCGGAGGGAGGCAAATGGATGGCCTCCACCGCCAGGGGAGGACATCACCAAGCTTGTGACGCTGGATACCTTTCGGCGACATCAGCGCCCCGGCTGCCGACGCAGGGCAGCTCATCCCTACCAGGGCCTCATGAGAGGTCGTCTTCCTTCCCACTTCCTCCGCGGACTGGGCTTCCGCTCCATCCATTCGTCCAGGGGCTCATGTTTTACTACGGCACGGATTTCCACGATCTGGCGCGAACCGTCCTCAACATCTCGGCGTTTATCGTGGTGTGCGAAACCTTTCTCGCATCGGCCCCGCTTCGGCTGTGGCTCAAGACCTTCAACGTCAAGCGAAGGTTGTGAAGGGACACAAGCGGAATCGGGGCGCCATGTTGGGCAAGCTGCCCGCGTCCCTTAACTAGAAGGGACCTTCGTCGACTTCGTCAAGGGTGGCAATCGGGGTGGTTCTACATCACCGAGCAGCAGCGAGCCTACATGGACGGCGGCCCCGAATTTAGATCTGGAATCCCCACGCAGCTCACCTCTGGAAGAAAGGGCTTGTAGTGGGGTGATCCGATGGAGGTGGCGGGACTTGAGCCTGCATCAAGAAGCTGGTGAGCAATAGGCTCGGCTCGTCGATGTGGTCAGTCATGCTCCTCCGGCGGATTCTCCGTGCCAAGACGGGCATTTAATCTATGGGAGTTTAATCCGGAACAGCACCGGGCGTTGGCGGGCTCTTGATACAACGTCACGAATGCGCTGGAGGTGCTGTTCAAGAGCGCCAAGCCCCATCATCCGCAACCGAAGACCGCGGTTTAGCTCGCATGATCTCCGGCCCGGCGAGGTAAGTGATTCGACCCCATTACGGGACACTTATAGTAGTTAGATTGACTCTAGCGAGGTTTTAATCTGCCTCTTCCTTTGACATGATTGGATGGAGAAGGCCAAGCTGCTATCAGCCCGGCTCCCATGCGGAAGAACCGATGGATGCCGCTTAGCAAGTCTGCTGGTTCGGCACCGTCGTGGTGCGGAGAAGAAGGCCAAGAAGGTGGCCACGGGGACTCGAAAGAGTTCCGTGTCGGCGTCTGACGGCGACAAGGACTCCTCCCGAAGGCGGCGTCGAGGAGGAGAAGTACTCTCTCGGAGGAGGAGAGAAGAAGAAGGCCTCCCCAATCGGGAGTCGAAGGGTCAAAGGGGAGAACTATTCCCCGGACGGTTTCGCCAACATCGGCGTTGGCAGGATGAGTGGCCTCCAAGGGCGAGGCGTCCGGCGAGGTCGTAAGTATTCGAACCATTTATATGCCGTACATTGTATGTCATGTAGTGTCCTTCTAACGCTGCATTACGCCCGTAGTCCGGCCGTTGGCGATCTTCCCGACTTCGATGGCGGGTCTTTGGCGCCGTCGGATGTAAATTCCATCGACCGCCTCTACCCCAGCGTTGTCGAGGGCGGCGGCGGAATCCTGAGAGGACCCGCCGGGAGGAGGCTCCGGAGGTGCCATCAGGCAGCCCCCCGGACTTCGTGCCGGACTCCACCTCGGAACCCGCAGTGGTTCCAGAGTCCGGCAAGCGGCCCCTTCGAAAGAAGGGCAGGACCGTGGCGCCGGCGGCCTCCGTCAACCGGGCGCCGGTAACTCTTCTGGGGCGCTTAAAGCGCTTCCATCGAGGAGAACACCGCACTCTCATGAGTGAAGTGATTGAGAAGGTCCAGCTCGCCAAGGCGGGCTGACCAAAGCTTCTGCAACCTTCTAACGAGGCTTTGAGGTAAGTTTAAAATTATATAATGTAATACCGCATAGGCAGTAGCCCACGATGCTTAGTTGGTGTTAGGAAAGAAAAGCGGACTAAGGATCTAACAAGATATCTGTGAGGTTTCTAAAAATATGTCAATATGGGTTTGCAGGCTCTTGTTGTTGACCTCTGCTGCGTGCTTGGCGAGAGGTCGGTGAAGAAGGACCTTGGCGGTCGGAGGAAGAGCTCGGCCATGCCAAGAGGCAGCTCAAGGAAAAAGAAGGTGAATAACACCACTTTTTTTAAAAAGTACCTTCTGAAAAAGGGTTTTGGTTGCAAACAAAATTAATAAGGATAATATGTGTAATGCAGGGGCCACTAACAAGGTGGCAGCCACGAAGGATGTCGTGTCCGTGGCGAGCATAATGCGGCCCGCAGAGCAGGCTGGCGAGAAGAAGCAAGCGGCAGCTGGTGGCGGAAGTTCGGCAAGAGCTCCGGGCTCTCATGGAAAAGCATGAGAGTTTGGGCGTGACTCAAGACTTCGAGAGTCGAGCTTGCCTCGTCTCGAAAGTGCCAAATCCGCCAAGGCGAGGCCGAAGGCCCATCGGAGGTAGAGGACATGAAGAAAATAGCGGCGGGTAAGGCGTTTTCATGCGAGCAAGCATGTTAATGTAAATTACGGATACTTACCCGAACTCGGAGCTCTCGAGGGGCATTTTGCGGATCTGCGCGTAGTCGTCGATGCCGCCGCATTCTATCGTGGCGGAGGAGCTCAGCGGAGAAGGTCTTCGGTCTCGATATCTTTGAGGCGGCCATCCGTGCCCCCAAGCGACCGGTGAAGCAGCTGGTCAAACTCCTAAGGTAGGCGAGGAGGCCATGAAGGGCCTCCTGGTCGGGCGTGGCTGGGCGAGCCATGCACAGCAGCTACTTTGGCCTAGTCGCGGCGGTTGGTGGATGCATGCCCAGGCTGGATGTAATCAAGCGCTCCGCTTTGCATTGAAAGCGCTCGTCGGGCCCTTGCCCGCATAAAGGTGCAATGGGGCAAAGCTGGATGCGGAGCTTCTCACGGATCCGCCACCGCCGGGCAAGGAGCATCGGACGCGGGCGATATTATAAAGTTGTCTGAAGGGACTGCGATATTGCGGATGAGTGCCCCTTAATGTAATCTTTGAGCGAACTTGCTGTGTTTTTATCCTGTGCGCTGAAAACTTCGTTTATATGCGCTATGAGCAAAGCTTGTTGAATTTAAAATATTACCTTCTGTGCGGCCGTTTGTTAAATTTGAGAGATGGCAAGTCGTTGGCTTCAGCCCCCAAGCCCGAGTCTTTGGGGTGTTGATGATAAACTTGAGCACTCTTGTTCCCATTGTTGGTTCCATCTAGGGAGGCGCTCAACACGACGAACAAGGCAACCGGACTTATAGTGCTTGAACACTCTCACATAGCCATAGAATTCTATAATTTTAAATTTCGGCGAAGCCCCAGGTATTCGGAAGACCGAATCGGGCGCTATCCACGCCGTCGGACATCATCGGAACTTCGCTCGGCGGCATGAGTCTTTAGGGACCGAAAAGACCTCTCGAACAGCGACCAGATCTCGCCTTATCATGCCGTCAGTTTAGCTTTCTCCTTCGAGGCGTTAACCCGGCTCAACCGGGCGCAATCGCGATGGTTCTCCAGTCTACCTTAGCCGGGAGCGGGCGTAAGGTACCAAAACATGGGAGCAGGCAAACCCAACTATTGACCCAAGACATGATTCGGAGCTGATTCATATAATGCTATAAGTTGAGTGCCGCACTTGTGAAAGTGTTAGGACTTAATCACACCATAATCTGGGAGCGAAGCCCTGGTGTATTGGCCGTACCAAAGTATCTGGTGCAAGATGTCATGTAATGAACATATGTAAAGATAGCATAATTGCAATGAAAAGGTAATGTACTTGCAAGAAGGAAGTGTTGCGTTGTTTATGAAATAAGATCGCTAATTAAGCGGTGACACAAATAGTCTTGATAAGCAAGGGATTTGGACTAAATTAACATGTCCCCCTCGAGGCTAAGCTGCAGACTTGGTGTATGTAATCGAATTTAATGCTCGTAATGGAGACCACACGAGTGTTAAATGCAGCCTTCTTTAATCCCTGACTGTTGCATCGTGAGTTTGGCAAGTTCGCCGTCGGACAGGGCTTCTGGTTAATGGGTCCTGTATATGCAAAAAAAAAGACAAAAAACAAAGCCAAGGGGGGCGATCGCATGAGCCCCTGGTGTGGTCGAGCCGCACTCTTTGGTCCTTGTGGTTAAGCCCCTCCCCTGCGCCCATGGTATCTCCAAAGCGTAATGATGTGCGGAGTGTTATTCTAGTGATCATCTTGTGAGGCGGGGTTGGGGCCGCGTTACTCTGGCGATGCTCGAATCGCGCCGGTGGTCTTGGTTAGTGTTGCTCGGCGCGCTTTGATGTATCGGCTTTTAATTGCGGACTAGAGAATTGCCGTGAAGGCTGCTCTGTACTTCTGCGAGCGCTGTATGTTCCTCCGTTCGGAGGGCGTTTCGTATTCCCATTGACCGTAATGACTCCACGAGGGCCTGGCATCTTGAGCTTTAGGTATGCATAATCTGGCACGCGTTGAATTTTGCAAGCGCGGTTCGTCCGAGCGGGGCATGATAGCCGCTTCTGAGCAGGACTATATCGAAGATTAACTCTTAACCGGAAATTATCCGGGATCCGAAGACCACTTCGGTGTGGTGAGCTTTGTGCAGTTGGCTTCCACTCTGGGATGACACCTTTAAAGGTTGTTTTAGTAGGTTTGATCTGGATGGGTCTATGCCCATTTTGCGCCTTGTGTCTGATAAAGCGAGGTTCAGGCTGCTGCCGCCGTCCATCGGGACTCTTGTGAGTGAAATCCATCGACGATTGGGTCTAAGACCAATGCGGCGAATCCGCCATATGCGTATGCTGGTCGGATGGTCTCGTCGATCGAAAGTGATCGGACGGGAGGACCATGGATTGAACTTGGGCGGTGGCTCCATCGCATAGGCGTCCGTAGTCGCGCTTCCTCTCCCTCTTGGGTATATGGGTCACGTAAATCATATTCACCGTCCGCGCTTGTGGGGGAAACCCTTCATCCTCTATTGTTCGTGGCGGGTCTCTTCCTCGTCGTCGCTATTTAGCCCCTTGTCATTATGTTGGCAATTAACGCCAGCCTGTGAACACCCAACAATCTCTATTGGTGTGATTAGCTGGCTTTTGAAGTGCCATGTATCGGCATGGCGGTCGAGTATTCGGTCCAGATTGGGCGGACCGGAGTTGTTCTTTTAAATGGCTTCTTCCGTTGACGGGTTTGGAGCCTCGGAATCCGGCATTGACTGCCGTATCCTCTTTGTAAATCGCCGTTAATCACGGCGTTTGTTTTGATTCGGCGTGACTGCCGTTGTTGTCCTTAGTGTCGGACTGCCGGAATTTTTGCGGAGATTGTTCTGCGGGCTAGCCAGCTGTCCTCTCCCGCCTGAAGCGGGTCATTAACGATGTGAGGGCTGCCATGGATTTGGCTTCTCCTGCCCGGTGCGGGCTAGCCATTCGTCCGGATGTTATGTTTGAAGGCTGCAAGGGCCTCCGCATCCGAGCGATCGGCGATTTGATTTTTCTTCGTCAAGAACCGTGTCGAAATTATGCGGCGATTCGTCTGCTGCTGAATAATGTGGCTTAGGTCATCGGCGTCGGTGGTGCACATATGTACCTTGGAAGTTATCAAGGAATCGGCCTCGAGTCTTCCCAACGCAATTGACTCTGCGGGCAGGCTGTTAAGCCAATGCCGAGCTGGTCCTTTAAGCTTGAGTGGGAGATATTTGATGGCGTGGAGATCGTCGCGCGGGCCATATGGATGTGGAGAAGATAATCTTGATCCACACATGAGGTCTATTGTACCATCGTAGATTCAATATTTATGGGTTTGAACCCTTGGGGATCGATGATCTATTACCTCGTCGATGAAGCATAGCGGGTGTCTGGCGCCCTATATTGAGCAATATCGCGGCGCAGCTCGAGGGCGCTATGCTATGTTGACCCGGCGGCGTTATATCGGTGGACGGTATTAAATGTGGTCGTAGGCATACGTGATCCATAGATGGATCTGGATTGTCTTGCTTTGTACTCAATATGTCTATAAGTCCGTAGCGTTCCCTTTTGGCTTCGTACTCTTAGATCTATGCAGGGGTACGGTCTTGGCTGGGGGCCTGAATGCCTCTCTGTCGCGACCACGGGGTGGTCGGTTAGCCATGTCGTGCGCTGGTGATGAAGGTATGTATGCTTCCTTCTCTAATCGGGGGAGCAGCTTGCGTCTTGGGTAACTTTTGGAGGGGATTTCGAGTTTATACTCTTTGGCCACGAGGACCTCAGTCCATCGATCGGCTAGCAGATCTTGATCAGCTTGGAGCTGTTGCTGCTTTTTCTTTAGGCGATTTGCCGTGGCTATGAGCCTGCGCCTAAAGCGTTCTTGTTCGACGGGATCCTCGGGTATGACGAATTCATCATCGTTGAGGCTTGCTTTGTCTTTGGAGGAGGCATATAGTTATCATCCTCAACCCCTTAAATGCTGCCATACATCGTGAGGGCTTGCTTCTGCGTCCTCTGCGCTGAGTCTTGCGAGGAGGGATCGTCTTCGGCACTCTCCGGAGTGTTATTGTCTCCGTGCGAATCTCCATTCTTGTTGTGGCGGGATTTAGGCGGCGCCCGTTGGCGCCGGCGTTTGGGCTGTTTCTTTAGAGAATCTTCCTCCGCTGCTTTTTCGCCATCCCTTCTTTTGGGGTATCCACCATGTAGGCGTCGTATGGCGAGGTGGCCTTCCGGTGCCACATGGTATTTGGGTCTGTTAAATCTCCGGCATCGTCGTCCATAGCGTCGATGTCGTCGGAGTCGAAGTCTAGCATGTCGGTTAGATCGTCGACAGTGGCTACAAAGTGGGTGGTGGGTGGGCTTTGAATTTCTTCGTCGTCCGAACTCCAACCGCCACAGCCATAGTCCGGCCAGATTCTCTGATAGCGAGATGCTTGAGAATTCAGGATATCGCCAAAAGGCGAGTGTTGGAAGATGTCCGCGGCGGTGAATTCCATAACCGGCGCCCAATCCGGTTTAATTGGTAGGGGCGCGGGAGGCTCGGAGTCCGGCAAGGAGTCCGGCGCCTCGAGATCACAAGTTTTGCAGGGGACAAGATTGGTATTCGGCTCCATCGCCGTGGATGTTGAAGCCCCCAGGGCGACGTCTATCCACCGGCCCTCGATATGGGCAATCGGCTCTGGGCTAGTGGCGGGCGGGATCAATCTTGACCACCAAAGCAGCATGTGGCGGCAGAGCTAGATCATGCCCATAAATCACGGTCTTGGGCGCTTGGCGTGGCTCGAGTCTGTCGAAGATCAAGTCTCGCGGTCATCGGCCGTGAAGTTCAACTTCGAATCTGACTGACGGCGGGCGTAGCTTTTGATCTGCTCGGATGGCCAGAGAATTGGCCCGATGCAAAACCGCCCAATCTGAAGATCTGTCGGGAGAAAAGTCTCACCACGGACAGCGTTGATGGTTGAAGATGCCATCGAGCCTATCGGGGCGACAGAGGAACTCTCAATGAAAGCACCAATGTCGGTGTCAAAACCGGCGGATCTCGGGTGGGGGTCCCGAGCTGTGCGTCTAGGCGGATGGTAACAGGAGGCGAGGACACAATGTTTTTACCCGAGTTGGGCCCTCTCGATGGAGGTAAAACCCTATGTCTGCTTGATTAATATTGATGATATGGGTAGTACAAGAGTAGATCTACCACGAGATCAAAGAGGCTAAACCTAGAAGCTAGCCTATGGTATGATTGTTGAGATGTAATGTTGTGTCCCTCGGACTAAAGCCCTCCGGTTTATATAGACACGGAGAGGCTAGGGTTACAGTCGGTTACAATGGTAGGAGATCCACATATCCGTATTGCCAAGCTTGCCTTCCACGCCAAGAAAGTACCTTCGGACACGAGCGGAGTCTTCAATCTTCTATCTTCGTGATGCAGGAGTCCGGCGGATATTGATAGTCCGGCTGTCCGGACACCCCTAGTCGAGGACTCCCTCACGGGCAAACCCAAAATTTGACCAAAGACATGATTCGGAGCTGATGCATATAATGCCTAACTTTCGAGGCGCGAACACTCCCTAAGGTGTTGGTCTTTATAATAATGGGCGAAACGATGCCTAAGCCCTAGTGTCGAATGCGGGCATGGTCTTACGGCAGCGGCGATGCCAAAGCGTTAGGCTCGCTTTGGCTATAGGAAGAAACCAAGGAGAATAACAACAAGAGACAATAAAAAAGGTCTCGCAGGGGTCTTAATCTGAAAAGAATCCTTGCAGCAGGTCCCTCTTGCGTCTGCTTTGTGTCTCCGTTCTTGCCGTTATCTGGGCGGGTATGCATGTTGTTCATCGTAGAAAGAGAGGAACGTTTAGTTTTAGAAACAATTCGTGTGAAAAATATGTAAAATAAGAAATACAAATAATTAAAGCAAGGTTTATATGAAACCGCGATTGTTTGTGCGTGCGGTCCCCTATGAAGGGATATGCGGCTAGGGATCCCCTAGCCTGCTGAGGCCGGATTCATCTATCCGAGTCCGGGGTCTTTAAGTGACCCTCGCACTGAAATGGCGCCATGTGGACCGGGCATCTTGAGTGTAAGAGACGCGTAATGCGGTAAGGCGTTGAAGCGGACAAAAGCCTTTCGTCCCAAGAGTGCTTGATATTCACTTTCAAATGGGGCGATATGAAAAATTAATTTTTAGCGTTGAAAATTGTTTGGCGATCGAACCGACTTCTAGTAATATAGAGCACATGCACTTGGCGTAAGGGCTGGCGTCACTCCTTTGAAGGAAGTGCGGCTGTGTCGAATTTTGGTAGGGTCTATCCCCATCCTCGGATTGTGTTTGAATATAGCGGGTTTAAGTCGCTTGCCTCCGTCCATTAGGGCGTTAGTAAATGTAATCCGTCTATTATGGGATGCAATATCGAAGTCCGTCCGCATTTGAGCAACTTACGTAATAGTCGGTGGTGAAAGTGATTGGTTTTGATATCCAATCTTCTACGGTCTGCTGGGTTGGACCGTCTTGACTCTTTTAGGAAGTGCCGCACTATTTTTCCGTGTTATCACATGAAGTGAGTTCTTGCTTTGACCCCTTGTGGGAAGTTCTTTTGTTTTCGGTGCCTGCTGGTGGGGTTTATCTTCTTAAGCTTGTGCGTCGAGCCCTTGTGTTCGGCATTTAGTCGGCGGACTGTTTAAAAACCAACAATCCTGTGGGTGTGATTTGCGAGCCTTCAGAAGTCTTGTGGATTTGACATATCCGACCCAAAATTTTGTTTAAGTTGGACAATTAAATCCTTTATCATCCTTAAGAGGCTGTGTCTTAGTATTGGGCGCGAGCTTTTGAATCGGCGTTATTGCCGTGCTCTTTGGGCTTTTCTCTTTATTCGGTATTGTTCTTTTCTGCGCCGTGATTTTCCGTTCCATCTCTTATCTCGGATGTACTTGGGTGTTGGTGCTGCTTCTTGCTAGCCAGCTATCCTCTCCGCCTGAAGCGGGTCATGAGGCTTGTTAGTGCGGACATTGTCCTCGGTTTCTCTTGACCGAGGTGTCTGAAACCATTCGTCTTGGACATTGTGCTTGAAAGCTGCTAAGGCTTGGCGTCCGGACGATCGACTATTTGGTTCTTTTGGTAAGAAACCTGTTCCGAATTTCATGCTGACTCTCGGGCTGTTGAGTTATATGACTTAAATCATCGCATCGGAGGGGACGGACATAAGTCCGTTGAAAATTCGCTCTAAGCGCGTCCTCGAGCTCTTCCCAACTTCCATGATGTTTTTGGGAGGCCTTTGAGCCAATGGCGGGCTGGCCCTTTGAGCTTGAGGGTAGATATTTTATGGCGTGGAGATCGTCTCCTCTGGCCATGTGTATATCGATATATAATCTTCTATCCAGACTCGAGTGCATTGTTCCATCGTAGGCCTCTATGTTTATGGGTTTAAACCATCTTTGGGAATTCATGGTCCGGCACCTCATCGGTGAAACATAGTGGGTGTCTGGCGCCCTATACTTGTATGTGCCGCTATCACGAACACTTGACGTGTTACTTTGCTTCTGGGGCCTTCTTTTTTGGGTCCGTAGATGGACTGGCTGGGCCATTTGGCGGTGGAGGCTCTATGGCCTCCTCGTCGAGATCTGTAGCGACTTACGCTTGGGTAGCTCTTCAATTGGTGGCCATTGCCGTGTTATATCTGCGGTTTTGAGCACTTTGCTCCATCTTATTCTAAGCGTGTCTTCCGCTGTTTTGAGCTTCCTTTTTTCCTTCTTGAGGCTTCTTGCCGTGGCGATGAACTGCGCTTAAAAACTCTTGTTCGGCGGGGTCCTCGAGCGCGGCAGAGTTCGTCATCATTGAGGCTTGCTTCGTCTTGGAGGGAGGTATAGTTATGATCCTCAACCTCTTAAATGCCCGCCCTTCGTGAGGGCTTGTACGCATCCTCTGCGCTGAGTCTTCTTTGGAGGGATTGTCTTCGGCACTCTACGGGGTATTGTTATCTCTGTGCGGAATCTCTATTCTTGTTGTGGCGGGATTTAGAGTGGCGCCCGCTGGCCTTGGCGCTTGGAGGTTGTTTCTTTAAGTGCGCCTCCGCTTGTTTCTTCGCCATCCCGTCTTTTGGGGTGTCCACCATGTATATGTTGTATGGCGAGGTGGTCTTCCGATTATTACATGGTATTGGTTCTGATCGTCTCGGCGTCGTCGTCCATAAGCGTCGATGTCTTGAATCGTAGTCTAGCATGTCGGTTAGATAAATCGACGATGGCTACAAAGTGGGTGGTGGGTGGGGTCTGAATTTCTTCGTCGTCCGTATCCCAACCATCACGGCCATAGTCGGCCGGACTCTCTGATAAAGAGATGCTTTAGTGCATTGAGAATATCGCCCGAAAATGCGAAATCTTGAAGATGTCATGGCGGTGAATTCCATAAGCGGCGCCCAATCCGGATTGATTGGCGGGCGCGGGAGGTTGAGTCCGGCAAGAGTCCGGCGCCTCGAATCACGAGTTTCACGGGGACAAGATTGGTGTTGGCTCCATCGCCGTGGATGTTGAAGCCCAGAGGCGTCTATCCACCAGCCCTCGATCTAGGCGATCGGCTCGGGCTAATGGCGAAGCTGATCGTGTCTGACCACCAAACCTTGTGATGGGGCGAGCTAGATCGTGCCCATCGTCACCGTCTTGGCACGCTTCGGCTGTGGCTCGAGTCCGTCGAGGATCAAGTCTCCGCGGACATCGGCCGTGAAGTTTAAACTTCAAATCTGACTGACGGCGGGGCGTAGCTTCGATCTGCTCGGATGGCCAAGTGAATTGGCCCGCGGTAAACGAAGCCCGAATCTGAAGATCTGTTAGGGAGAAAAGTCTCACCTGGACAGCATTGCTGGTTGAAGATGCCATCAAGCCTATCGGTGGCGACAGGAGGAACTCTCAATGAAAGCACCAATGTCGGTGTCAAAACCGGCGGATCTCGGGTTGGGGTTTGAGCTGTGCGTCTAGGCGGATGGTAACAAGAGCGAGGACACAATGTTTTTACCCAGGTTGGGGCCCTCTTGATGGAGGTAAAACCCTCGTCTGCTTGATTAATATTGATGATATGGGTAGTACAAGAGTAGATCTACCCACGAGATCAAGGAGGCTAAACCTAGAAGCTAGCCTATGGTATGATTGTCGAGATGTATGTTGTCCTCTGGACTAAAGCCCTCCGGTTTATATAGACACGGAGGAGGCTAGGAATTACAGTCGGTTACAATGGTAGGAGATCTACATATCCGTATTGCCAAGCTTGCCTTCCACGCTAAGGAAAGTACCATCCGGACACGAGCCGGAGTCTTCAATCTTGTATCTTCGTAGTCTTGGAGTCCGGCGGATATTGATAGTCCGGCTGTCCGGACACCCCCTAGTCCAGGACTCCCTCAGATGCCCTGAAGGTGAAGCTGGAATCTGCGGAATAGCGTGAGAAGGCCGCTAAGGAGGCTCTGCCCTCCTCCGAATCCGCCTTGGCCTCTTCCCGCGCCGAGTTATCGTCCCTTCAGCAGCAGGTCAAGGATACTGCATCCCTTGTGGAGAGGACCGCGAACAAAGTGAACTGTCGCCGGACGCTGGAGCGCGAGCACGGCTCGATGCTCCAGGACCTCAGAATCAGAGCTAACCGCGCCTTGGGCACCACCTACGACGAGAGCGCTCCTCATCTGCACGACAACGACTATGCCAGCCATCTCAACTTCTTCATCGGCATTGTGACCCACATGGAGGAGCGGGCCGCGAGAGCTCGCGAGCTGGTTGGAGAGAGGAGCCGGAGTCTTCCTGGGCGTGCATTCTCGCGTGTCTTCAGCAACCTTCTCGACCGCGATTCCCACTTTGACTTCAGAGCTATGCTAGCCCCCGTGCCCGCAGTTACTCAGGACAGACTAGCCAAGTGGGTGGATGACCATGTGGACGCGCTGGTGGAGGAATTTGCTCCGGAGGACGACACAGTGGCGATTGCTGCCAGAGAAGGTGGGGCGGTGATGATGAAGAGGATGGTCGTGACGACGCGATCCTCGCAAGCAATGCGGATGGGGGTGATGAAGAGGGCGCATCCAGCTAAGCCCGCATTTTTTTTGCCTTAACCTGTATGACCAAAACTTGGACGCCTCCTCGTGAGAGCGTTTTGAAAGGGGGGCCCCCTTGCAATGTATATGATGTTGAGGAGCGTTGCGAAAATTAAATTTTTTCCTACGGTTTCACCAAGATCCATCTATGAGTTCATCTAAGCAGCGAGTGATAGGAGTGCATCTACATACCCTTGTAGATCGCGGCGGAGCGTTCAAGAAGCGGGGATGATGGAGTCGTACTCGCCGTGATCCAAATCACCGATGACCAAGTCTTTGAGCGGACAGCACCTCCGCGTTCAACACACGTGCGGAGGCGGATGGCGTCTCCTCCTTCTTGATCCAGCAAGGGGAAGGAGAGGTTGAGGAAGAAGACTCCAGCAGCGACCTGACGGCGTGGTGGTGGTGGAGAAGCGATACTCGGCGAGCTTAGCCAAGCAACTGCGGGAGGAGGAAGAGGTGTAGCGAGGGAGGCGCCCAAGACTCGGGGTGCGGCTGCCCTCCCTCCCCTCCTTTATATAGGCCCCAGTGGCAGTCCTAGAGATGGGATCTCTGGGGGCGGCCAGGGGGTGGAGTGCCCCAAGGCAAGTGGGCCCCCCTCCTAGGGTTCCCAACCCTAGGCGCGGAGGGGCCAGGCGCACCAGCCCACTAGGGCTGGTCCCTCTCCACTTCAGCCCATGGGGCCCTCCGGGATGGGTGGCCCCACCGGTGGACCCAGGACCCTTCCGGTGGTCGGTACAATCTGGTGACCGAAACTTTCCGATGGCGAAACAGCACTTCCTATATATAAATCTTCACCTCCGGACTATTCCGGAACTCCTCGTGACGTCAGGGATCTCATCAGGGACTCGAACAACATTCGGTAATCACATACAAGTCTTCCTAATAACCTAAGCGTCACGAACCTTAAGTGTGTAGACCCTACGGGTTCGGGAATCATCTGAACATGACCAAGACAGCTCTCGGCCAATAACCAACAGCGGGATCCGGATACCCATGTTGGCTCCCACATGTTCCACGATGATTTCATCGGATGAACCACGATGTCGAGATTCAATCAACCCGTATACAATTCCCTTTGTCAATCGATGCGTTACTTGCGAGACTTCGATCGTCGGTATCCCAATACCTCGTTCGGTCTCGTTACCGGCAAGTCACTTTACTCGTACCGTAATGCATGATCCGTGACCAAACACTTGGTCACTTTGAGCTCATTATGATGATGCATTACCGAGTGGGCCCGAGATACCTCTCCGTCATCGGAGTGACAAATCGATCTCGATCCGTGTCAACCCAGCAGACACTTTTGGAGATACATGTAGTGCACCTTTATAGTCACCCGATTCGTTGTGGCGTTTGGTACACCAAAGCACTCCTCGGTATCCGGGAGTTACGATCTCATGGTCTAAGGAAAAGATACTTGACATTGGAAAAGCTCTAGCAAGCGAACTACGATCTTGTGCTATGCTTAGGATTGGGTCTTGTCCATCACATCATTCTCCTAATGATGTGATCCGTTATCAACGACATCTAATGTCCATAGCGAAACCATGACTATCTATTGATCAGCGAGCTAGTCGACTAGAGGCTTACTAGGGACATATTATGGTCTATGTATTCACACATGTATTACGATTTCCGGATAATACTGATTATAGCATGAATAAAGACAATTATCATGAACAAGGAAATATAATAATAATCTTTTATTATTGCCTCTAGGGCATATTTCCAACAGTCTCCCACTTGCACTAGAGTCAATAATCTAGTTACATTGTGATGAATCGAACACCCATAGAGTTACGGTGTTGATCATGTTTTGCTCATGAGAGAGTTTAGTCAGCGGATCTGCGACATTCGAGATCCGTATGTACTTTGCAAATATCTATGTCTCCATCTTGAACATTTTCACGGATGGAGTTGAAGTGGCAACTTGATGTGCTGGTCTTCTTGTGAAACACAGGCTCCTTGGCAAGGCAATAGCTCGGTGTTGTCACGGAAGAGTTTGATCGGCCCGACGCATTGGGTATGACTCCTAGGTCGGTGATGAACTCCTTCACCCAAATTGCTTCATGCGTTGCCTCCGAGGCTGCCATGTACTCCGCTTCACATGTAGATCCTACCACGGCGCTCTGCTTGCGGCTGCACCAGCTCCTTGCTCCACCATTCAACATATACACGTATCCGGTTTGTGACTTAGAGTCATCGGATCGTGTCGAAGCTAGCGTCGGCGTAACCCTTTATGACGAGCTCTTCGTCACCTCCATAAGCGAAACATGTCCTTTGTCCTTTTCGGTGCTTGGGATATTCTTGACCGCTGTCGGTGTTCCTTGCGGGATTACTTTGGTACCTTCCTACCAAACTTACGGCAAGGTTTACATCAGTGCAGTACACAGCATGGCATACATAATAGATCCTATGGCTGAAGCATAGGGGATGACACTCATCTCTTCTTTATCTTTTGCCGTGGTCGGGGATTGAGCGAGCTCAATCTCACACCTTGCAACACAGGCAAGAACCCCTTCTTGGACTGATCCATTTTGAACTTCTTCAAAATCTTATCAAGGTATGTGCTTTGTGAAAGACCTATGAGGCGTCTCGATCTATCCTATAGATCTTGATGCCTAATATGTAACAACTTCTCCAAGGTCCTTCATTGAAAAACACTTATTCAAGTAGGCCTTAATGCTGTCCAAAAGTTCTATATCATTTCCCATCAAGAGTATGTCATCTACATATAATATGAGAAATGCTCTGAGCTCCCACTCACTTTCTTATAAGCGCAGGCTTCTCCATAAGTGCATAAACTAAGCGCTTTGATCATCTCATCAAGCGAATGTTCTAACTCGAGATGCTTGCACCAGCCCATAAATGGATCGCTGGAGCTTGCATACTTTGTTAGCATTCTTAGGATCGACAAAACCTTCCGCTGCATCATATCTGAGTTCTTCCTTAAGATGTCCGTTAAGGAATGCCGTTTTGGCGTCCATCGCCATATCTCATAATCATAGTATCGGCAATTGCTAACATGATTGAGACGGACTTCAGCTTCTCTACGGAGAGAATGTCTCATCGTAGTCAACCCCTTGAACTTGTCGATAACCCTTAGCGACAAGTCGAGCTTTATAGATGGTAACATTACCATCGCGTCCGTCTTCTTCTTAAAGATCCATTTGTTTTCTATCGCTCGCCGATCATCGAACAAGTCTGTCAAAGTCCATACTTTGTTTTCATACATGGATTCTATCTCGGATCGCATGGCTTCAAGCCATTTGTTGGAATCTGGGCCGCCATCGCTTCTTCATAGTTCGAAGGTTCACGTTGTCTAACAACATGATTTCCGGGACAGGGTTGCCGTACCACTCAGTGCGGAGCGTGTCCTTGTGGACCTCTGAAGTTCGGTAGCAACTTGATCCGAAGTACCTTGATCATCATCATTATTTTCCTCTCCGGTCGGTGTAGGCATCACGGGAACATTTTCTGAGCTGCACTACTTTCTGTTCAAGAGGTAGTACTTCATCGAGTTCTACTTTCCTCCCTTACTTCTTTCGAGAGAAACTCTTTTTCGAAAAGGATCCGTTCTTGGCAACAAAGATCTTGCCCTCGGATCTTAAGTAGAAGGTATACCCAATGGTTTCCTTAGGGTATCCTATGAAGGCGCATTTTTCGACTTGGGTTCGAGCTTTTCGGGTTGAAGTTTCTTGACATAAGCATCGCATCCCCAAACTTTTAGAAGCGACAGCTTAGGTTTCTTCCCAAACCATAATTCATACGGTGTCGTCTCAGCGGTTTAGGCGGTGCCCTATTTAAAGTGAATGTAGCTGTCTCTAGGCGTATCCCCAAAATGATAGCGGTAAATCGGTAAGAGACATCATAGACCGCACCATATCCAATAGAGTGCGATTCGACGTTCGGACACACCATTCGCTGAGGTGTTCGGTGGCGTGAGTTGTGAAACGATTCCACATTTCCTTAAGTGTGTACCAAATTCGTGACTTAAATATTCTCCTCCACGATCGATCGTAGGAACTTTATCTTTCGGTCACGTTGATTCTCTACCTCATTCTGAAATTCCTTGAACTTTTCAAAGGTCTCGGACTTGTGTTTCATTAAGTAGACATACCCATATCTACTCAAGTCATCGGTGAGAGTGAGAACATAACGATATCCTCCATGAGCCTCAACGCTCATTGGACCGCACACATCGGTATGTATGATTTCCAATAAGTTGGTTGCTCGCTCCATTGTTCGGAGAAGCGGAGTCTTGGTCATTTGCCCATGAGGCATGGTTCACATGTGTCAAATGATTCATAATCGAGAGACTCTAAAGTCCATCGGCATGGAGCTTCTTCATCGCTTGACACCAATGTGACCAAAGGCGGCGATGCCACAAGTATGTGGGACTATCGTTATCAACTTTACATCTTTTGGTATTCACACTATGAATATGTGTAATATTACGCTCGAGATTCATTAAGAATAAACCATTGACCATCGGGGCATGACCATAAAACATATCTCTCATATAAATAGAACAACCATTATTCTCGGATTTAAATGAGTAGCCATCTCGTATCAAACGAGATCCAGATACAATGTTCATGCTCAAACTTGGCACTAAATAACAATTATTAAGGTTTAAAACTAATCCCGTAGGTAAATGTAGAGGTAGCGTGCCATGGCGATCACATCGACCTTGGAACCATTCCCGGCGCGCATCGTCACCTCGTCCTTCGCCGATCTCCGCTTATTCCGCAGCTCTGCTGTGAGTTACAAATATGAGCAGCGGCACGGTATCAAATACCGGGAGTTACTACGATCTTGGTAAGGTACACATCAATTACATGTATATCAAATATACCTTTAGTGTTGCCGGCCTTCTTGTCCGCTAAGTATTTGGGGCAGTTCCGCTTCGATGACCCTTCCTTTGCAATAAAAGCACTCGATCTCGGCTTGGGTCCATTCTTTGACTTCTTCCGGCAAGCTGGCTTACGGTAGCGGCAACATCCTTGCCGTCCTTCTTGAAGTTCTTCTTACCCTTGCCCTTCTTGAACTTGGTGGTTTTATTGACCATCAACACTTGATGTTCTTTCTTGATTTCTACCTCTGCCGACTTCACATTGAAAATACTTGAGAATAGTTTTCACCATCCCTGCATATTGTAGTTCATCACAAAGCTCTTATAGCTCGGTGGGAGCGACTAAGGATTCTGTCACCGCCTCGTCAGGAGGTTAATGTCCAGTGGGACGGCGGTTGTGCAACCAGGACATTTTGAGTATGTGCTCCTTGTGAAACTATTTTCCTCCATCTTACAACTATAGAACTTGTCGGAGACTTCATATCTCTCGACCGGGCATGAGCTTGGAAAACCATTTTCAGCTCCTCGAACATCTCATATGCTCCGTGTTTCTCAAAACACTTTTGGAGCCCCGGTTTTAAGCTATAAAACATGCCGCATTGAGCACGTGACTGACAAGCGTTCATAACGTCTTGGTTCTCTGGGATGGGTGCTTCACCTAGCGGTCCATCTAGGACATATTCTTTCTTGGCAGCTATGAGGATGATCCTCGGGTTAGGACCCGTCCGTATAGTTGCTGCCATCATCTTTCAGCTTGGTTTTCTCTAGGAGCGCGTTGAAGTTCATGTTGACATGGCGTTGGCCATTTGATCTACAAGACATATTTGCAAGGTTTTAGACTAAGTTCATGATAATTAAGTTCATCTAATCAAATTATTTAATGAACTCCCACTCAGATTAGACATCCCTCTAGTCATCTAAGTGTTACGATCCGAGTCGACTAGGCCGTGTCCGATCATCACGTGAGACGGACTAGTCATCATCGGTGAACATCTCCATGTTGATCGTATCTTCCATATGACTCATGTTCGACCTTTCGGTCTCTATGTTCGAGGCCATGTGCATACATGCTAGGCTCGTCAAGTTAACCCTAAGTGTTTTGCATGTGTAAAACTGTCTTACACCGTTGTATGTGAGCGTAAGAATCTATCACACCCGATCATCACGTGGTGCTTGAAGCAGCGAACTTTAGCAACGGTGCACAGTTAGGGGAGAACACTTCTTGAAATTGTTATAAGGGATCATCTTATTTACTACCGTCGTTCTAAGTAAACAAGATGCATAAACATAATAAACATCACATGCAATTATATAGTAGTGACATGATATGGCCAATATCATATAGCTCCTTTGATCTCCATCTTCGGGGCTCCATGATCATCTTTGTCACCGGCATGACACCATGATCTCCATCATCATGATCTCCATCATCGTGTCTTCATGAAGTTGTCACGCCAACGACTACTTCTACTTCTATGGCTAACGCGTTTAGCAATAAAGTAAAGTAATTTACATGGCGTTCTTCAATGACACGCAGGTCATACAAAAATAAAGACAACTCCTATGGCTCCTGCCGGTTGTCATACTCATCGACATGCAAGTCGTGATTCCTATTACAAGAACATGATCTCATACATCACAATATATCATTCATCATTCATCACAACTTCTGGCCATATCACATCACAAGACACTTGCTGCAAAAACAAGTTAGGCGTCCTCTAATTGTTGTTGCATGTTTTCTGTGGCTTCTATAGGTGATCTAGCAAGAACGTTTTCTTACCTACGTTAAAGCCTGGCGTGATTTGTCAACTTCTATTTACCCTTCATAAGGACCCTTTTAATCGAATCCGCTCCAACTAAAGTGGGAGAGACAGACACCCGCTAGCCACCTTATGCAACTAGTGCATGTCGATCGGTGGAACTTGTCTCACGTAAGCGTGCGTGTAAGGTCGGTCCGGGCGCTTCATCCCACAATACCGCTGAAGCAAAATAAGACTAGTAGCGGCAAGAGAGTTGACAACATCTCGCCCACAACAAAATTGTGTTCTACTCGTGCAATAGAGAACTACGCATAGACCTAGCTCATGATGCCCTTTGTTGGGGAGCGTTGCGAGAAAATTAAAAAATTCCTACGGTTTCACCAAGATCCATCTATGAGTTCATCTAAGCAGCAGTGATAGGGTGCATCTACATACCCTTGTAGATCGTGGCGAAGCGTTCAAGAGAGCGGGGATGATGGAGTCGTACTCACCGTGATCCAAATCACCGATGACCAAGTCTTTGAGCGGACAGCACCTCCGCGTTCAACACACGTGCGGAGGCGGATGGCGTCTCCTCCTTCTTGATCCAGCAAGGGAAGGAGAGGTTGAGAAGAAGACTCCAGCAGCAGCCTGACGGCGTGGTGGTGGTGGAGAAGCGATACTCGGCGGGGCCGCCAAGCAACAGCGGGAGGAGGAAGAGGTGTAGCGGGGAGGGCGCCAAGACTCGAGGGTGCGGCTGCCCTCCCTCCCCTCCTTTATATAGGCCCCAGGCGCCGGTCCTAGAGATGGGATCTCAAGGGGCGGCGGCCAGGGGTGGAGTGCCCCCAAGGCAAGTGGAGGCGCCCCCTCCCCCCCCTAGGGTTCCCAACCCTAGGCGCGAGGGTGGACCAAGGCGCACCAGCCCACCAGGGGCTGGTCCCCTCCCCACTTCAGCCCACAGGGCCCTCCGGGATGGGTGGCCCCACCGGTGGACCCGGGACCCTTCCGGTGGTCGGTACAATCTGGGTGACCCGAAACTTTCCGATGGCGAAACAGCACTTCCTATATATAAATCTTCACCTCCGGACTATTCGGAACTCCTCGTGGCGTCAGGGATCTCATCAGGGACTCGAACAACATTCGGTAATCACATACAAGTCTTCCTAATAACCCTAAGCGTCACGAACCTTAAGTGTGTAGACCCTACGGGTTCGGGAATCATCTTGAACATGACCGAGACTGCTCTCGGCCAATAACCAACAGTGGGATCTAGATACCCATGTTGGCTCCCACATGTTCCACGATGATTTCATCGGATGAACCACGATGTCGAGATTAAATCAACCCGTATACAATTCCCTTTGTCAATCGATGCGTTACTTGCGAGAGACTTCGATCGTCGGTATCCCAATACCTCGTTCGGTCTCGTTCTTGGCAAGTCACTTTACTCGTCTTGTAATGCATGATCCGTGACCAAACACTTGGTCACTTTGAGCTCATTATGATGATGCATTACCGAGTGGGCGAAGATACCTCTCCGTCATACGGAGTGACAAATCGATCTCGATCCGTGTCAACCCAGAGACACTTTTGGAGATACATAGTGCACCTTTATAGTCACCCGATTCGTTGTGACGTTTGGTACACCAAAGCACTCCTCGGTATCCGGAGTTAAGCGATCTCATGGTCTAAGGAAAAGATACTTGACATTGGAAAAGCTCTAGCAAGCGAACTACGATCTTGTGCTATGCTTAGGATTGGGTCTTGTCCATCACATCATTCTCCTAATGATGTGATCCGTTATCAACGACATCTAATGTCCATAGCGAGAAACCATGACTATCTGTTGATCAGCGGGCTAGTCGACTAGAGGCTTACTAGGGACATATTATGGTCTATGTATTCACCGTGTATTACGATTTCCGGATAATACGGTTATAGCATGAATAAAGACAATTATCATGAACAAGGAAATATAATAATAATCTTTTATTATTGCCTCTAGGGCATATTTCCAACAGTCCCGGGCTCCCCATGCCACCCCAAAGCCCTTCGTGCTCCTGCGGCTGTGCCGCCTCCTTGGTAGCCCTGGCGGTGGCTGCGCCCTGGTTCACCAGCGATCCATAGTTAGCGCAAGCGTGCTCCTGAGGCGTAAGCTGTACCCAGTGGTTGTTGCCGTCGAAAGCGTTGGTGGAGCCCTGCAGCGGCTCGCAAAGAGCCTCGGCCTCGTGTACCTCCAGCGCCCAGCCTGGCATGGGGGATCGGCTGGGGCCTTCTCCCGACGCATACCTCAGGTCCACCATGACGGGCACGTAGGCTTCCAGGCCGGCCGCGCTTGTGTCGCTGCCCGGTTGCCTCGCGCTTCTACCCCCTGCGGTCGTCATCAGGTCTGGTGACGAGGCCGTTACCCAGCCGCCGCGAGGGAGGTTGCTGGTCGCCCGCCCGAGTGGCATGGTCGAGCGGTCGCGGGCTGCACCGTGAGGCAGGCCGATGCCGAGAGGCTCTTCAGGGGCCCTAGGAGGGGGCGCGCGGGTGTGGCGAGGGTGAGCACGCGCTCTCACCATGGCCTGTGACGTGGGCAGGGTGCAGAATGGTGCTACGCCCTTGCATGCTGCATCCAGCAACTCGGCAAGTCGCTCCAGCAGGGTGTTGCGGCCGCTTTCCGCCAGCCTGCACCTCAGTAGTTCTCGAGCCACGATGACCATGGCTCGCATGTTTGCCTGCTCCCGACGAGTGTGTGGTGCTATTGCCGTGGCGTAGCTTGAAGACCGTGTGGCGGCGTGGTTGCAACGTGGCGCAAGAGCAGGGGGCTGCGGCCCGCACCTCCCGCGGCCGACGGCACCAGGCGGACCACGGGCCGCGAGCAGCGTGGAGTGGAGGTCCTCTTCGTCGGCAAGTGCTGTCGAAGAAGCCCGGACAACCCAGTGCTCAACGTGGGCTCTCGAGGCATCGGTCATGGTGTCGGTGGAGTAGCGGTGGAGCGGTCGACGAAAGATAAGATCCAACGCACCTCTACCTGGCACGCCAAATGTCGGATTTCGGGTTCCGCAAACCCTTCAGAGGTTCGAACACTGGGGTGCGTGCAGAGATCTCAACCGACCCTCCCTGCCTGCCTACTCGCGATCCTCGCAACCTAGCGCGTCGAGCTCAAAGGGACAGAGAGACACACCAGTTTATCCTAGTTCGGGCCATCTTGCGGTGTAAAACCCTACTCCAGCTTTGTGGTGGATTGCCTTAAGGAGCGGGGGATGACCTAGTATAGTGGATGAACAACCTCAGGAGGTGAGGTCTTCTTGAGATCGAGATAGCTGGTGAGGTGGTCGAGTGAGAATGGATCTGATCCCCCCTCCATGGTGGTGGCTAAGTCCTATTTATAGTGGCCTTGGTCCTCTTCCCAAATGTTGGCGGGAAGGGATCCCACAACGGCCAGATTTGAAGGGGGACAAGAAGTACACCCTATCCTGACTAAAGTGGTCTTTGCCTGCAAAAGCCCTCTGGTCATGACGCTGCGGTGGGCTCGATGATGACCTCCGTCCTGCCGTCTTGACGGTCTTGGTCTTGTTGCACCGGAATGGAAACATTTGGCTGATTCCTTGGGACTCCGTGCCTGCTGCTTGCCTCCTTTGCACCAAAGAGGAAACTGGTACTCTGCGCCCGCTAGCACCCGCCTGCCCTGGGTCATCATGGCTCACATCAGCTGAGCCTCATGAGGTGCACCTTGCATAGAAGTCTCCGCTCCTCGGGAGCCATCCTGAGGAGGCCGATCCCCTTGGAGGTCTTGGCGTCACCCGCCTCGCGAGGCCTGGCCCCTCGCGAGGGTCTTGAGTTGTTGATGCTGAAGCTGGGCCGTACCAGGCCGTCGATGGAGCCACACAGTGGGCCGCAGGCAGGCAAGTCTGGGTACCCCCGTACACAGAACACCAACACACTCACCACATGGAAGCCCCTTTCTACAGTAAAACCTAATGACACCCGTCCTATGACGTGTCGAACAAGCAGGCGTGGAGCTGGCAGAATAAGCCCGACAAGGCTTGCCGGGCGAGCAACGATGTGACATTGAGCGGCGCATTTAATGCGACCTGTCAGCCTACAGAGTTAGGTATGATAGCACCGTTTGCTGTCTTATTAGTGTCTAATGACTGATTTGCCATTGTGGTGACCCCTTAATCTATAAAAGGAGGCCCATGGTATCTGTAGAAGGGGTTCGGTTCGTTCGGCTCGTGAGGCTGGAGATTCAGACGCCCGTACGTGCGTAGCCACTACCGCCCCTGCCGGGAAAATGTACTACGCCCCCACCACTCTTCCACCATCAATCCACCAAAGCAGGAGTAGAGTAGGGTTTTATGACTGACGGCGGCCTGAACCTAGGTGAAATTGCTCGTGTGATCCCCGCCGCGCTACCACCATGCTACTCTACACTTTGTGCAACGCGACGCCCCCCTGTCGAACCAGCAAGGGCCGCTTGGTCCCATAGGTGGCCGTGGTTTCCCGCGACATCTTTGGCGCGCCAGGTAGGGGGATCGCTTGCGCGAACCTGAAAGCGTGCGTAGCACGTCACCTTCATCACCATCTTCATCTTCCACGGTGCCATCGACCATGGCACCCAAGTAGAAGTCTGGTGTTTCAGCTCCACCATCCACCTCAAAGGCTCCGCCACTCGCAGCTTCCAATGCTACGGGAGGTGCGGAGGCATGCGACGATGTGGACGCCGCTATGGATCTGGTCGGAGCAGGAGGCACCATCACCATTTCCCCCGCGGCCGCAGAAGCAGGAGGCACCGTAGGAGAGCGACATCAGCAACACCCCGACGGCCATGCTCCACGAGGCACGGGTGGAGGGGCTACTCTGTCCGCACCTCCTCGGCTCGCCAACGGGCACAACCGCAGTGATGGCACTCGGTCTGGGGCGAGCTACCGCCCTCCGCCCGCCCCTATCACAGGAGCAACTGCTGCACGTGCACTTTCGCCTAGGCAAGTCGACCAAGCTGCTGCGCCGAACGGAGCCACTGGTCTGCAAGCGCCTTCGCCGCGCCACCATGCCATCCAGGTGGCCGCCCCGCAACAGCGAGGGCACAGCATTGTCGCTACTGGCACCATCAGAAGCCGGGCGACGGTGTGATCTGCATCATCATTACCTTGCACAGCTACGGAGGCCATGGCGCGGGCTTAGCTGCTACTTAGGGTCCTGCCAGCAGCTGAGCAAATGGACGAGTGGCGTGCCACCATCCAGAGCCTGCTCGGATTCATTGAGGCTAGGGGCCCATAGCGAGCCGGCCCACCACGACCTCCCCAAGTGACGACAACGGCCTGTGCTGCTGGTCGTATGGAAGGAGCCACCCCCACGGCGTAGTCCCCGCAACGGCCACCAGCGCGAGCTCGTCAACATCAAGAAGCTCACGACGTCTCGATGGCCTCTTATGACCCTTGAGCGAGTCTAGATCGACGGCACGCCCTGGAGGACAGGCGGAGGGAAAACACGCGCATTGTCATTGAGCAACACCGTGGCGACCACCTCCAGACCAATGGGGGCAACGGTCCTAATGTTGACGAGCCTATGCCCGATATTGGCGGGTGCCTGCCTTTCGAAGTTGGATGCCCTTCCTTTACTCGCGAGCTGTGGCAAGTCCGTTGGCCATCCGTCCGCACGTTCAAGCCAGAGATACCTGAGAAGTATGATGGGAGACTCAACCCAACAGAGTTCCTGAGCATCTACACTATTGCCATCCAGACTATCAAGGGAAGAGATGAGAAGGTATTCGCTAACTACTTTCCTTTGGCTCTCAAATCCAATGTGAGGTCTAGGTTGATGCATCTGCCGGAGAACTCCATTTCTTCCTGGGCTGACCTTTGCTATGAGTTCATTGGCGCCTTCACTGGCGGCCATCAAGAGCCGGGACGACCCTGCGATTTGCAGCTTCTCCAGCAGAAAGAAGGAGAGACGCCCTGGAAGTATTTGCAGAGGTTCAGCAGAGTCCACAGGAACTTCCCAAACACCCATCCGGCAGCTGTGATAGCCGCCTTCCAGTACAATGTGCGCAACCGCAAGATTCGTTCCAATATGAATGTGCGGATGCCCAAGACTGTGAAGGAGCTCTACACCCTAGTGGATAAGTGTGCTCGGATGGAGGAAGGGAGGAAGTTTCCCGGAGGGGAGGATTGCATCAATATGGATTCAGAAGATGATGATGAATCCACCAGTCAAAGGAAGAGCAAGAAGCATAAGAGGTCGAAGGATAAGGCAGTGATGACTGTTGAAGGATCGGGCACACCCAGTACCGGCAAGACCGCCAAGGCTGAAGTCCCCGACAAGGAGGCTGCCGTGTGCACTGATTGCCGAGAAGCTGTGGCTGCCAAGAAGGCCGGAAGGGGTGATGGGCCGTATTGTAAGATCCATCAGACCAAGGGCCATGACCTTCAAGAGTGTTATCAGGTTGAGCAGCTTGTCAAGAGGCACAAAGCTCAGTATGAGAAGCATGACAAGGAAAAAGGTCAGAGTGCCGCTGGCGGCAAGGGCCGTGGCGGTGAAGCAAATCGCCCTGGCAAGCCACTTCGGAACAAAGGAAAACCCGCAAGTGGTCAAGAGAAGGAAGCTTGTGATGATGAGCGTGATGGGCATCAAGAGGAAACCAGTGAGCAAGACTTTCATAAGGCCACTGATGCCCTGTGCATTGACGGGGGTGCATCCTTGCAATCCTCTCACCGCCAACTCAAACGTTGGGCACGTGAGGTCAATGTCGTGGAACCAGCACCGGAGGCCCGGAAACTGCTCAAATGGTCACGCACGCCCATAATCTTTGAAAAAGAGGATCATCCTGACCATACTACTATGGTAGGATGCTTGCCATTGTTGGTCTGTCCAACAATTCACAACCTCAAGGTCACTAAGATATTGGTGGACGGCAGGGCCGGGTTGAACCTGATTTCCCCATAGGTTATCAGCAGACTTTAGATAGCAGAAGAAGAGCTAGAGGTCATCGGCATGTTTCAAGGAGTTAATCCCGGCAGGAGTCATCTTAAGGGAAAGGTCACGTTGCCTGTGACGTTTGGAGGAGAATTGAACTACCAGACAGAAATGATTGTGTTTGATGTGGTCGACCTCCCCTTGCCTTACAATGGGATCCTTGGACGACCTGCCCTGGCCAAATTCATGGCAGCATCCCACTATGCCTACAATGTCTTGAATATGCCTGGGCCACTTGGAATCATCTCCATCCCATCAGATGAGAAGGACGCAATCATTTGCGTGGGCAAGATGTACCGGGGCCTTGATCATGATAGAAGCGACGGCGAGGAGCAGTTCCGTCAAAAGCGAGAGGAAATAAGAAGGATAACGAGGGCGCTTGACAAAGAATCCGGGAGCGTACATCTTGGTCGTTGCTTTGTTGATGATTTGCCAGAGAGTTCCAACAACAAAAGGACCTAGGTTTCTACTCCACAAGTGAAGAAGGTCTCGGTAGGGCTGGCTGGCATTGATGGTACCTTTACCATCAGCGCCACCCTCGATGACAAATAGGAAAGCACGCTCGTTGCCTTCCTGCGGGCAAATATTGATGTGTTTGCTTGGCAACCATCTGATATCCCCAGTGTTCCCAGGGAGGTAATCGAGCACCACCTTGCTGTTTGCGCACATGCCAGACCTATCAAGCAGAAAGTATGGAAGCAGGCCTTGGAGAGGCAGCAGTTTATTGCAAAAGAGATCAAGAAGCTTGAGGCAGCTGGTTTGGTTAGAGGAGTGCTACATCCCACTTGGCTAGCAAATCCAGTGGTGGTCCGAAAGGCTAACAGGAAATGGAGGCTTTGCATAGATTTCACAGATCTCAACAAGGTTGGCCCGAAGGACCCATTTCCCTTGCCACACATCAATCAGATTGTGGATTCCACTTCAGGTTGCGATTTTCTTTCCTTCCAGGATGCATATTATGGATATCACTAGATCTTCATGTACAAGGAAGACGAAGAGAAGACCTCGTTCATCACCCCATGTGGTACGTACTGCCTTGTCCGCATGTCATTCAAGTTAAAGAGTGCCGGGTCTACTTTTGCAAGGGCAGTCCATATTTGTTTTGAACCACAGCAGCACATAAATGTTGAAGCTTATATGGATGACATTATGGTCAAAACCAAGGACAAAGCAAATCTTATCCAGGATTGGAGGAGATATTTGCAAATCTGCGCAAGATCAACTTGAAGCTCAACCCAGAGAAGTGTGTGTTTGGCGTTCCCTCCGGCAAGCTACTTGGGTTCTTTGTGTCCCACCAGGGGATCGAAGCTAATCCCGACAAGATCAAGGCCATTGAGTAGATCCAAGCGGCAAGGACAGTTCAGGATGTGAGGCGCCTGACGGGACGCGTTGCCGCGCTAAGCAGATTCATCTCCAAGTATGTCGAGCATGCCCTAGCGTTCTTCAAAATCCTGAAGAAGGTGGGGCCCATGAAGTGGATCCTAGAAGAAAATGCAGCCCTGCAAGAGTTGAAGGCCTACTTATCTTCTGTTCCTACCTTGGTCGCCCCCAAGCCACAGGAGCTGTTGCTGCTTTACTTAGGAGCAACCAACCAAGTGGTTAGGATGGCCTTGGTGGCGCAGTAGGAAGTGGACGAGGCAGAAAATGAGCAAGGTCTGGCAGAGTCAAGTAAAGGTCACAACAAAACTAAGCACGACAGCGATGACAACCCCAAGGACATGGCAAGGAAGAAGGTGGTGCAGCACCCAGTGTACTTCGTCGGTTCCCTGTTATAGGGGGCTCGATGGAGGTACTCTAGCATGCAAAAATTGATCTTTGGCCTCATCATGGCCTCAAGGAAACCGCACCACTACTTCCAAACCCATGAGATTATGGTTGTGACTCACTTCCCGTTGCAAAGGACACTCCAAAACCCTGAGGCTACTGGTAGAATTCTGGAATAGGCTTTGGAGTTGTCCAGTTTTGGTCTGAAATTTGAGAGCACATCAACAATTCAGAGCAGGGCGTTGGCAGAGTTTATTGCTGAATGGATGCTGACCCCTGATGTGGAAGTGACAGAGACATTTATCCCCGGCAAGGAGGCGCCCCAAGAATGGATCATGTATTTTAATGGTGCATTTTCCCTACAAGGTGCAGGGGCTGTCGTGCTTCTTGTCGCACCCTCAGGGGAGCACTTGAAGTATGCCGTCCAAATGCATTTTGCCTGGGAAGAGGCAACCAACAATGCAACAGAGTATTAAGGGCTCCTTCCCTGGCTCAGGATTGCCATAGAATTGGGAATTAAGAAGCTGATTATGCGAGGAGATTCACCAGCTTGTGGTGAGACAAGTCAACAAGGATTATCAAAGTCCATTAATGGAGGCATACATTGAGGAAGTGAGAAGATTGGAGGATCGCTTTGACGGATTGCAAACAGAGCACGTACCCCATGTAGAAAACATCATAGCTGATCATCTGTCAAAGTGTATTGCGCAAAAGCTTCATGTGGAACCAGGAACTTTTGTTCTCCATCTTACTCAGCACTCCGTATCCCCAATAGCTATGGCCCGGAAGAGGGGAAAGATGGTCTCTGGTAAGCCTCTCCCGGTAGAGCCTCGTGCTCCTGGTAGGGACCCTACCGGAAACTCACAACTTGCCGGCCCGCACCCTCCTGCCGGGACCACGGTCCTCATGAGATGAGAGTGTGCCCCTTGATTGAGGAGGTGCCGCTAGTCCTTGTTGCCGAGCCCCAGGCTCCAACTTGGGCAAGGCACATAGTCCACTTTCTCCAAATCGGAGAACTCCCCAATGACCAAGATGAGGCTGAAAGAGTAGCTCGGAGGGCCAGTATGTACCAGTTTGTCGATGTCACTCTGTACAAAAGGAGGCCCAATGGTGTGAAATTGAAGTGCATCTGCCGGGAAGAAGGAAAGGAACAGCTGGCTGAGATACACACAGGCATGTCCGGCTCCCACATTGGATCAAGGGCATTAGTTGGGAAAACATTCCATCAAGGATTCTATTAGCCCATAGCCCTCCAAGATGCGGTCGAGCTCATCACGAAATGTGAAGCCTGCCAGTTCCATTCCAAGAATAAACACCTGCCTGCCCAAGCTCTTCAGACAATCCCTTTATCATGGCCATTTTCAGTCTGGGGGCTCGATATCCTCGACCCTTCCCCCGAGCAACCGGGGGCTTTGAATTCTTGTTCGTTGCCATCGACAAGTTTACAAAGTGGCCAGAAGTAGAAGCAGCTATCAAGTTCTTGAAAGGATTGGTGTGCCGCTCCGGAGTCCCTGCGCGGATCATCATCGACAACGACACCCAATTCAAGAGCCACGCCTTCATGCAATATGTTCATGCCCTCGGAAGCAAGGTCTCATTTGCCTCTGTTGCACATCCCAGAAGCAATGGGCAAGCTGAGAGGGCAAACGCTGAAGTATTGCAAGGACTCAGGACAAGAACCTTTGATAAGCTGCAGAAGTGTGGCAGTCGATGGATCGATGAGCTGCCGGTGGTTCTTTGGTCCCTCAGAACGACATCAAATCGAGCTACCAGGCAGACTCCCTTTTCCCTAGTCTATGGGGCAAAAGCAGTTATCCCCACAGAACTCATTTACGGGTCGCCTCGAGTGCTTGCCTATGATGAAGTAGCGCAAGATCAGCACTGGCGTGACAATGTTGTGCTACTCGAGGAGAATCGTCCAGCCTGCTACGCGTGCTGCACGCTATCAGCAAGCCCTGCGCCACTATCATAGTGGTTCACACCTGGTGTTTTGAGGAAGGCGACCTTGTCCTTAGGTGCATTCAGTCGGCCAAGGGTACAAACAAGTTGACGCCAAAGTGGGAAGGCCCTTACTGGGTAGCACGAGTCACCAGACCTGGCGCAGTCTGTCTGGAGATCGGAGATGGCATTCGATTGCAAAACTCATGGAATAGAACATTGGGGGCCCCCGACTAAGTTGCACCAGAGAAATAAATGAAGCGCTGGGGGCCCCCGACTAAGTTGCATGCATGCATAAGCATTCCAAGAGTATTTGCATAAGCATTTCATGAGCATCTGTATATGCATATAGATAGGACTGCATCCTGCATCATTCTCATCTGCATAAAGTTACAGGTTCCTGCCGTGAACTTGGTTTCTACAAGAAGATGAGAAGATGGACCAACACCATGATCCCCGACAAGTCAAACAGATAAGTTCTACCTCTTGTACATAAGTGTTTTGTAAGCTAAAACTTGTGCATGAGAAAGCTTCGCCACTCTTCAAAGCTTAGGTGCTCCCACCTTTTGGCTAGAACGTTGCTTCAACCTAGGTGGTCGTAGTGGCCCTTGCTGAGAAAAAGTTGGCGGGGGGCTGGCCCCTCTATTTTTTGCCCGGTAGACTCCGGTCCCTGGCAACAAAATAGAAAAAGGGTGCTGACAGGATAGTCTGCTGTGGGAAACTTGTTTATTTAACTAAAGAGGCATCCCACCTCTGCATGGACATACACATGCATGAGTTCCCAGCAAGGCTCATCTTTTTCATTAATATGCAGATCATACAAGTACAAGCCTTACAGAATACACACATGGACTCAAGAGATAACATTATTTGAATAAAAATTTGGCAAGTGCCTACAAGTTTAAGACTGAAAAAAGATAAGTGCCCCGCAGTCCCTTTCTTGTCATCTCCTCCTAGGCTCAGGAGAGGTAGGCCGACGGAGACGGGGAGACACCGACGAAGGCAACGATGAAGAGCATGGCGGAGACGACCCCCCATCCACCATCACCAGAGCCAGCAGGGCACGAAAGGGCTAATGGAGCTACAACCCGAGAGGAAGCCTGCTGACACGTCTCCAACGCATCTATAAATTTTCATTGCTCCATGCTACTATATTATCTGTTTTGGATGTTTTATATGCATTTATATGCTATTTTATATTATTTTTGTGATTAACCAATTAACCTAGAGCCCGGTGCCAGTTTCTATTTTTTTTTGCCTATTTTAGGGTTTCGCAGAAAAGGAATACCAAACGGAGTCCAAATGGAATGAAACTTTTGCGATGATCTTTCTTGGACCAGAAGCAAACCAGGAGACTTGGAGATGAAGTCGGAGAGGCAACGAGGCGGCCACGAGGGTGGAGCGTGCGCCTAGGAGGGTAGGGTGCGGCGGAGGTACATAACATGAGGAGTAGGGAAGTCGACGTCAACCCACATGCTGCCATTCCCACAGCCCCTCATGTGCAACCTCAGTGCGTGTGTCGGATCAAGCTCCATTTTCTGTGCGAATGTACTAGGAAGACGGAGGTGGCCGCACAGAGGCTTGTACAACCTGATGACGAACTCCCGAGGCTAATATCCAACATGGCCTTCCATCAAGGGAGGAGCCGCCGGCGGGGGCGCGACCAGACCGCCGCCTCGTCCTCCCCTCCCTCGAGCACCATGGTGATCACGGCCTCGCCCTCCCTCCGCCTCTCGCAACCGGTACCGGTGCCTCGGGATCAGGAGGAGGGGGAATGCGCTGTCGAGCAGAAATCCTCGTCACCATTGCTGGAGTACCACCACGCCCTCACCCTCTCACCATGGTGAGCGAAGGAAGACTACGGGGAAAGAAGAAGAAGCAGGTGCGTATGGAAATGCATCGTTCCTACCCCCTTTTATAGAGGGGCGAGGCCGGGGGCTAGCCTCTCGTTTAGAGGGTAGCCGCCCCACTCATCTAATACAGCCTCCTCGCCCATCCAGAGGCATAGGGGATCAAGACCGACCCGCTGCTCCAACCAGCGACGCCTGATTCCCCGCCATGGCACTCACACCCGTGCTCTCCGCATCCACCACCTACCCTTCCTAATGCATGGGGTACTCGTGGTGGATGAACCCAAAGCACAAAGGCAAGTGGGGTGGCAGTTTTCGCCCCATGATCGCGGGATACGAGTGCCATGCGGGCCATGATCTGAGTTTTTCCCGTAACATTGCGCACGACGCGCGCGAAAACCGGAAACTGGCCCGGACTCAAGGTTAATGAAGAAGCAAAGAAGGCACGAAGGGGCCAGCCTCGTCAGCGCCCCTGTCTGTGCACTTATTACGGCCTACCCCGACGATGCTTGACAGCCGTCGGGGCAGGCCGAGGCTTGTCAATGCAGCGGACCACAGGTATGTTGCCTACGACTATCTGCGAACACGGAACAAGATTATGACATCAGGCCATGCCAGAGAACAAGAGATGAAGATTTTCAAAAGACAAGTTTGGAGAACAAGAGGACCAAGATCAAGCCAGAGAAGCTAGATACCACCAGGAGAAAAGCCCCCCTGCCGGGCAGACATACCTAGCAAGGGCAGAGCCACCCCCGGAAGAAAGCAACCAACGCCTCCCGGCAGGGCCTGCCGGGACTCACGGAGGCAAGAAACACCTCATCAACCACTCCCCCACGACCCACATCGTGGATCAGTGTGGTGTCAAGCCGCAAGGTGATTAAGTGGCAACCACTTGCCACATGGCACCCCTGCCTACAGGAAAACCTACAAATGACACCCGTCCTATGACGTGTCGAACAAGGAGGCGTGGAGCTGGCAGAATAAGCCCGACAAGGCTTGCCGGGCGAGCAATGATGCGACATTAAGAGGCGCATTTAATGCAACATTTCAGCCTGCTGAGTTAGGTATGATAGCACTGTTTGCTATCTTGTCTAATGACTGATTTGCCATTGTGATGACCCCTTAACCTACAAAAGGAGGCCCATGGCATCCATAGAAGGGGTTCGGTTCGTTCGGCTCATGAGGCTGGAGATTCAGACGCCCGTACGCACGTAGCCACTACCGTCCCTGATGGGCAAGTGTACTACGCTCCCCCACCACTCTTCCACCATCAATCCACCAAAGCATGAGCAGGGTTTTATGCCTCACAGCGGCCCAAACTTGGGTAAAATTGCTCGTGTGATCCCTGCCGCGCTACCCCCATGCTCCTCTGCTCTTTGTGCAGTGCGACGTCCCCCCTGCCGAACCAGCAAGGGGCCGCTTGGTCCCATAGGTGGCCGTGGTTTCCCGCGACACTCTCTCTACTAATATCTCATGGGCCTCCCCTTTCACTCGATCTCTCTATACCGAGGGATTATATGGTCACTGTGTCAGCGTATAGCTCTGTATATTGTTTAGTTGCCTGGTCAACCAGTCCAGATGCTGCCTTGTCAGCTCGTGTCCTCTATCTTCGTGTGCTATCCCATGTGGCAATGGGTGAAAATAAGTAAACTAGAGGCCGATCTAACACGTCGTGAAGTAAACAAAGTTGAAACCACTCGCAGTAGCACCCCGCACGCTAGTAAATTGAGGGCACACTTCTTCCGTGTGAAGGGCGCACTCGCGCACACTTCACCACTGCGCGGCAGCATGCACACAAGGACACACTTGCGCACATCTAGCACACAATACACACACCAAGCACACATGTACACTGGCCCTCGCCGCCGGCTGAGATGGACGGGGAGGTAGCCAACAAGTAGAGGTGGCTCGAGCCAAAACCACAACCGGCGAGCTTGGACTTCATCATCAGCCTCCCCGACGACATGCTGCTCATCATCATCGGCCTCCTCCCCACCAAATCTACCGTGGGACCACCTTGATCTCCTAGCAGTGGCGCCCCTCTGGCGCCGCGTCCCCCTCAACCTTGCCGTCGATAGCTGCCTCTGCGACGGGGATTGCAAATGCATGGCCGCAGTCTCCAAGATCCTTTCATCGCACCCTGGGCCAGCCAGACGCCTTGATATCCGCATGTTTAGTACCAACTGCAAGGTCCAAGCTAAGTTCGACGAGTGGTTATTATCCCCCACCCTAGATCAGCTCGAGGAGCTCAGGTTTGAAGCTAGACGATGTTGCTCTCTGCCACCGTCCGTGCTCTGCCTCACGCCAACGCTGCGCCGCGCCAGCTTCAACTCCTGCTATTTCCCCAGATTAATGTCGCGCCCGCCCTTCTTCTCCCTCAACTCAAGAAGCTCAAGCTCTTCAATGTTGGCATCTCAAAGAAGGCTATGGAGCACCTGCTCCATAGCTGTACTGCGCTCGAGTACCTTTGTCTTCGGCAGATCCACGGGTTCATTAGGCTCCACATCACCTCGATGAATCTCCGATGGATTTATGTGTCTTGTTAGCCCCGCAACAGGACATCAATTGGGCAGAGATCACTCCAGCTGTTCCACTTTATGGTCATTGAGAATGCGCCTTTCCTTCAGAGATTTCTTGTATCTGATCTAGAAGGTTCAACAAAAATCTGGGTCATTGACGCCCGAAATTGACAGCGTTGGTGTACTCGTCTGCCAAATTCTCCGAACTCTTTATTGGATCCGTAATCGTTCAGGTACAACACTCATCTTCTTCTCCGTCTTCTTGGAATTCAAAATTTTTTAATTTCTTCTTGATGTATTTACGACTACCATCCAGAAAATGATTCCCACAAGCTTGACCCAGTCTATGCACACAGTGAAGATCTTGGTGATAAAATCTGTCGGCCCCAATCTGGATCAAGTTGTTGGATTCCTTACATGCTTTCCATGCACAGAGAAGCTACTCATCAAGGTGAAACTTCTTTCCTATTAGTAAATGGTAATCACAATGTAGCTCAATTCTTTCACAATTTTCCCAAATTACGATGACAAGTGTAGTGTTCAAAACTGCATCTGCGCACTGCACCAAAAGAAATGTTTTTAGTACTTTTTTCTCACATATCACCTGCATCTTTTTTTGTTGTTGTACTACTAGTAGCCTAGGCTAGTCATAGTGGCAAGTAACTTAGACTAGTAACTGTGTGGTTAGCCTAAGAGCAAGTACTACCTTCGTCCTGGTTTACTCTTCGAATTTTGTAGTATAAAAATTTGACCATAGATTTAACTGAAAAAATGTTAATGCATGTCACTAAAATTTATACCGTTGCATTCGTGTTTAAACATAGTTTCAAATGGTATAATTTCTGGTGACATGCATTGGCATTTTCTTAGGTCAATCTATGGTCAAAATTTTACACTAAATATGAGGTAGTACAAAAGTGGGCTATAACGGCCCTCCACTATGTTGGCCAAAACACGTGCCAAATTCACTTCTGATGCATTTGGAATCGATGCCCCTCTATTGCTCACCTGGTGGCCCAATCTCGATCACCTACTTTGCTTCGGTGTCAAATTAACTCACACGTTAAAAAAACACTTGCGTGGCAGAGGGAGAGGACTGAGGCAATAGAAAAAACACTTGTTTGGAAGAGGGAGAGGCTGGTGTAGTTGGTTTGATTGATTTTTTATACATGTGGGTCTGTGTACACAGCGGTGCCAACTCTCCCGCATCGTTAGGGTGGTGCCAAAATCTTTTGATTTGACATCGATGTGTATTATGTGGCATACTTTTGAGAAATATGGCATCAACCGCATAATGGAAGGCAACAAATGCCCAAGCTCTTCACGCGCTCCTAGGTAAATGAGAGGAAAGAGAAAGAGAGAGAGAGAGAGAGAGAGAGAGAGAGAGAGAGAGAGTGAAAAAATATCACTAGCCTTAGAGCCAACCCTATAGCTGACCCTATCGTATGAGCGAATGATATTGGTACCTCTTGATGACACGACAATCTTATATAGCCAAATGCTCTAATATGTTCTCTTCTTTTTGTATGTGCATCTAGTGCACCTTAGTGATTTTGGTGTATTGAAGACTTATAGGTTAAGTGACTAATCTGTTTGTGAGTGTACACAGGTTCTATAAGTCTATGAGGAGTTTGATATTTACGATGAAAGTTGACCCCTAAAAATGTATGTCTTCATTTGAAGACTTTGGTTTTCTTAAACACTTTGAAAGTGAGGAAATTGGTGTGACCTTGAAGACTTTGATATTGATGTGAGGACTATTAAGCCTGAAGACTTTTGTTTTCGTAGTTTCATTTTCTCTTTCTTGAGTCATAGGAAACACCATACTGTTAAAGGGGGTCGAGGTAAAACTAAGGAAAAGTTTCCAAGTGATACTCATCTCAAAGCCTACACATATCCAACCCTTTCGAGTGAAGCCATTGGAAATCTCATACAGTTCAATCAATTTCTTCAGTGACAGAGACAAAGATCTTCTGGTCTCTGAGAAATTTGTTCTGACTGACGAGTTAGGAATTCGCCAGTGCAGATTGCCTACATATGAGGAACATGATAGCCCTGAGGAATTTGAGAGCTCAAATCTCCGACCGTTGTTGTGCTATGCGCCAGCTGTCCCAAAATATCTTATCCACCTAACGGTCATATCATTGAACGACATTCATGTCTTATCATGTCGGGCTGCTACCCGGCTATAAATAGCCGCCCCTACAACCACTAGCTAGTTGGCTGCTTCGAGAGAAACTAACTATTGTCACTGAGAGCATCCCATCCTCCGAGGACTTTGAGTGAAAATCATCAAGTGAGGAAAAACCCAAAACCCAAACACCTACAACCCGAAGTGATTGAGCATCACTGAAGAGATTGTTCCTGTGTGGAACCGATGCTTGTTACCTTTGAAGACTATGCATCTTCCAGACGGTTAGGCGTCATGGTCTAGACTCTAGAGCATCCAAGAGGAATCGGGGATCACCGAGTGACCAAGTTTGTGAAGGTTTGGAAGTCACCTGAAGACTTACCACAAGTGATTGGGCGAGGTCTGTGTGACCTTAGCTCAAGGAGAATACGGTGAGGACTGTGTGTTCGGGACTGGGTGTCCTCAGGTTTAAATACCTAGCCTCTCCAACCAGACGTACAACTGTCACAACAGTTGGAACTGGTCTACCAAATCATTGTCTTCACCAAGCTACTGGTTCTATTTCCTGAACCCTTTCATTTCCTCATTCATATGTTGATGAAATTGATCATTACTGTTTGAAGACTTTGACTGAAGACTTTCTCAATTTCCTCAATCCTATTTCTTCAGTCATCTTGTCTTCCGCCTTCTTATCCTGTTTACACGCTACCTGTGCTCTGTGCTAGTTTCATATTGATGTCTACTACACAACCTTCTTCTTGTAGACGTTGTTGGGCCTGCAAGTGCACAGGTTTGTAGGACAGTACCAAATTTCCCTCAAGTGGATGACCTAAGGTTTATCAATCCGTAGGAGGCGTAGGATGAAGATGGTCTCTCCCAAGCAACCCTGCAACCAAATAACAGAGAGTCTCTTGTGTCCCCAACACACCCAATACAATGGCAAATTGTATAGGTGCACTAGTTCGGCGAAGAGATGGTGATACAAGTGCAATATGGATGGTAGATAAAGGTATTTGTAATCTGAAATAATAAAAACAGCAAGGTAACTAATGATAAAAGTGAGCGTAAACGGTATTGCAATGATAGGAAACAAGGCCTAGGGTTCATACTTTCACTAGTGCAAGTTCTCTCAACAATAATAACATAGATAGATCATATAACAAGACCTCAACATGCAACAGAGTCACTCCGAAGCCACTAATAGCGGATAACAAACGTAGAGATTATGGTAGGGTACGAAACCACCTCAAAGTTATTCTTTCGGGTCAATCTATAAAAGAGTTCGTACTAGAATAACGCCTTAAGACACAAATCAACCAAAACCCTAATGTCACCTAGATACTCCATTGTCACCTCAAGTATCCGTGGGCATGATTATACAATATGCATCACACAATCTCAGATTCATCCATCCAACACAAAGTACTTCAAAGAGTTCCCCAAAGTTTCTATCAGAGAGTCAAGAATGTGTGCCAACCCCTATGCATAGGTTCCCAATGTCACGAAACCCGCAAGTTGATCACCAAAACATACATCAAGTGGCACATGATATCCCATTGTCACCACAGGTAATCACGGCAAGACATACATCAAGTGTTCTCATAAAAGACTCAATCCGATAAGATAACTTCAAAGGGGAAACTCAATTCATCACAAGAGAGTAGAGGGGGAGAAACATCATAAGATCCAACTACAATAGCAAATCTCGGGATACATCAAGATCGTGCCATAGAGGAACATGAGAGAGAACACGAGAGAGAGATCAAACACATAGCTACGTACATACCCTTAGCCCCGGGGTGAACTACTCCCTCCTCGTCATGGATAGCTTTGGGATGATGAAGATGGCCACGGTGATGGGTTCCCCCCTCGTGGGCGCCGAAAGGGATCCCGAGAGGTTTTGGTGGCTACAGAGGCTTGCGGCGGTGGAACTCCTGATCTATCTTCTGTTCTGGAAGTTTTAGGGTACGTAGGTATATATGGGTGAAAGAAGTACGTCGGTGGACCGAAGGGGCGGCCACGAGGCAGGGGGGCGCGCCCCCAGCCTCATGGGCACCTCCCTTCTTCCCTGACGTGCACTCCAAGTCCATCGGGTGGCTTTCCTTTCAAAAATAACTTCTCTAGTTGATTTCGTTCCGTTTTGACTCCGTCTGATATTCCTTTTCCTCGAAACACTGAAATATGCATAAAACAGCAAATCTGGGCTGGGCCTCCGGTTAATAGGTTAGTCCCAAAAATAATATAAAAGTGGATAATAAAGCCCAATATTGCCCAAAACAGTAGATAATATAGCATGGAGCAATCAAAAATTATAGATACGTTGGAGACGTATCAAGCATCCCCAAGCTTAATTCCTGCTCGTCCTCGAGTAGGTAAATGATAAAAAAGAATTTTTGATGCAGAGTGCTAGTTGGCTTAATTTCATTGTAATTCTTCTTACTTGTGATATGGATATTCAGATCCGAAAGATTCAAGACAAAAGTTCATATTGATAAAAGAAATAGTAACACTTCAAGCATACTAATCAAGTAATCATGTCTTCTCAAAATAACATGGGAAAAGAAAGTTCATCCCTACAAAATCATATAGTTAGGCCATGCTTCATTTTCGTCACACAAAGATGTTCCCAACTTCTATTCCCCTGATGACAAGCCAAGCAATTGTTTCATACTTAAATACTCTCAAACTTTTTCAACCTTCACGCAATACATGAGCGTGAGCCATGGATATAGCACTATGGGTGGAATAGAATATGATGATGGGGATTGTGTGGAGAAGACAAAAAAGGAGAAAGTCTCACATTGATGAGGATAATCAGCGGGCTATGGAGACACCCATCAATTGATGTCAACATGAGGAGTAGGGATTGCCATGCAACGGATGCACTAGAGCTATGTATGCTCAAAAGAAAACTAGTGGGTGTGGATTCAACTCGCTTGCTCATGAAGACCTAGGGCATTTGAGGAAGCCCATCGTAGGAATATACAAGCCAAGTTCTATAATGAAAAATTCCCACTAGTATAAAAGGACAACTTATGAGACTCACTACATGAAGAACAAGGTGCTAATTTGAAGAACAATATATGAGACTCACTATATGAAGAACAAGGTGCTACTTTGAAGCACAAGTGTGGAAAAAGAGATAGTAGCATTGCCCTTTTTATTTATTTTATTTTTTCTCTCTTTTTTTCTTGTTTTGGGCCTTTCTTTTTTTTGGCCTTTTCTTTTCTTTTCTTTTTGGGCAATGCTCTAATAATGATGATCATCACACTTCTATTGATTACAACATAAGGATTACAATTCGAAACTCAGAACAAGATATGACTCTACATGAATGCCTCCGGTGGTGTACCAGGATGGTGCAATGAATCAAGAGTGACATGTATGAAAAATAATGCATGGTGGCTTTGCCACAAATACGATGTCAACTACATGATCATGCAATGGCAATATGACAAAAGTAATATATGTCATGATGATGATGAACGGAACGGTGGAAAGTTGCATGGCAATATATCTCGGAATGGCTATGGAAATGCCATAATAGGCAGGTATGGTGGCTGTTTTGAGGAAGATATAAGGAGGTTTATGTGTGATAGGCGTCAGTATCACGGGGTTTGGATGCACCGTGAAGTTTGCACCAACTCTCTAGGTGAGAAAGGGCGATGCAGTGCATCAAGAGGCTAGCAATGGCGGAAAGGTAAAAGTGCGTATAATCCATGGACTCAACATTAGTCAAAAGAACTCATATACTTATTGCAAAAATTTAGAAGTCATCAAAAACCAAGTACTACGCGCATGCTCCTAGGGGGATAGATTGGTAGGAAAAGACCATCGCTCGTCCCCGACCGCCAGTCATAAGGATGCACAAGCCAGGTACACTTCATGTTTCAAATTTGTTACACAACTTTAACCATACGTGCATGCTACGGGACTTGCTAACTTCAACACAAGCATTCTTTGAATTCATAATCACCCAACTATCATGACTTTATATCACTACCTCCATATCTCAAAACAATTATCAAGTATCAACCTTTTCTTAGTATTCAACACACTCATAAGAAAGTTTCACATATCTTGAATACCAAGTATATTAATATTAAGCAAATTACCATGCTATTAACGACTCCCAAAATAATCTAAGTGAAGTATGAGAGTTCATCTATTTCTTCAAAATAAAACTACCACCATGCTCTAAAAGGTATAAGTGATGCACTAGAGAAAATGACAAACTACTCCGAAAGATATAAGTGAAGGTCAATGAGTAGCTAAATAATTATGCAACTATGCGAAGACTCTCTCTCATTTAATAATTTCAGATCTTTATACTTTATTCAAACAGCAAGCAAACCTAAAGAAAAGTACATTGCAAGGATAGCACAACTCATGTGAAGAAGCAAAAACTTAGGCTCAACCGATACTAACCGATAGTTGTTGAAGAAGAAAGGTGGGATGCCTACCGGGGCATCCCCAAGCTTAGATGCTTGAGACTTCTTGAAATATTATCTTGGGGTGCCTTGGGCATCCCCAAGCTTGAACTTTTGTGTCTCCTTAATTCCTCTCATATCATGGTTTCTCTTTTTATCAAAAAGCTTCATCCACAACAAACTCAACAAGAACTCGTGAGATAGGTTAGTATAAACCAATGCAAAACCTTATCATTTTCTACTGTAAAAAATCACTAAAATTATTATTCAACATTGCATACTAAATGCCTCTGCATATTTAATACTCCTATCCTCAAATAGAATCATTAATCAAGCAAACATATGCAAACAATGCAACCCTAACAGCAATCTGTCAAAACAGTACAGTCTGTAAAGAATGCAAGAGTATCAATACTTCCCTGACTCCAAAAATTATGAACTAAAATTCCTACTGTAATAAATTTATCAGATCTCAATATGCAAAAAGATTCAACATTATACCACTCTCTTACTTTTCTAGGGAATTTTTGCAACAGCGGTAAACTTTCTGTTTTTCAAACAGCAACATGTATACTAGCAAAATAAGCATGGCAAAGGCTATCCTTGACTTCTTTATTGAAACTAAAGATGCAAAACACTATTCTAAATAACAGCAAGCTAATACTAACAAAAGAAAATGACGCTCCAAGCAAAACACATATCATGTGGTGAATAAAAATATAGCTCCAAGTAAAGTTACCGATGAACGAATACGAAAGCGGGGATGCCATCCGGGGCATCCCCAAGCTTATGCTCTTGATTATCCTTGAATATTACCTTGGGGTGCCTTGGGAATCCCCAAGCTTAGGCTCTTGCCACTCCTTATTCCATAGTCCATCGAATCTTTACCCAAAACTTGAAAACTTCACAACACAAAACTCAACAGGAAATCTTATAAGCTCCGTTAGTGAAAGAAAACAAAACCACCACATTGGTACTGTAATTAACTCATTCTAAATTCATATTGGTGTAATATCTACTGTACTCCAACTTATCTATGGTTCATACCCTCCGATACTACTCATAGATTCATCAAAATAAGCAAACAACACATAGAAAACAGAATCTGTCAAAAACAGAAAAGTCTGTAGTAATCTGTATAAAACGTATACTTCTCGAACTCCAAACATCATACCAAATTAGGAAGTCCTAAGCAATTCATGTACCAATCCAGAGAAAAACGAATTAGATCAGAAGCACATTCCTATGAATTAACAAAACTAATTTACTGGGTGCAAAAGTTTCTGATTTTCAGCAGGATCAACACAACTATCACCGTAAGCCATCCTAAAGGTCTTACTTGGCACTTTATTGAAACAAAAGCTATAAAACATGATTACTACAGTAGCATAATCATGTGAACACACAGAAACATTAAGGATAATGCCGGGGGAAATCTGCCCGCCGCGGACACCTATGGGGCAGGGGCCCTTATCTGTCTTGATGCAGGCGGAGGAGGCGCGAGAGCGGTCGAGGCGAGCACGCGGATTTTTACCCAGCCGGAGCTCTCGGAGAGATAAAACCCCTCTGCTGCTTGGTGTTTGTATTTGATCTTGCTCGAGAGCCTTGGCGTATGAGCGGGTTGTAGTGTCGAATGAGTCGAACTAGCGAACCTTCCCTACGTTGTGCATGGGCCTCCTTTTATAGTGCAAGGGTCACCGACAGTGTCAGCGTGGGAGGAAGGGTAAAAATGTAAAAGTGGTGGTAGTTGGAGCAGTCTTGAGAACAGTGAAGCTACAGTCGTGAGCAGTGGTTTCTACCTACTTTTGTGAGAGGGGACAAGGGCATTTAATGCCCGTCGCCGTCGACCCCAAAAGCTCCCGCTCTTGCGTCTCCGTCCTGCCTTGCGGCGATGGATTCACCACCGTGAAGTGCCACCGTGTACCCAGTGTGCGCCAGCCATCCGCCACGCGTCCTGGAAAGGCCCAGGCGGCGTGGGCTGATGAGCTGGGCGCGGCAACACCTGGCCTTCTCTTCCGGCAAGCACCTTGCAGGGCCTTGACCTGCCGGGCAGGGAGCTTGCCGGGCTCTGTAACTGCCGCTCCCGGGCCCTCGCCGGTATGCGCACCGCCGGCGTGTCTTACGTGATGTGATCTTCTAGTCTTCCCGACGAGCTCCTCTCGCCGGGGCCTTGCGTGGGTGATATAATCTTGAGCCTGGAACGGCCCTTCCCGGCAAGCTCCGCTTGCCGGGGCCTCAATTTTCTGTCTTGTATACTTTTGTCTTCGAATGGCTTGATATGGAGCGGGAAAAGTCTCCGGCAAGCACGTGGTAAACCCTGCGCGAGGGAGCTGCAACTGCCGTGCACAAGTTAAGGTCTTGGTACCCCTACCTTAGTACACCGACAGGAGCCCCGAACTGGGCCATACGATCTTGCGGCGCTGTTGGGCCAGGCCCAAAAGCAGTCTGCACGGGCACACGCGACCCACAGCGTCGAATCCACTTCGCATCTGCGGCGTCCCCCCCCAGCGGCACGCGTCGATTGCGGCGTCGTGAGATGGGGCGTGCCCACGTTCTTTAATGGGAAGGCGGGATGCCCCAACTTCCCCATAAAAAGCAGAGGAAGCGGGGCGGTTCCCTCCTTCACCTTCATTGCATCTTCTCCCTCTTCGAGAGATCCCCTTTGCGCTCGCCTCCACATCTCCGCCGCCGTCTCTTGCGTCTGCGGCGCGCCGACTCTTCGTCCTCCTTCCCTCGCCGCCTCGCTATGGCCCGAAGGCCGGAAGGGAAGCGGAGAAGACCAAGAAGGAGAAATCTGAGCGGCGGCGAAGCTTGCCTTCTTCGAGCGGGCGTCGTCTTCCCGCTTGCTCGGCGTGCGGGAACTCTGGAACAAATACTACCTGATACGGGCCAAGAAGACCAATCGCATCCTCGGACGAGAGCTCATCCGGCCGCCACCAAGGACAACTACCCGGCGGGTACTACTTCTTGCAGCCTTCTTCCACTGCGGCCTTTGCCCTCCTTTTTCGAATTCTTTTGCGACATCATGAACACATCGGCTTCCATCTTCTTGACTTCACCCCCAGCGCCATCCTTACAATGGCGGTTTTACATACATGTCGCGAAAACTTTATTGGGATACACCCAAACGTAGCGCTGTTTAGGCACTTCTTCACCCCTAGGCGGAGGCCGCAACCCCTCTCCGGAGGAATTTCTTGGGTTTTTAAATGCACAAGAAGGCGTCTTACTTGCCGGGAGCTCGCGGCAAGTGGGGAGAGTGGCGTCTGATGGGTGCTGGAGTCGTTGAAGACGAGCCGCAGCACTTCACCACGCCGCGCACAACTCCTATCGTCTGCGCGGCCAGATGGAGCGATCTGGATCCGGACGGCGTCAAGCTCAACGTCGCCCTCGTCCGGATTCTTCGTCTTCGATCAACAAAGCTGTCCGTTCTTGATAGTATGATTTCCTCCGCGCCGCGCCGACGCCTCCAAGATAGGAAAAGGCCGGCTGGGAGTATGGCGGCGCGGGGATATAATGAGGCTGCGCCCGGGCTGAACTTCAACTTCACGACGCTGGAGTTGAGGGGATGGTCGGGAACTCTTTAAATATGACCCGGCCCATCGAGTGGTTCGAGACCTCCCGGGAGTGGTGCCCCTCTGCAACAGCACAGCTTCGGGATCGTCTTCTGCCATGATGCCCAAGTGCGATTCGCGCGGCGTGGAGCGCACATGGATTCCGCCCGAGTCCATAGGCGTCCTCAACTTCTTCGACAACCTTGAGGAGGTGGCGAAGAACAAGAGATGAAACCGGGGGCTGACACGGGACACCACGGACCAGGAGATAGCGTACATAGCTTCTCGGTGAAGAGGCGCTGCAGCCGCAGCGGCAGGAGAGTTCGGCTACACGCCCGGGAGGCGAGAGGCTGCAGGCGTCCTTAGCGGAGGCGGAGATCTGCGGCTGCTTGCAACTTCCTCCCGACGCTCGCGAGTCCCCCCGAGGCACTCCGGGATCCACAGCATCGCGCCGAGGCAGCAAGGGTGTCGCTGCGGAGGGAGCGGAGACGCCCAGAGGAAGGGGTCGCAGCACAAAGGCGCGGGGTCCAGCGAGCCAGCGGCGAGGAGGAGGAGGAGGAGGAGGACGTCGAGGCCGCCGAGGGGCCGGCGGGTCCACGGATCTTCTGACGGCGAACTATCCTCGTCGTCGGAGACCTCCGCCCGGGCAAGCCCTAAGCGTTCTCCGCTGGCGCCTCCGCAAAGGCGGCGGCGACGAAGCGGGCGCGAGCCTCCGGCAACAACCAGCTCGCCGGGCAGCGCAAGCTTCCCGGGGAGACCAAGCTGCGCCGAGGACCGCCAAGCGCTCGAGGGAGTCTTCGCCTCCCGCTCCCCGTGCCGACGCGTCCCAGGCGGAGTATGACTTCTCCGCCTTGAGCGAAGACGACGAGGAGGAACAGGAGTAAGTATCCGAGATCTTTATCTTCTCAAATTTCGCCTTGATCATTGTTGATGCCAATCTTGCTTCTTGCGTTGATTTCAGGACCTTGGCTCAGCGTGCGGCGAAGAGAGCCAAGGTGCCCGTGATCGAGGTCGCGGACGACTCGCCCATCGCGGCGACCGGGGACGTGCCGGAGTCAAGCTTGCCGGACCCGAGCGCTACTCCGAGGAGCCGAGGAGCAGCCCCCAGCGCAGCCCCCAGCGTAAGTCTAGGTTCTGCACTTTCGCTCGCCGGGCGTGTTTGAAGATTTTGGTCTTGTACTAATGCCTCAATGTTTCTGTCTTGGCTTGTGCAGAAGTGGAGCCACAGCTGCAGGAGCGTCCGGAGGTTGCTCCCGTGGAGCCGCAGGCCCCGCCGTCCCCGCCAAGGCCGATCTCCCCGGCAAGGGAGGGCGCCCCGCCAAGGGCGGGTACTCCGCCAAGGGTGAGTACCCCGCCAAGAGCGAGCAGTCCGGCGAGGGCGGCAACTCCGCCAAGGCAGAGCCCCCTGGCGAGGGAGCCCGCCGCTGACGACGTCCGCCAAGGTAGATTCTGCAGTTTTGTCTCCTTGGCGTCGTCTCTTTTTGGATATTTGCTTGAACTTCTTTTGCTTTTTCTTCTTCTAGATCCTCCTCCCCCCGAGCAGATGGAGACGGAAGTCGTCATTGTTGAGGAGGAGGACGCATAAGCGGCGGGCGGCGACGCTCTGTCGCCGAGGACACGGCGGCGAAACCGCCGAACCAACGTGCGAAGACCGCTCCGGCTGCGGATGCAGCGGCCGGGAGGGGGACGGCGACCGCACCGCCAGCCGGGAGGCGGCGGGGCGTCAAAGTCTGCGCCGGTCGCCGACCCTTCCGCGGAGAAAAGCAGCCCGGCTACTACTTGAAGGCTCCCAGCGGCGTCTTCATCCAGTGCCGTGGGGCTCTTTGTCGCGAGCTCCAGCGGGGTGAGGCCTTTGATGGGGAGGTCCTTGCCTCCGGGGCTTGAAGATCGTCGAGGGCCCGCGGGGTGTACGGGCCCGAGGAGGAGAAGCTGCTTCACCAGCTCTGGCCCTTTACCGGGCCAGCGGTAACTGCTTCCCGGGAGGCTCGTCGCCGAGCCGCCCGGCGAGATGGAGAAGCGTCTTGGCGGAGCTCAGCGCCGCCAACCAGGCCGCTCTCCGCGAGTGGCGGAGGCATAGCGACTCGCCGGGAGTATGAAGAGTGGAGTCTTGGAGAAGGCCGAGGCGAAGAGCAGCAGCAGCTCGCGGGGAGGAACTGTCGGCGAGAAGGAGAACTCGTCCAGCGGAAGGTCAACCTCGACGCCCACGAGGAGGACCTTGCCGCTCGGGAGCGAGCCCTTGGCGGGGAACTGAAGGAGGCGAAAGCCGCCGCAGCTGCAGCGGAGACCGCCAAGAAGGAGCTTGCCGCCCAGTCGCGCAGCTGGAGGAGGTCTTGAAAGGCGGCGTGGAGAAGGTCGCCGCGCTCAACACGGAGCGCGAGAAGGACGCCCACACCAACTCAGAACTCCAGGTGCGGCTTTCCAAGAAGGGCGACGAGTTGAAGGCCGCCAAGGACTCCATCGAGGATCTTGAGCTGCAAATCTCCGCGCTGAGGAGCTCGCTCGACGCCGCCCGGGATCGGGAGACCAAGTTGAAGGAGGAGCTCCGCGAGGAACGAGCTTTGGCGGACAGCGCCAACAAAGCAGCCGAGCAATTCCACTGTACTGTCGAGTTATGGACCGAAGACTTGGTGTCTTGTCGTCCGACATCGACCGAGAGCTCTTGGCTGAAGCTGGAGCATCTCATCTACTCCCCGGATCCAAATCTCCCTCACAGCGCCAAGCTCAGCCTCTTCTTCAGGGGGATCGCGCCGGCCCTTGCAAATCTGCGGAAGAAGATCCCCGCGCAACTCGCCGAGGAGACTACGCCCGGCTGTCTTGGCGGGAACCATGGAGCGCGTGCTGACGAAGATTGTATACCGTAATCCCGGCATAAACCTCACCAACGTTCTTCGCAGCTTGCCGGCCGACGCGAACATGGAGGCTCTGAAGGAGCAGGTCGCCCACATCATTGCTAAAGTGAACAAGATCTCCAGGATGGAGGGCGACCGCGTAGACTAGACCTCCTTTATCTTTATCTCTTTTTGTTGCTGCATAGGGTGTTATGAACTCATTAGTCATCGCGACAAGTTATTCCTTGTAAGATATTATCTTTATTTTGATCGATAGATGCGTGTTATCTCCTTGTTACGATCCTCAACTTTGTATGCTCCAACCCTCGCTTCTAGGGGACTTGCGGCAAGGGGCCCTTGCTTGCTTGCGCCGAGTCTTGAACTCGAAGCAGCCTGCTGGCCAAAGTCTTACCGGCAAGCAACCTTGCATGACTAGTCATAATCGCACTTAGCTTGCTGAGCGGGCTCGAAAACGAAACAAGGGCGCGACACTTGTCGCAGCTCACTTAAACCGTTGAGCATGCTCGAAAGCAAGATAAGGGTGCGGCTATCCACGAGCAGGTTCCTCCGCGCACAGGTTTTCCATACCAAGTGTGGTTGTCCAAGGAAGGCAACTTAAAATTTAAAAAATTTGAGCTGCTCAAATTCTAATGACTTAGCTTTTGTGATCTGTGTGTTCTCCGGCAAGCTTCTCTTTCTTGAACAGCACTTGGTTCATCCTCCATTTCCTTCCCCCCCGGCAAACTTGTGCGCGAGGAACGTTCCTTCTGCTCAAGAGGCAAAGAGAGGGAAAAGAGGGAAACAAGTATATGGCCTTTCGGCGTGCTATTGCTTACCGGATATGTGTGTCGCACAAGAGATGCCAAATAACACATGCAAATAACAAAGAAAAGCACGGGAAAGGCAACTAGCGCAAAACACAGAAACTTTACTGATGCACGGGGTCTGCGCCCGGCTTTGTACAAGGGGTTACATGCAACAGCGGCAAGGCCTGTACAAAAGGTGGTTACCGGAGCGGATCACGGCAACCGCGCCTTATGGGTAAAACTTGCGAAGATGCTCTATGTTCGTGAGTTGCTCCTTGGTAAGCCTTCTTCGGTCTCGGCGAACAGCGCCGGGCCTCGTGACTTGTCTCACCCGATAAGGGCCTTCCCACTTGGCGTCAACTTGTTGGAATTCTTGGCGGACTGAACACGCCGAAGAACAAGGTCGCCTTCCTCGAGGCTCTGGCCTTGACCTTGCGGCTATGGTAGCGGCGCAAGGCTTGCTTGTATCGAGCAGCTCGTCTGGCAGCACAGACGTCCCTCCTCAAGGAGCAATCGTCATCTTGCGCGATTGCTCTTGCTCGAGCTCATCATAGCGAGCACTCGAGGAGATCCGTATCTGAGTTCCGTGGGGAGAACTACCTCTGCTCCATAGACTAGAGCAAAGGCGTCTGTCCGGTGGCTCGATTTGGTGTCGTTCGATTGACCAAAGAGCCGCGGCAGCTCCTCTATCAATTTCTTCCGCACTTGTGCAGCACAGTCGAAAGTTCTTGTCTTGAGTCCGCGCAGCACTTCAGCGTTGGCCCTCTCCGCTTGACCGTTGCTCCTCGGGTGAGCAACGAAGCGAAAACAGACCTTGGCGCCAAGGTCTTGGGCGTCTTGCATGAAGGTGCGACTAGTGAATTGTGTACCGTTGTCGGTGATAATCCTGTTAGGGATCGAAACGCACACAATCGATCTGAAGAACTTGACCGCTGATTGTCTTGTCACCTTTCTCCTGGCTCCACTTCGGCCACTTTGTGAACTTGTCGATTACTACGTACAAGTACTCAAAGCCCCGATAACAGGGGAAGGGGCGAGATGTCGAGCCCCAGCACGAGAAGGGCGGGGACAAAGGGATTGTTTGGAGAGCTTGAGCTGGCTGGTGAATCTGCTTTGCATGGGCCTTGCACGCTTCACACTTGGTTACTAGTGCGATTGCATCTTGGAGGCTTCTTGCCAAAGAACCCTTGCCGAAAGCTTTCCGGCAAAGCGCCCTTAACGCCAATGTGGTGGCCACATATGCCTCCATGTATTTCGCCAACAGCTTACATCCATCTTCCTGGAGATGCACTTGATCGACACCATTGAGCCTTCTTACATGCAGCTCGTTATCCACGAACCGGTACATACTTGACTGCACTGGTTATCTTTTCTATTTCTTCTTGGTCGTCGGAAGTTCTCCGGTTGCAAAAAGCAGACGTCTGCTGCGCCCATGCCGGAGCTTGGGGCTCAGCGGCAGGACTAAAAGGCATGAGGGCGCTGCGGGAACCTCGGCTTCTCTGGCAAGAACCTCTGGCTCTGCCAGAGCTGAAGGTCCCGGCAAGCTCGCCGGGGCGAGGCTTGTCGGGCGCTTGCTTCACCGCTGTCTGAGATCCGAGGATCTGCAGGAGCAAACTGTTCCTCAGCGTTCTGGTCGTTGATCTTGGAGACTTTGGCGGCGGCCTCGGGGAGGCCCGCCGGCAAGTAGTCGCCGGGGACCAACTTTCTCTTCTTGGACTGCCCAATTGACGGCGTGACGGATGGTTGAGTCAGTTTGAGCAAAAAGGTCCCTGGTTCCACAGGTAACTTCATTGAAGCACACTTTGAAAGGCCATCTGCGATTTCATTCTGAGCTCTCGGGACGTGCTCCATCTGTAAACCTTCAAAGCGCTCCTCAAGCTTCCTCACTTCATCGACATAAGCTTCCATCAAAGGGCTCTGATAGCTCTTGTTAACTTGCGAGACCACCAACGAGAATCTCCCGACAATCAACTTTCGATCCCAAGTTCGCCGCAATTACGAGGCGGCGAGCAAACCTTCATACTCAGCAGTGTTGTTTGTCGCTTGCTCCCTTGGGAAGTGCATCTGGATAACATATTTGAGGTGCTCTCCGGTGGGCGCGATGAGTACCACGCCGGCACCGGCGCCTTGCAGTGAGAAGGCACCATCAAAGTACATTACCCATTCACTTGTCACTTCTTGTACGGGTGTACTTGTCTCTTGGACTTCCTCGTCGGGCGTTGGGGTCCATTCTGCTATAAATTCTGCCAAAGCTCGGCTCTATATGGTTGAAGTACTTTCAAACTTGAGTCCAAAGCTCGACAGCTCCAGTGCCCACTCAACGATTCTGCCTGTTGCTTCTGGGTTATGCAATATCCTCTTCAGCGGAAAGCGAGTGACCACTGTTATCTCGTGTGCCTGGAAGTAATGGCGCAGCTTTCTCGAGGCCGTGAGGAGGCCGAGCAACTTTGCACACCGAGTATCTTGACCTAGCCTCCGGAGAAGGAACTTACAAAATACATTTGGCGCTGCACCATCTTCTTCCGCACCTCATCCTGTTCTGCTGAGTTGCCCTTGTCGGGGCGAGCTTGCGGAGCAGCCCCCTTGTCATTGGACTCACTTGCGGTGGTGTAGCCTCCTCGTCGGACTCCTCTCCGCTACTAACGCAGCACTAACCACCTGGTTGGTTGCCACTAGGTCAGCAACAACTTCTCCCGTGGTCTAGGTGCGACAAGTATTGGAGTGGAGGATAGGTACCGTTCAAATCTTGCGGCGCTGCCTCCGCTTCGGAGTCCATTTCACAGGACCTGCCTTCTTCAAGATTTTGAAGAAAGGTAGGCGCGTTCTGCAGACTTTGAGATGAACCTCTTGAGGGCAGCCACACAACCTGCAAGCCTTGACATCCTTGACTCGCCGGGCTTCGATCGCTCAATGGCTTTAATCTTGTCGGGGTTGGCTTCTATCCCCTCTCAGACACAAAGAACCGAGAAGCTTGCGGAGGAACTCCAAAGACGCACTTCTCGGGGTTCAACTTAAGCTGTATCTTGCGCAGGTTCTGAAATGTTTCTTCCAAATCTTGAATCAGCGTATCTTTGCTCTTGCTCTTCACCACGATATCATCCATGTAAGCCTCTACATTTCTGTGGATCTGTGGCTCAAAAGCAGCATACACTACCCTTGCAAATGTTGATCCTGCATTCTTCAGTCCAAATGGCATGCGTACGAAGCAATAAGTGCCACATGGAGTGATAAATGCAGTCTTCTCTTCATCCTCTCTGGCCATAAAGATCTGGTGATAGCCTGAGTATGCATCAAGAAAACAGAGTAGCTCACATCCGGCAGTGGAGTCAACAATCTGGTCAATGCGCGGCAAGGGGAATGGATCCTTGGGACATGCTTTATTCACATCGGTGAAGTCTATACACAGCCTCCATTTCCCGTTGGCCTTGCGCACGACGACTGGGTTTGCTAACCACGTCGGATGGATCACACCTCTAACTAGGCCTGCTGCCTCTAGCTTCTTGATTTCTTCGCTGATGAATTCTTGGCGCTCCACGGCTTGCTTCCTTACTTTTTGCTTGATGGGCCGCGCATGAGGGCAAACGGCAAGCTTGTGCTCAATCACCTTCCTGGGAACACCGGGGATGTCAGATGGTTGCCATGCAAACACATCGACATTCGCCCGCAGAAAAGGCGACGAGCGCTTTCCTATTCTTCGTCAGCGTGGCGCGATGGTGAAGGTACCACCGATGCCGTCCTCCTTGGCGGACACCTTCTTGGTTGCGGTGGAGCGGCCATTCCCTTTTACTCTTGCGGTGGAGCTCGGCGGGGCGTCCTCGGCGGCGGCGCAAAGACTCGAAGAGTGCGGTTGCGGAGTGGGCCGGAGCTGTCCTTGCGGACTTGGTCTTCTTCTTCTTCCCGGGAGCTTCAGCGGCAAGTGTACTCTTATCGGCGCGGCTGCCGCATCCCGTAGATCTTGTCGGCGCAAATAAGCGCATCCTTCTTGTCGCCGTGGACGGTGATGGCGCTTATCGGCCCGGCATCTTGAGCACGTTGTAAGCATAGTGGGAAGCTGCCATGAACTTGGCGGGCGGGCGGACGGCCAAGTATTCCATTGTACGGCAACGGAATATCGGCGACGTCGAAAGTGATCGCTCGATCCTGAAATTGAGCTCCCGCCAAAGGTCACCGGCAGAGTGATCTTTCCTTGGGCTTGCTCCGTCCGGGTTGATCCTTGGAAAGAACCGGTCTCTTGAGCTCGCCATCGGGATTTGGAGTTTCTTGATCACAGCGAGAGGAGATCAAGTTCAGCCCGGCCCGCCGTCAACCAACATTTTGGTGACCTTGAGGTTGCGGATGGTGGGCGAGACCAGCATCGGCAAGCACCCGACCGCGGTGGTGCGGTCGGGTGATCCTCAAGATCGAAAATGATGGGCGTGCGGACCATTTGAGAGCTCTTGCGACTCCACGGGCGGCTCAGCTGCGTTCACCTCACGCACCCACTGCTTTAACTGGCGGTGGGAGGTGTGCAGAGAGGCGCCGCCGTCGACGCACAGGACCTCCGTGGCCTTCTGGAACTCCTGCTCGCTGTCATCCTCATCCTCCATATCTTCGTCGTCGTCTTCTTCATTGTTGTCGCGGCCCCGGGGAGGTCGATCACCTTGCCGCTGCTTGGCCTTGCCGCGGCGTCCTCCCCGGCCATCGAACAGCCGCTTCTTTCTCGGTTCTCCTCCGCCACCTTGGGCCTTCTCCTTGTCGCGTCTCTCGTACTCAGTTTTTTGCTGCTCGATGAGGTACTCGACACGCTTGCAGTTGGTGAGATCGTGGCCCTTGGTGCGGTGGATTTTGCAGTATTGCTTGTCGGAGCCGTCCTGCTTGTCGGCTGCGCTTCTGAGGCGAGCTCCTTGCGGAGAAGCAACCCTGTGTTTGCTTGGCGGGAGCCTCCTTGCGGACTTCTCGGCGGCAAGCACTTCTTCTTGTTCTTCCTTCGGTTGTTCGCCGCGGCTCTTGCTTGCGGGCGGTGTCGTCGCTATCGCTTCCTCCTGCGCCAAGATCCTCCCCGGGTCTCCTCCCCTCTTCAGCGTCGCACTTGCCGACTAGAGCATAGAGCTCGCCGACATCCCGAATCTTGGTCATCGCCATCTCTTCACGCATCGCGGCGGTTCGCGCGTTCGGTGGAACGCGCGATAACCGCGGCGGTGGACATCGAGGATGTTGTCTTTGCACACGGTGAAGCGTTGGATATACTTGCGCAGGATTCTCCTTCCTTCGGGCCAAAATGTGGAGATCGCTCTCTGGCCATGGGGTTTGTGGCCGCCCGGTGAAAGGCGCCAACAAACCGATGGCAAAGATCGCCCAAGAAGAAATGGAGCCTTCCGGCAAGTGCATAAGCCAAACGAGCGTTCGGCTTAAGCACGCAGCGGAAATGGTCGCCGAATCTTCTCGTCGCGCCCCGGCAGCCTGCACCGCGATGGTGTGACACCGAGGAACTCCGAGGTGCGTCTTGCCGTCGTACTTCTCCGATGCGTCGGGCTTGAAATTCTTCATCTTTGGAGCCTTTGGGCCGCGCCGCGGCTTCGCGGGTGAGCAGGGCAGCTGCAGCGTCTGACAAGTCGCTGGTTCACCGGTAGCGTCTGCGTCGACAGCGTTCCCAGCTCTTTAGTCCGATTGTCGCCGAGCTTCTCGGGCGCTCGATCGTGGTCCGGCGTCTTCTTATCGCCGGATCGTCGAGGACTGGCGTTGATCCCGACGAGCCCAGCGGATCCGGCGACGCCGTGGAGCCGTCGTCGGTGTTGTTCGGCGGGGCGGCGTCTTTTGCTTCGCGGCGGGAGTGCTCGTGGTTGCACCCGGCGCCTTATCGCCGTTAGCCGTCGTCTTCTCGGCTTGCGCGGCGCGAGTCGCCGCTGCTGTGAAAGGGTCGTTGTTAGCGGCGACCGGGCTCTTGATGGTAGCCCTCCATTCTTGGCCTTGTCGCGGCTGGAGGAAGTCGAGGAGCGATTGCGCTCTTATGGCGCTTCGCGAAGTGGAGGAAGCGGGAGCGGCGGTGCGAGGAAGGGTATGCTCGGACTCCTAACGGTGTTAGAAGGCGGGGTCCTGCCGGCGCGCCGCTTTGCTTTCGTGTCCGGGCGTTGGTCGGGGCATCCGCGAGCCTCCAGCGTGTCCTTGCCCGCGCGGATACCACCTCCGTGGTATGGCGCTGCTGGGTTGTCGTCTTATTGAGATGGACGTGGATCCACGGAGACCGAGGCGCGGTCATCCGTCCTGTCCTTGGATCTGGTGGCGCCGCAAGTGTCCTCGCCGGCGACCACCCCTCCGACGGCGTCTCCTCCGCCCACCGTTGGCTCCGGTGGCGGCGGATGAGACGCAGACGGGCCTCCAACCTCCGAAGGCTTCTTCTTCGGGGCCATGACGTGATTGTTGTGAAGTTGCTGATGAAACGAGAGAGGTTGATGAAGAGCGTGCCAGCGACGCCGGATCAGGTCCGCACAACCTCGGCGCTTTACTGGCGCGCCAAAGATGCGGGAAATCTGCCCGCCAAGGACACCTATGGGGCGGGGCCCTTGTCTGTCTTGATGAGGCGGAGGAGGCGCAGAGAGAGCGGATCGAGCGAGCACGCAAGCGGATTTTACCCAGCCGGAGCTCTCGGAGAGATAAAACCCCTCTGCTGCTTGGTGTTTGTATTTGATCTTGCTCGAGGCCTTGGCGTATGGCGGGTTGTAGTGTCGAATGAGTCGAACTAGCGAACCTTCCCTCGTTGTGCATGGGCCTCCTTTTATAGTGTAAGGGTCACCGGCAGTGTCGGCGTGGGAGGAAGGGTAAAAATGTAAAAGTGGTGGTAGTTGGAGCAGTCGGGAGAGCAGTGAAGCTACGGTCGTGAGCAGTGGTTTCTACCTACTTTTGACAGAGGGGGACAAGGGCATTTAATGCCCGTCGCCGTCGACCCCAAAAGCTCCCGCTCTTGCGTCTCCGTCTGCCACGGCGATGGATTCACCACCGTGAAGTGCCACCGTGTACCCCAGGCTGCGCAGCCATCCGCCACGCGTCCCTGGAAAGGCCCCAGGGCGACGCGTGGGCTGATGAGCTGGAGCGCGGGCACACAGCGCTACTCACCTTGCCGGGCCCGGGAGCTTGCCGGGCTCTGTAACTTGCCGCTCCCCGGGCCCTCGCCGGGGCGCACGTAGCACCGAGGCGTGTCTTCTGTGATGTGATCTTCTAGTCTTCCCGACGAGCTCCTCTCGCCGGGGCCTTGCGTGGGTGATATAATCTTGAGCCTGGAACGGCCCTTCCCGGCAAGCTCCGCTTGCCGGGGCCTCAATTTTCTGTCTTGTATACTTTTGTCTTCGAATGGCTTGATATGGAGCAGGAAAGTCTCCGGCAAGCACGTGGTAAACCCTGCCGCGGGGAGCTGCAACTGCCCGTGCACAAGTTGGGGTACTGAGGTACCCCTACCTTAGTACACCGACAGATAAGTATTGGGTTGTCTCCCAACAAGCGCTTTTCTTTAATGCCTTTCTAGCTAGGCATGATGATGACAATGATGCTCACATAAAAGATAAGAACTGAAACATAACGGGAGCATCATGAAGCATATGACTAGCACTTTTAAGTCTAACCCACTTCCTATGCATAGGGATTTTGTGAGAAAACAACTTATGGGAACGATAATCAACTAGCATAGGAAGGTAAAACAAGCATAGCTTCAAAACTTGAAGCACATAGATAGGAAACTTGATATTATTGCAATTCCTATAAGCATATGTTCCTCCCTCATAATAATTTTCAGTAGCATCATGAATGAGTTCAACAATGTAACCAGCACCTAAAGCATTCTTTTCATGATCTACTAGCATAGAAAATTTACTACTCTCCTCATAAGCAAAATTCTTCTCATGAATAGTAGTGGGAGCAAACTCAACAAAATAACTATCATATGATTTAAAATTAGGATCAAGATGACAAGTTTCATGGTTATCATTATTCTTTAAAGCATACATGTCATCACAATAATCATCATAGATAGGAGGCATGCTTTCATCATAGTAAATTTGCTCATCAAAGCTTGGGGGACAAAAAAAATCATCTTCATCAAACATAGCTTCCCCAAGCTTGTGGCTTTGCATATCATTAGCATCATGGATATTCAAGGAATTCATACTAACAACATTGCAGTCATGCTCATCATTCACATATTTTATGCCAAACATTCTATGTAATTCTTCTTCTAGTACTTGAGCACAATTTTCCTTCCCATCATACTCACGAAAGATATTAAAAAGGTGAAGCGTATGATGCAAACTCAATTTCATTTTTTTTGTAGTTTTGTTTTATAAACTAAACTAGTGCTAAAGCAAGAAACAAAAAGATTCGATTGCAAGATCTAAAGATATAACTTCAAGCGCTAACCTCCCCGGCAACGGCGCTAGAAAAGAGCTTGATGTCTACTACACAGCCTTCTTCTTGTAGACGTTGTTGGGCCTGCAAGTGTACATGTTTGTAGGACAGTAGCAAATTTCCCTCAAGTGGATGACCTAAGGTTTATAAATCCATAGGAGGCGTAGGATGAAGATGGTCTCTCTCAAGCAACCCTGCAACCAAATAACAGAGAGTCTCTTGTGTCCCCAACACACCCAATACAATGGCAAATTGTATAGGTGCACTAGTTCGGCGAAGAGATGGTGATACAAGTGCAATATGGATGGTAGATAAAGGTATTTGTAATCTGAAATAATAAAAATAGCAAGGTAACTAATGATAAAAGTGAGCGTAAACGGTATTGCAATGATAGGAAACAAGGCCTAGGGTTCATACTTTCACTAGTGCAAGTTCTCTCAACAATAATAACATAGATAGATCATATAACAAGCCCTCAACATGCAATAAAGAGTCACTTCGAAGCCACTAATAGCGGAGAACAAACATAGAGATTATGGTAGGGTACTAAACCACCTCAAATTTATTCTTTTGGATCAATCTATAAAAGAGTTCGTACTAGAATAACACCTTAAGACACAAATCAAGCAAAACCCTAATGTCACCTAGGTACTCCATTGTCACCTCAAGTATCCATGGGCATGATTATACGATATGCATCACACAATCTTAGGTTCATCCATCCAACACAAAGTACTTCAAAGAGTGCCCCAAAGTTTCTATCGGAGAGTCAAGAACGTGTGCCAACCCCTATGCATAGGTTCCCAATGTCACGAAACCCGCAAGTTGATCACCAAAACATACATCAAGTGGCACATGATATCCCATTGTCACCACAGATAATCACGGCAAGACATACATCAAGTGTTCTCATAAAAGACTCAATCCGATAAGATAACTTCAAAGGGGAAACTCAATTCATCACAAGAGAGTAGAGGGGGAGAAACATCATAAGATCCAACTACAATAGCAAAGCTCGGGATACATCAAGATCGTGCCATAGAGGGAACACGAGAGAGAACATGAGAGAGAGAGAGATCAAACACATAGCTACTGGTACATACCCTCAGCCCCGAGGGTGAAGTACTCCTTCCTCGTCATGGATAGCGCCGGGATGATGAAGATGGCCACCGGTGATGGGTTCCCCCTCCGGCAGGGCGCCGGAAAGGGCTCCCGAGAGGTTTTTGGTGGCTAGAGAGGCTTGCGGCGTCGAAACTCCCGATCTATCTTCTGTTCTGGAAGTTTTAGGGTACGTAGGTATATATGGGTGAAAGAAGTACGTCGGTGGACCAAAGGGGGGGCCACGAGGCAGGGGGCTCGCCCCAGTGGGGTGGGCGCGCCCCCCACCCTCGTGGGTACCTCCCTTCTTCCCTGAAGTGCACTCCAAGTCCATCGGGTGGCTTTCCTTCCAAATATAACTTCTCCAGTTGATTTTGTTCCGTTTTGACTCCGTCTGATATTCTTTTTCCTCGAAACACTGAAATAGGCATAAAACAGCAAATCTGGGCTGGGCCTCCGGTTAATAGGTTAGTCCCAAAAATAATATAAAAGTGGATAATAAAGCCCAATATGGCCCAAAACAATAGATAATATAGTCTGGAGCAATCAAAAATTATAGATACGTTGGAGACGTATCACATATCATCATGATGACTGTGTTACTGCCATGTTATGCTTGCACCCAAGTACTTATTCTACTGCTTGTACTTCGTCACTTAGCAAATTCCTCAAGTTGTATTTCCTTAGTGACAAATTTGTAAAAATCGCATATTCACCCCCTCTTGTCGATATAACACACTTTCAATTGGTATCAGAGCAAGGTACTCCCTTGTTCTATGTGATTTTGGTTTAACCACCTGGAGTTTTAGTTATGTCGACTGTAGGCATGATCAAGGTCTCAGCTGGGTGTCCTACCTTAGATGGGACGGACTACCCCTACTGGAAGAATAAGATGCGCATGCATCTTGAGGCAATTGACAACGATCTCTGGTACGTTGTGGAAAATGGCGTTCCCTCTGTCACTCCTTCCATGAATGCTACTGATGTGAAGAGATTCAAGCAACTCGACTCTCAAGTGAAGAATATCATATGTGGCCATCTGAGCAAAGGATAGTATGACAGAGTGAGTGCTTTGGAAACTGCAAAGCTTATCTGAGATAGGCTGTCCAAGGTCAACGAAGGAGTCTCGACTCAACGTGACTCTCGAGTTGACGTTCTTTGCAATCTCTTCAACCACTTCAAAAGACTCGACAACAAAAATGTTCAGCAAACTTTTGACCGCCTCACTGACATCTCCAATGAGCTGCAAGCACTTGGTGCCACTGACATCACCAACTATGAGGTGGTGAAGAAATTTCTGAGATCTCTTGATTCCTCATTCGATACACTGGCACTAATGATTCAAGAACGTGGAGACTAAAAGTCACTTGATCCTGTTAATATCCTTGAGAGGTTGAACACTCATGAATTCCAACTAGCTGAGAAGAGAGATCTCTATGGGCCAAGCTATGGAAGATCACACGCGCTGAAGGCCAAGGCAGTTTCCTCATCTGAAGGGGAAGATTCTGATAGCAGCCTTGGTGATCCTGAAGAACTAAGGCAGGAGCTTGCAATGCTCATGAGGAAATTCCAGAAGTTCTCAAGACGTGGTCGCTTTGGAAAATCTTCAAGAGGTGATGACATGAGATCAGATTCCTCATCGCATGATTACAAGAAGAGGACTTGCCGCAAATGCAAGAAACTTGGTCACTACATAATTGACCGCCCTCAGTGGGCAAAGGAATCAAAGAATAAGAAATACAAGGATGGTAGTTCAGACGACTCAAAGAAAAATAAGAAATCTTCAAAGTCGTCATCATCAAAATCTTCAAAGTCTTCATCTCACAAGAAGAGCAGTTCCAAAAAGGCTCGGGCCTTCATTGGCAAGGAAATGGATTCTGAAGCTGAATCTGAGGAAAATGAGGAAGACGAGGCATCTGAGGAGTCAGACTCTGGTGTGGCGAGCCTAGATCTCACTACTGCTTTCGTCAACAAGTCCATCTTCAACACTAAGGAAAATGGCTTCCCCAACACTGCTGATGACAGCAGCGATGACTATGCTCCCACCTACTGCTTCATGGCAAAAGGTGCCAAGGTACTCAAATATCCCTCCTCTGAATCAAGCGAGGATGAATCTGATGATCTCAAACCTAGCTATTCCAAACTTGCTAAAATTGCTATGAAACAACAAAAAGCTTTGGAAAAGGTTCAAATCTGCTAAAAAAAAGCGATGACCTGTTGGGTGAGGAAATGGATCGAACTCAAACTGATAATCTTCAACGACTACAGTCTAAGTTTGATAACCTTCAAAGTCATCATAAAACTCTCTTAGCCAATCATGATAAGCTTTCTTATGAATTTCTTCAAAGAAAGCAAGATCTTGAGAAGCTAAGGGTGAGTCATGAAGACCTTCATAAGGAAAATGATTCATTTCTTGCTCAATAGATTAGATGTGCTCAGGAAGATTTCATTCCACCATGCTTGAATTGCATTGAGCATGAATCTGCTAATTCTTCACCTGAATGTTCAAATGCTTCTATTGCTACAAATTCTTCAACTATTTATGTGGTCACAAATTCCTCATCCGAGGATACCACAAGTATCACTGACGATAATGCAGGGTTGAAGGAATTGTATGTGACAGTCATATACAAAAGCCTCAAAGAGCATTAGGCGCTTTGTGATGTGCTCAAAAAGCAGATCTTGAACAGGAACCCTAGGAAAGAGGGTATTGCCTTTGAAAGGAAACTCAATGCTGATGGGGCCTACTGGAAACCTGAGTAGTACCCCAAAACCACATGGGTTGCTGCAAAAGGACCTCCCGTTGATCCATTCACTTTATCTGGCTTTACATGCGAATCCTCATATTCATATGATGAGTCATTTGACTCTAACTATAAGTTGTTTAAAGTCAGAATGGTGAAGTATTTGCTAGATATGTTGGGACTAACTGCAGGAACGGCCCCCCCATGAAGAAAATATGGGTTCCCAAAAGGTACCTTCAAAGTCTTCCGGTGAATGTCCTCATGGCACCACCTGTGAAGAATAGGAACCCTAGATGAAATTCTTCATATGGATCCAAGTCCTCGTATATTCATCATTGTGCTATTGCATCTGTTTCGCAGGGAAACTCTAAGACTTATGAATATGTCCGTTATCCTTCAAATCATTATGTTCATAAGTCCTCGAAGTATATCTCTGCTTATTCATATGCATAATCTAACCCCTCTTCTGTGAAACGAAGTGCACTGGCTTCAATGCCATCTTTCTCCTATGGAGCTCGTAGAATGATGAATTCTTTTCCACCCCTCCAGATGTGGGTGGTGAAGAAAAATAACTAATTACTTATGCAGGGTCAGGTCTCCAGACGAACATAGTCGTCTGAAGAATTTGCTGGAGACCTGAGAATGCTTGAAAGGATGCAAGCTAATCATGAAGAAATGAATTAATCATTTCTCACATCCTCATACTACTATATCTATTGTACTGCTTGATGAAATTCTATCTGATGAATTTGATGTCATATTCTTCACTAATGAAGTATATGAGTCCATAAGACGCACTAATTCATCTGCAGGATAATCAACCGAAAGCAACTGAGTGGGTCCTAGACAGTGGATGTACAAATCACATGACTGGTGACAAGAACTTATTGATGGACTCTGCCTTATCTCCATCGCATCTGAAGCATATCACCTACACTGATAAAGGAAAAAACAAGGTATTGGGTCTAGGTAGGGTTGCAATCTCAAGTATCGACACATGGAAAAAGTCATGCTTGTCGAGTCCCTTGTATTCAACCTCATGTCTGTCTGAATGCTTTGTGATCTTGATATGGTTGTCGTCTTTGGCAAATATCGTTGCATTGTTCTCATGGAATCTGACAATTCCAAAGTCTTCAAAGGATTTAGGAGAGGAGACTTGTATATTGTTGATTTCTCTGCAGGACCACAGTCTGCCACATGTCTACTTGCAAAAGCTTCAGAAGGCTGGCTATGGCATCAACGACTAGGTCATGCTGGCATGAGGAACTTACATACACTCGCGAAGAAGAAGCACATCATTGGTATCGAGGGTGTCAAATTCCATGAATTGCTTCACATGGACCTCTTTGTCCCTACTCATTATGCCACACTACCAAATGCAACATCTCTATATGGCTTTGTTATTGTTGATGATTATTCTCGTTACACCTGGGTGCATATCATCATGTACAAAACTGAAGTGCAGGAAGTCTTCAAATGATTTTCCTCAAGGGCCTCGACGAATTTCGGTGTGAAGATCAAGCACATCAGGAGTGACAATGGGACCAAGTTCAAGAATACTGGTCTCAATGACTATCTTGATGAACTTGGTATTACTCATGAGTTATCTGCCCCATACACTCCTCAGCAGAATGGCGTCGTGGAGCGCAAGAATAGGACTCTTGTTGAGATGGCTCGCACTATGCTTGATGAATACAAGACGCCTTGTCGCTTCTGGCCTGAGGCTATTGATACTGCATGCCACATCATCAATAGGGTATATCTTCACAAATTCTTCAAGAAGACCTCATATGAACTCCTCACTGACAAGAAACCCAATGTGAGTTATTTCAAAGTTTTCGGTGCTAAATGTTGGATTAGAGATCCTCATGACAATTCTAAATTTGCATCGAAAGCACATGAAGATTTTATGCTTGGTTACGGAAAGGACTCGCGCACCTGCAGAGTCTTAAACACCTATCACAACAAGGTTGTTGAAACTGTAGATGTGCAGTTTCATGAAACTAACGGCTCACAAAGAGAGCACCTACCTCCTATGCTAGATGAAATATCTCCTGAGGAATCCATCAAGTTCAAGGCTACCGAGGATGTCATACCAACTGAAGAATCTGTTGAAGAAGTTATTCCAGATCATGAAGAAAATCATGTTGGTGCATCTGAAGAAAATGTCGCTGAAGAAAATGCTCAGCCCAATCAAAGTTGTCAACCTGCACATCCTCGCATTGCAAATGAAGTGCAGATTGAGAAAATCATCGATGACATCAATGCACCAGATCCTCTCACACGCTCAAAAGCTTCACATTTCTCTAACTATTGTGGGCACTTTGCTTTTGTCTCTATCACAGATCCCACCAAAGTTGATGAGGCATTTCTGGAGCCTGAGTTGATTCAATCTATGCAAGAGGAATTACATCAATCCGAGCTCAGTAATGTGTGGGAACTTGTCAAGCGACCAGACACACACAAGCACAATATCACTAGTACTAAGTGGATCTACCGCAACAAGCAAGACGAAAATGGCCTAGTAGTGAGGAACAAGGCTCGTCTTGTAGCTCAAGGCTACACATAGGTTGAAGGAATTTATTTCGATGAAACTTTTGCACCTGTTGCTAGACTTGAGGCTATTCGCATATTGCTTGCTTATGATAATCATCATAATATCATCCTATATCAAATGGATGTGAAAAGTGCATTCCTCAATGGTAAGCTCGAGGAAGAAGTATATGTTGCTCAACCCCCAGGTTTTGAAGATCCTAAGCATCTCTTCAGACCAATAAGGCCATCTATGGCCTCAGGTAGGCCCCTCGGACGTGGTATGATACTCTGAAGGAAGAAAGGCTTCAAACCCGGTTCACTTGACCCAACTCTTTTCACCAAAACATATGATGATGAATTATTCGTGTGCCAAATATCTGTTGATGATATTATCTTTAGCTGTACTAACCAACATTACAGTGGCGAATTTGCCTATATGATGAGTGAGGAATATCAAATGCCTATGATGGGAGTTCTTCTTAGGTCTTCAAAATCGTCAACAACTCAATGGCATATTCATATCTCAAGAGAAATACCTCAAGGATGTGCGGGGGAAATTCGGCATGCAAGATTGCAAAGGCGTCAAAATCCCTATGCCCACAAATGGCCATCCATGCACTGATGAAAATGGTAAAGACTTCGATCAAAAGGTATACCGCTCCATGATTGGCTCTTTATTGTATCTTTGTGCATCTAGGCTAGATATTATGCTTAGTGTTTGCATGTGCGCCCGTTTTCAAGCTACACCAAAGGAATCAGGCCATAAGGCTGTGAAACATATTCTTTGATATCTAGCTCACACTCCAACACTTGGATTATGGTATCCCAAGGGCTTGGCTTTTTATCTCATTGGATATTCTGACTCTGACTATGCCGGTGATCGAGTGAATTGCAAGTCAACACCAGGCACATACCATTTCCTCGGACAATCCTTAGTATGTTCGTCCTCAAACAAGCAGAACTGTATATCATTGTCTACTGCTGATGATGAGTACATTGCTGCTGGTTCTTGCTGTGCTCAATTGGTGTGGATGAAGCAAACCCTCAAGGACTATAACATCAACATGAATAATGTGCCACTCTACTGTGACAACGAGAGTGCCATCAAGATTGCGCACAACCCAGTTCAGCACTCGAAGACAAAGAACATCCAGATTCGTCATCATTTTCTTCACGATCATGTGTTAAAGGGTGGCATCTCCATCGACCACGTGAAGACTGAAGAACAGCTAGCGGATATCTTCACAAAGCCCTTGGATGATAAGAGATTTAGCAAGTTGTGGTGTGAGCTAAATATCTTAGAATCTTTGAATGTTCTTCGAAAGGACACACATCCTAACACTTATGCAAAATTGATGACTTAGATGTGCAACACACAAAGTAACATTTTTCTTCAATCAATGAAGACTAACCCTCTAAGTGTGAAGAAATTAATAAAGAATTTGTTTCTCAGAGCCCTACGACAATTGTACGTGGTGTCTGAAATCATCATTCTTATACGGTGGGTCACACCACCAACCAAAGTTGAAAATCTTCAAATTTTAGTTTTTCTTCATTTTGCAAATTCTTCAAATTTTCAAATTCCTCAAAGTTTCAATTTCTTCAACTTTTCGACTGGTGTTCTTCAATGCCTATATATATATTTATGTATATATATATATATGTATGTATATATATATATATATGTATGTATGTATATATATAATATTATATTTGAGTTTTCATGTCCTCAACAACATTCACTTATTGCTATTTCTTCAAGTTGATTTTCATCTAAGTGAATGTGATCGGACCCATTCCCCCTCTATGGTAAACTCAACCCACTCTTTTCACAAACTCTTCATGTGCATTCTATTTGAATCCCATTCAAAGTCTTCATTGTATCCATGATAGTTGAAGAATTTGCGAACGAAACTTTAAAATATTCCCTTAAATTTTTCGGTTGTTGCCGCTCGAACCGTTCCACTTCCACAATGGATTAAACTATTCTCCCATGATCTAACATGATCTCCACCTCTCTGTACGTGGGTGACACATGTCGTTACAATAGTAAGGGTCAGGGGCATGTTCGTCCAAAATCTTTGGAAGAGCAGTTTTTCACCGCGGCTATAAATACCCCTTCCCTTCCTTAGACCTCATTTACTCCGCTTGACCTCAATCTCACTCGAGCTCTTAGACCTAGCGCCGCTGCTACTCTCTATCGTCATCGATGAGGAAGAGCTTCACTGCCTCGACCTCATCGTCGTTGTACTCGCGCTAGCCGCGGAAATATTCACTCCACCGCCGTCGTAGCTGTCTCTCGCCGCCAAGTTAGGGCGTGAGAGATCTGAACGGATGAACTTCTCCAACTCCACTCCCAGTTCATCGTGTTCTTTGTCAAGGGTAATTAAAACCTATTTTACTGCCCTACTTTGATTCCTATGATTTCCACAAAATCCTCAAAAGTTGTTTATTCTTCAACTTCCCACTCCTTAAACACCCAAATGCTTCTGTTCTTGATCTATTTCTCTAAGCTATGTTTTTCTTCAAGATTCCTCAGTTGTCTGGATTTTCAAATCTATACGTAGTGAAATTCCTCAAGACACCTATGGTCAAATTCCTCAAACTCGATTCTTTTGAAAATGTTCTGAGAATGCATATGACCTCTCCAAATTCTTTGCACCTATACTCTGTTCACATGTACAAAATATTCGTTGCTGAGTCACTAGGTTCTCATCAAGTTAACTCATTTGCAACGTTCCTCAAAGAAAATTTGCATATTTCGTAAGAAACTTCCAAAGTTCAGAGTTCTCAAGTGCGGAAAATGGCAGAAGCGAAAAGACCTTAGAAGGGAGGCAAGAGGCCAGAGACAAACACAACATTTGAAATCCCTGAGGATATCTATGATGAATATTGCACACCTGATGAAGCAACTCATGGCAAAGAAAACAAGAATCAGCGAAAAGTACGCATCCAGGGAATTGAGAGAAGATGGGCGAAGGAATGGAGGGAATACCGCTATATTTACTCCAAAGTACATGTAGAAATTTGCTGCCAACCCTCCATGTCCAAGACCACCTTTGGCTGCTGACCAAGAAGCTGATCCCACCAGCATCAGACGCGGTGAGGAATTTCCAAAGAAATGGGCTAAGCTCCAAGCCAAATTGGCTAAAGTTGCAAAAGAAGGAGTGAGGAAATTCAATGAAGATTCTCAAGCTGATGCTCCTGAGGCCTCTGCCAGTAAGCCTAAGAAGGCTATGCCGAAGAAATCAGTTGTGAAGCCGAGTTCCTCAACAACAATGCCCTCACGGACAAGTTCTTCAGCATCAAAGCCCTCAAGGCAAATTCCTCATGCACTTCCTCAAGGGCAGCCCCAATTCCCTCTGTTACCACAAAATCCTCAGCTGTTGTTGCAAAGTCCTCGACACCTATGCATCTTGCAACGTGTCAACAGACCGTAGGATTTTCAATTGCTTCTGGAGCATCTGCATCTTCCTCAGCTCCACCACATTCCTCAACAGGTCCAACCTTGATGAAGGTCAAATCCACTGCTGGACGAGGAACGAGGCCATGTCCTCATAAGAAGCAAGTGGCGTTCCAAGTTTTGCCTGATGATGATGAAGTGAATGATGAAGAACTCGCCGAAATCATGAGGGACAGGCAAGAAAGGGCCGCTAGAGCCAAAGGTAGTTCTGTGCCTCTCATGCTGGATCCAAAGAAGATCGTCGACTTCATTGACCTATGGTATAAGGATCCCAACACTCATTTGCCTGACTTGAACCTCACTCCTTGTCAAAGCCATATGTTGACGGCCTTCATCAGTGAAGAAAAATGGAAATTTGAGAAGGCCAGAGAAGTCAAGATGGCCCAGTACATGCAAAAGGAAATCAAGGGTCTCAGTGATGAATTTGACACATATCATGCAGATTGGCTAGGTGCCAAAGTCAGATTTTTGAAGCTTACCAAATCCCTCAAGACCAACGTTGCAGCACCATCGCAACGACCAATTTCTTAGGCTCATGCTTCAATTCAGCTTGCTGAAGAAACTAAAAGCACAACTGATAAAAATCAGGCTACTGAAGAAACTGAGAATACCAAGGCTGCTGAAGAAATTCCAGTGCCTAAAGAGCATGCCAGGGAAACCACCAATGTTGTGCCCGAAGAACAACCCATGCCAGCTGAAGAATCTGTTGTGCCTGAAGAAACTGAAATTGCCAGGGCGGCTGCATCATTCGTGCCTGAAGAAACAGAACCAACTCCATGTGCTCCTATTGCAAAATCTTCAAAGATGAAGAATATCACTCTTCCTTCTGCATCAAAAGTGAAGAAAGCCAAGGCCGTGGAGAAGGCAGCTGTGAAGAAGAGGAAAGCATCAACCTCTGCAGAGTCCTCAGCTCCCAAGAAAGTGAGGACTTTGACGAGCTCTTTCACAGATCCAATTGATGATGTTCCAATTTCAATGGTACCATCAAAGGAAATTGTCCCATTTGGTGAGGAATATGTCATACCAGATGACACTGATGAGGAAACTCCTTCTACTGCTTCTTTAGAGCAGTTGGATGAAGAAACTGAAGTAGAAGACATCCCTTCCACCCCACTAGTATCATTGCATATGCCTTAGTTCGTAGCTGAAGAGGCGGGCGTTGAAGAAATGGAAGAAGACGTGGGTATATGATCAACTACTCCTGTGCTGAATGATGACTATTGGGAAAGACTTCACCCCAGTTCACCATTGACCATACCCCTGTGCAAACTGAAGAAATTCAAACGGGATCTGAAGGATGTCAAACTTCTCTACTTTCCACTCCTGAAGAAATTCCAGCTGAAACAACTGAAGAAATGGAGAATTAAACTTCTATTGAAGAACTTAAAGCTTCAATTCCTCAGACAGCAACTCCAGAGATTATGACGCAAGAGGTTGTGAAACCTTCAACTGCAAATCTTCAGCCGAAGCAGCAAAATCCTCATGCAAAAATGTTAAAATTCAAGGCTGACAATTTCTTACTGAGCATCATTTCTTCACTGATTTCAATCCATATGACTCAGCAAGACTTCAATGTAAGAGGTTCTGGACTGCAAGTCAAATGAACTTCTATTCATCACTCCTATTAGATAAGGACAAGGTATTCGAGCACCATCAAATTCCCCATGTTGTTATGGAGGCCATTCCCTGCTTCCAACCTGTCTTGAATGTTCTTCATGAAGCTGGGCTCCTGAATTTCTGTGCTGACATCTGCGATTCGAATGAAGAGCTAATTCTTCAATTATACGCTACTATGCACCTCACTGGAAATATGGCTGATGTGAATTCATGGGTGCTTGATTGGTTGACTGAGAACATACACTACAAAGCCACGGTCTCTGAATTGCTTCATGCAATTCCAATCAGTCCTCCTGCTGAAGGCGCAAGTCTTATGTATGAAGAACTTGAACTTCCAAATTATATGATGCAAGTGCTATTGAAGCCTTTGAAGGCTAGCCAAGCTCCAAGAACCACCTTTCTAGTGAAGGATTTTCTTTATGTGCCAAGGACAATCTACCGCATTCTGACCAAAACCCTTAGTCCAATCAAAGGCCACAACTCCGAAGAAGTTGTTGGCATCATGAAGAATCTGTTGTTCAATATTATACATGGTATTCCCATTAATTACCATGATTTCTTTATGAGGACTTTGGCGAATGTTGCACTGTCACAGTTTGAGTTGAAACCTTATGCACCATGGATTATGAAATTCAACAGAACCAGGTCTTCAATTCACTACAAGGCAGATTATCAGAATCACCTCATCTTCTTGCCTCCTACTGAAGTCCTCAAACAGACAATTTCCTTAGTTCATGAAAAAGGCAAAGCAACTGTTATTGATGAAGGCACCTGTCCATTGGATGGTCAGTTTCGCAAAGCTGCATCTTACTCCACCAATGATGACTCTGCAACTCAAGATTCTGCTGCAAAAGCCTCAAAGCCAACTCCTCAAGCCACTGCCCCACGTGTGACGACTGGTCCTGAGCTTCTTCTAAGTCTTCATTAGAAGGTCGATCGCAATCACAAATGGGTCAAGCATCAATTTGGCTCAATTCTTTAGAACATGACTGTCACGCAATACTCCGTGAAGAAGAATCATTACTATGCGCATGAAATCTTCGATCACACTTGGGCTATTCTGTCACATCTTTATAGTGATGAAAATATCAAGCAAATGGGATTTCAATAGGACTTTGACTGGTCTCAGCCTCCTTTGAATAACTTCAAGAAGGTCAAAGTTCCTCAGCTGGTCAAAAGTTCATTTTCTTCATCGTGTGAGACGGATGAAGCTGAAGATCTCAACGACACTGCGGCAGGCCCTACTTCAACGGATGCCCAACAACACTAGCAATCCTCCATCGACATCATGATTATATTCTTCAGGGGTGTTAGTCCTCATTTTTCGTCCCTTTTGGTCCTTCGATGACAAAGGGGGAGAAATTGGAGTTAGTCTTCAAGCGGATCTTTTATATGGGTTGTTTTTTGTTAAGTTGCAACTCTTGCTCTTCTGAGGTGTTTGCTCTGATGAGTTGTAAACTTAAGTCTGATGGTGGTCTAATACTTTTGAACTGCTTTCTGCATGCTTATTTCCTCAAGTACCTTAATGCCTGCATGCTAAATTTCGTCAGACACCATTTTCCATTAGGCATTTCAAATTCTTCATATCATATGTTGAATGGGTGTATGGATTACAAGATATAGGGGGAGATCTCCATGATTTTACTCTACAATGTGCATTTGTAATCCAAAGCAAATTCCTCAAATATGCACACATTCAGGGGGAGTTCTTCTATATCTTGCAATCAAATTCCTCGATATCAGTATTTACACTTCATATGTTTATCCCTGTTGAAAACTTAACCTATTTGTCATCAATCACCAAAAAGGGGGGAGATTGTAAGTGCATCTAGTGCCCCTTAGTGATTTTGGTGTATTGAAGACTTACAGGTTAAGTGACTAATGTGTTTGTGAGTGTACACAGGTTCTATAACTCTATGAGGAGTTTGATATTTACGATGAAAGTCGACCCCTAAAAATGTATGTCTTCATTTGAAGACTTTGGTTTTCTAGAAGACTTTGAAAGTGAGGAAATTGGTGTGACCTTGAGGACTTTGATATTGATGCGAGGACAATGAAGCGTGAAGACTTTTGTTTTTGTAGTTTCATTTTCTCTTTCTTGAGTCATAGGAAACACCGTACTGTTAAAGGGGTCAAGGTAAAACTAAGGAATAATTTCCAAGTGATGCTCATCTCAAAGCCTACACATATCGAACCCTTTCGAGTGAAGCCATTGGAAATCTCATATAGCTCAGTCAATTTCTTGAGTGACATAGACGAAGATCTTTTGGTCTATGAGGAATTTGTTCTGACTAAGGAGTTAGGAATTTGCCAATGCGGATTGCCTACAAGTGAGGAACAAGATAGCCTTGAGGAATTTGAGAGCTCAAATTTCCGACCGTTCCTGTGCTATGCGCCAGCTATCCCAAAATATCTTATCCACCTAATGGTCATGTCATTGAAGGGCATTTATGTCCTATCATGTCGGGCTGCTCCTCGACTATAAATAGCTGCCCCCTACAACCACTAGTTGGTTGACTGCTCCGAGAGAAACTGACACTTGTCATTGAGAGCATCCCATCCTCCGAGGACTTTGAGCGAAAATCATCAAGGGAGGAATAACCCAATACCCAAACACCTACAACCCAAAGTGATTGGGCATCACTAAAGAGATTGTTCCTGTGTGGAACTGATGCTCTTGTTACCTTTGAAGACTCTGCATCTTCCAGACGGTTAGGCATCATGGTCTAGACTCTAGAGCATCCAAGAGGAACTATGGCTCACCGAGTGACCAAGTCTGTGAAGGTTTTGAAGTCACATGAAGAGTTACCACGAGTGACGATTTTGTAAAAATCGCTTATTCACCCCCCTCTAGCCGATATAACGCACTTTCACTTTTACAGATAAAAAAAGACCCGAGAGTGAAAAATGTGCTGCACTATAACAATCTCATCGAATGCCTTGATCTCCATCTTACAGTTGATTTGATTGACTATCGAGGTTGCACATCTGAGATTAAATTGTCCAGGTTCTTTGTTCTAGAGGCAAGTGTGCTCAAGGTAATGAGGTTTGGCGTCCTCTGGCACAACAATGAATGGCGTGCTGATCACCACAAGCGTCTAAGCCTAAATGACAAAGTCTCCATATAAGCTGAATTTTTTTTTTGAAACATCAAGGCGCCAGAGACTCAAAAATTTATTTGTCCATTAGTGACTTGTCAGGGCGGTGGATTTTAGTTTGTACGATAATGCTGCATCCATCTGAAGTAACGAAAGTTCTTACGTAAACTTCCAAATAATTCCCTCTTCATAGGTGCAGCATTACTCCTAGCATTTGTAATATCAGTTTGAAACTTGTAATAGTATGACTATCCAGCACGAGGTACTATGATATGATAAATGTTCGCGTGCATATGTGTAGCAATAATATACCCATTACTCGAGTACAATATTTATTATTACTAGCAAGATGCCCATGCGTTGCACAGAACATCAAGGTGCATTTATACGAGCTGTTTATCTTGTGGGAGACGAAGATGAATGAGGGAAGGCCTTATCTGCAAATGTGGAGAGGGGTGCAGGTATCTTTTTGCAAAATTTCCATAGTTTGCTCTCTATCCGTCAGATATAGATCGGACGATCTATACTGCAGGATGGCAGGCACACCATCATCACCAACTTGGTTTTTAATAATATTTTCTCTATTTCTCTATACTACTCCTATAAAAACCTTTGATTTGGTGAAGATGGTGTGCCTACCATCTTTCACTAATAGCCGTCAGATCTAGATCTAACGCATACAAAGCAAACTGCTGTAGTCTTGGAAAAAGATGCCCGTACTTGTTCCCTATTTACAAACAACTCCGTGTCTCTCAGAATCAGCCTTATCTCTTCCCCACCACACCTACAAGGCCATGGAACAATCTGACGCGATGGCCGCTGCCGGTGCCATCCACCCCCAATCTTGGTGTTCCGTGCAATGCATGGGTGTCTTACTCGTATAAGAAAAGAGTAGAGATACTCGTGGAAACACACGGGAAATTATGTTGAACACGGTTAGTTGTAAGCAGGCTAGCTCTACAGCCATGATGATAGTGACTGCACACGGTGAGGCTGACTTTGGTATGCCGAACACGGTGCCTACACTCAGGTGTCATCTCCAGCACATGGTTTGTCACTTCGCTGTGAGGAGTAATTTGACCAACGGGTAGTACAATACTAGTACTACATTGGTAGTACTACTACTACTCTAGCACCACCGTCTGGATTTAGTAGTACTACCACATCCGTCTGGATTAGTATTTGACTAGCAATATCTAGTAATGCATGTCACAAAAAATATACTACTCCCTCTATAAATAAATACATGGAGTATTTTTTTATTCAGTTTTGAACGTAGTTCCCGATGATATTATACACTGTCCCTTCTAGTAGATGGCTCAAATCTGAAGTCATCAATCAGACTACTGTTGTATTCACCGGTCAGCTTGGTAAGCTACCAACAAACAATTGCAATCAAAGGCTATTATTGTACTCCCTCCGTACTGGTGCATTAGTCATGTTATGAAAACCATATAATCACAAAACTTTTAGGCGCGGTGCATTAACTACCCACCTCATTCCCTCGTTTTTGCCACGAAAAAAGGAATCACCCAATAGGAGACGTGGGGTGTGTATGCATTCAATGACTTGAGACTATGTAGCACAACATGCAGTGCTCAGTTCTCATTATGCAATGACATTAATTACAAAATACTACTCCTACCTCCGTCCTGGTTTATTGGTCCCCTTAGTATTTTGTGCCAAATTTTGACCATAGATTTAACTAAAATAATAATAATGCATGTCACCAAATATTGTATCATTGGATTCGTATTTGAACATAGTTTCCAATGATATTATTTTTGGTTACACGCAGTAACAATTTATTAGTTAAATCAAAGGTCAAAACGTGGCAGAAAATGCAAAGGGGGCCAATAAACCAGTAAACATGAAAGTTCTCTCGTTTTGCCCCAACTTGGTCTCCGTGAGATGACTATACTTCACCAGCACAGAGGGAGGGCCGAGGAGTAGATGGCCAACACACACATGAATGCAACGCAGTCTGCACTTCTCATATAAAGGAACCCCGCCAGTCCAATCTACTAAATCCTATGCACCTATGCACCCTAACCAAGGGAAAGAGTGATCACTCCAATCACAAGATCAGTTGACTAGAAGCTACACCCATGGAGGCGATGAGTGCGAGCATCAGCCGACTATGCCAGATGGTCCACGACATCGGCCTGCGGCCCGGCACCAAGGAACGTCTCTAGGTCATGCTTGAGGCCACCAGGGCAAGAGGCCTCTTGGACGACAACTTCATTCCTTGTTTGACGAGGTCCTCATCGGCTTCCTCGACAAGTTCACCATCGTCAATAAGCTCGCGAACGACCTTGACGTACGCCTCCAGCCCACACGCCCATGCTCTGTGATGCCCGCCACCCTCAATGGCCTCTATGGTGACAACCTGTTCGACACACTGGTGGCCCTGCGACTGCCCGCCGTTGTCGGATGTTGGGTTCCGGCAGACCCTTAAGGTTCGAACTCTGGGGTGCGCGCGAAGATCTTCCCCCTACCAATCCACGTCCAATCGCCCCACGAGAATCTAAGCTAAACCGATGAACAACACGAGGGACACGAGATTTATACTGGTTTGTGCCACCGTTGTGGTGTAATACCCTACTCCAGTGTGTGGTGTGGTGGATTGCCTCTGGGGCTGATGATGAACAGTACAGGAGAAGAACAACCTTGCGAGAGGGGTTCTTGAGCTGGTGTGGAGTTCTCGTAGGGAAGGATTCGATCTCCCCTCTACTGTGGTGGCTATCTCTATTTATAGAGGCCCTGGTCCTCTTCCCAAATATTGAGCGGGAAGGGAGCCAACAACGGCCATTTCGAAGGGGAACATCTGGTACAAGTTATCCTTACTAAAGTTGGTCTTCGGCTGCCAAAGGCACTGGCAATGATGCTGTCTTGGGCTCCACGGTGACCTCCATCCTGCCGCTCTGCTGGTCTTGGTCTCGTTGCACCGGAATGGTAACCTTTGCCTGATGCCTCGGTACTCTGCGCCTGTGCTTGCCCCCTTTGCACCAAAGAGGAAACAAGGACACTGTGTAGGCCGGCGCCCACCCGGCGCCCGCCTGGTCTTGATCGTCATGGCTTGCGTCATGAGTACCTCGCGAGGTACCCTTGCCTTGATATCTCCGCCTCCTCGCGAGCCTGCCTGGTGAGGCCACTCCTGAGGAAGCCTTGCGTCATCCGCCCCACGAGGCTTGGCCCCTCGCAAAGGTCTTGAGTTCGCGTTGATGAAGATGGGACGTACTGGGCCACCACTTGAGCCATGCCACAGGCCGCAGGCAGGCAAGTCTGGGGACCCCCGTTCGCAGGACGCCGACAGCCGTCGCACCGGAGAATGTCCACCTCGAGGTCGCGGTCGCCGCGCAGCGCCTGGCGCAACAAGACACCATCGTCATAATCACCCACGTCTACGCGCAAATCGTCCACAAGGACTACTATGTGCAAGAGGAGGACGGTAGGACGCTAGCCTTCTTGGACCGCGGGGCAACCTTGGACGGCGTTGTTCAGAAGCATGTTGAGCTCACCACCAACACCGCTGCTCCTCACACATCGGTCGGTGACCCGGCGCACTAGGGCGTGAGGATGTCATTGATGGATCTGTATGTATCTTTATCTTTCCGTCAATTCCATGTAGTAGTATATTGTACTAGTAATTATCTTACCTTTCGCATCAACTTCATAATTTTCATACGTACTCCATGCATGAACCGCGCCAGAACCAAACTTCTCATTACACTAGGAAAATCGTTATTTCTATCTATCGGCCGCGCCATGGAGCAGAACCAAAATTTTCAAGTTACAAGTTCAAAAGGAAAAGCCCGTCGTTTTTGCGTCTCATCCCCACACGGTTGGTCCGGCACGCTGCTCAAGGGGGAATGCGTGATGTATTGCATTTTCACTTACAAGTGGGACCGTAGTTGAGCAAGCCGACTATCGGGAAACCCCCACACCACCCATCGTGCGATGGCTGAGTTAGATAAAACAGGAGGGACAAGAGATAGTTGTAGCACAAATTATAAGAAAATTGGTGTCAGATGGGACTCGTGTGGGTGGCATGTGTCATACTGCTAGACGTGAATGCTAGTTATGGCCCATGCCACCCCACTATATCGAGGTGCTGGTTACGTAGAGTGAACACATTATCTCTCCAGGAGTACGGTACACCAATAGTACTACTTACATTATCGCAAAATTTCCTGGAGTCCATGCTCGGCCCTCCTCTCTCTCTCTCTCTCTCTCTCTCTCTCTCAGCTAGCCAGCAGACGCGCGGAGTGTGCCAATCGTCTGTTTGCTCGCATGTGGTCCCACCTGTCAGTGAAAACGAATGACGACCCACTGAACCTACACATCTTTCACCTCGACGTGCTGGTGATGAAATACAAATCCAATAAAGATCTTCGGTGGCCGCTTTTGGAGTTACTCAAGAGTAAGATTCTATTTACAGTTTAACCCAAGATGCACATCACGTGTCTTCAAGTAGCACTCCATCTTATTGCATGACACGACCTGGATGCTAGATGTCCCACGATTCAGCAAAAGGAGGAAGAACTCGACCAAATCTTCTCCACATTTAGACCAGAGGAGTAGGAAACACGGCAAGCCATGTGCCTACATCATACGTAGTGCACACGCCTACCTCACCCTATCACCATATTTCTCGGCCTCCGTGGGACACCTAGCTCTAGTTGATGGTATTGTCGGATTTTGGGTTCCACAAGCCCTTGATAGGTTCGAACTCTGGGGTGTGTGCGGAGATCTCAACCTACCCAGCCTGCCTACTCGTGATCCTCCTAAGTCTAGAGCGTCGAGCTCAAAGGGGCAAAGAGACACCACAGTTTATCCTAGTTCGGGCCACCTTGCGGTGTAATACCCTACTCCAGCGTTTTGGTGGATTGCCTCGAAGGGCTGGGGATGAACTAGTACAACGGATGAACTGGCCTCAGGAGGTGAGGTGTTCTTGAGCTCAAGAGAGCTAGTGAGGTGGCTGGATGAGAAGGGATTTGATCTCCCCCTCCTTGGTGGTGGCTAAGTCCTATTTATAGTGGCCTTGGTCCTCTTCCCAAATGTTGGCGGGAAGGGATCCCACAACGGCCAGGTTTGAAGAGGGACAAGTAGTACATCCTATCCTGACTAAAGTGGTCTTCGCCTACGAAAAGCCTCTGGTTGTGCCACTGCGGTGGGCTCGGTGATGACCTTCATCCTGTCGTCCTTGCTGTCTTGGTGTTGTTGCACCAAAATGGAAACCTTTGGCTGATTCCTCACGACTCCACACCTACCGCTTGCCTTCTTTGCACAAAATGGGAAACTAGCACCCTGCGCCCCCTGGTGCCTGCCTGGCCTTGGTCGTCATGGCTCACGTCAGCTGAGCCTCGTGAGGTGCACCTTGCATAGAACTCTCCGCCCCTCGGGAGCCAGCCTAAGGAGTCCGATCCCTCAGGGGTCTTGGCGTCGTCTGCCTCGTGAGGCTTGGCCCCTCGCGAGGGTCTTGAGTTGTTGATGCTGAAGCCGGGTCATACCAGGCCGCTGATGGAGCCACGCAGTGGGCTGCACATAGGCAAGTCTGGGTACCCCCTATCAAGAACGCCGACGGTAGCCCCCGGGCCCAAGGCGCGCTCGGACTTGGCTTTTAGGCGAAACAAAGGGCAAGTGCTGAACGTTGCGGGCCCTAACCGCCTGCAGCCTTGAACGACGCGTGGCGATTGCTGGGACGTGGGTGTCTCCACTTCCCCATGCTGCCTCGGCAACCGTTTGACTTGACGGGTCGATGATGCATGCAGAAGATCATCATGGCGCGAGGTCGTGGTGGCCGGTGGTTGGCCTCCCTTTGGCTATAAATGAGGGGGAGGGGCAGAGCCCCCCTCGCTCATTTCTCCTCTGTCTTCTTGCTGCCCGTTTCTTCTCCTTCTCCGCCTTGCTCCTACTTTCGTGGGACCGATCAGGAGGTTTTCTACGGCTAAAAAAGGAAAGGCCCCTCGGGAGGGGCCTGATCCTCTCCCACCGAAGATGCGGCTCCGCCTTCCTCACGACGCCGGCGCGAGATAAGAGGTGACCATGCCTTGGCAATTGAGGCCTCCGCCCGGCTTCCCCTTCCTCTGTACGCCTATGCCCGGGATGAGAATGAACGCCGTCGAGCTATTCCGGGCGGCACAGATCGAGCCGTCACTGTCCTGCCTACCGAGCCGCGGATCCACGCCGAAGGTAGTTCGCACGAGTTCGTGGTGTGGGCAGCGATGCGCCCGACTCATGGATCCGGCTCCTGAGGTTCTTCGTCGACGAGCTTCCACCGAGGGGGCTGCTTGAGTTGTAGCTGCAGCACGCCGGGAGCTGCAGCCTGGCCACCGGAGATAAGGTCGAGGTGGTGCCCCCTGGGGATGTCTTCATGGCCCGTGGATGGGGCGAGGTTGCCCGGGCCTGCCGGGTAGTGAGGGCCCTCGTGATCCACTTTGAATACGACGGCGTCTCCACCATGTTCTTCAAGGTCTTCAACGAGGAGGGCCGGCGGCTGGAGTGCTGCCCCGGGGGAAGCAGCCCGTGGAACACGACCGAGGGCGCCAGACCTGCTTCTGTCGGAGTGCGGCGGCGGCTGCCTGTGTCATCGCTGATGTGCGCTGGCCCAGTAGAAACCCTTCTCCTTTTGTTTCCCTGTGCGGAATTAGAATTAGCCCCATGGGGCGTGTGAAGACCGACATGTTTTAATTCCAGGGTCGCTCTTTTGGTTTTATGATGAAATCGCGTGTCCTGATCTGGCATGATTCCCCCCTTTCTTCCCCTTAGGTAGCGTAGCACTCTATGCCGGCAGGACCCAGTCCCCAGGCAGGCTTCAGCCGTCGCTAGTATGCCAGGTCGCGATGCCGTGGTCAAGGCTAGGAGGTGAGCGACCCGAGGTCTGGTGAGAGCTCGAGAGGCGCGATGCTCACGAGGTCCCCCTTGGCATGCAAGCAGCTGCCCAAGAAACGGAAAGGGGAGTAAAACTGCCGGAGCGGGAGTGCTGGACTAGGGCGAGCGTGTTGCGAGTCTCATGACACAGCGCGTATGACTTATCTTTTAGCAGACTCGCCGCGATTTCCCCGAGTGGTGTCCATTTATGCACCCGCAATAGCGCCACCAGGCGGGGCCCACGACAATCACCTTCTTCCCTTGATTGCCTAGGTGCTCTACGTCCTCGGGTCCCGACCCTCGGGAAAGCTCAGCCGCCGCTGGTATGCGAGGTCGCGATGCCATGGTCAAGGCCAGGGGTGAGGGAAGGAGAGCCAGTAGGAGGTCCTGAGGCGCGATGCTCAAGATCCCCCCTTTAACGTGCAAGCGACTCGCCAGGTAAGGTGGTGACCGCCGGGGTCTGCCCGTAGATTGGCCTCGGAGGGACCTGCAAGTTAGCTGGCAGGAGAGGTTGCAATTCCTTACGGGGCAGACTGCCCGCCCTTAGACCCTTCACAGGAAGACGAAGGCACAGAGGACCTGATGAGGTGGCGTGCGCGAGGCGGGCCGCGAGCTAGAGCTCAGTCCTCAGGTTTCTCAGCGTTCTAGGGACGAACCCAAGCACACGCGTCGTGCCATCGTGATTAGCCCGCGCTGCGGGATGGGAGAAGGACAAGTCAATAAGCATAAGGAGACCGCGAGGCGGTTAAGATTCGAAGTGAGTAGGCAATGGTCACAGATAAGTTCATGAGAGATAGTTAGGCAGCTCCGACGGATGCAAAAGGATACATGCCATAGGGACAAACCCATGCGACTTGGGGATTGTGCATCCCGAGGGGCGCCCCCAAACTGAATGAACTAAAAGATGTCACCTCGCACTGTTGCTCAAGAGATGTCGGGGTAGCAGAGGGCGTGCGCCATAGAGGTCGTCCTTCATGAGCCGCCTTGGGCCTGAGCCTCGGGAGGCTCCTGAAGGTTCAACTCCATCTCCGCCAGGATCGCCCGGTCCCTGCCCTCCCGAGCCTCCAGGACGTCCCACATGCGGTGCTAGAACGCCACAGCTGCGCTTGGCAGACCGAAGGGCATGCGAACGTAGTTGTGAGGCGGACCCTCGCATCGGCCGACACGAGACAGCCAGAAGAGCTGCTGAGATGCGGCCCTGTTGAGCCCTGGGATGTTGATGCAGCCGCGGAACTCCTTACCCTCTTCAGGGTAATGAACCGTGGCCCATGGTGGGCGGTGATCACCCTACAGAACCCTTGCCTCCTGAATCTCTTAGACTGCCTTTCTTATGAACTCCTGAGCGCCTGATGCCTTATGCCCTGCGCCTTCTCCTGGGAAGTGTGCGCTGAAGCATGCCTCCACATGGTGCCCGAGCACCTCCCTTGTGATGCTGGCTAGGTCTGAGGCGCTCCAGAGGAGAGCCCCCGAGCCCAGCCTGAGAGGGGCGCCAGGCGCGCTTTCCTATGCAATAGGTGAAGGCGCCCCATCCAGGGACGCGAGGCTCAGCGTAGCACTGTCGGGTGATGCTTTCTCCTGAGATACTTGGCCCAGCTGCAGCTTCTTCGTCTTGGGGGCGACCTCGGGAGGGAGGACACCGCCCTCATCTTCAGGGTTCTCAACTGCTGCGGCCTGGTAGGCGCACTCAAGGGAGCACACTGCGTCCTTCTCCTTGCAAGCGACTGTGATGATGTCGCCGCTCCCTGGCATCTTGAGGATGTTGTAGTCGTGGTGCGTTGCTTCCATGAACTTGGCTAGTGCTGGGTACCCGAGGATGGGGTTGTACAATAGATGGATGTCGACGACGTCGAAGTCGATGAGCTCGGTGTGGTAGTTGTCACGCTCGCCGAAGGTGACAGGAAGACGGATCTACCCTATCAGATGCGTGGAACCGTCGGTCACTCCTGAGAACGGCTTGGTAGGCTGAAGCTAGTGATATGGCACTTGGAGTTTGTTGAACGTCTGAACAGAGAGAACATTGAGCCCTGCTCCACCATTGATGAGAGTCTTGGTGATGACCACGTTGCTGATGACGGGTGAGCAGAGCATTGGGAGCGCGTCGGCAGTTGCCGTGCACTTGAGCTGGTTGGAGGAGTTGAAGGTGATGGTGTATTTGGACCACATGAGCGGGTGAGTTGCTTTGGGCTTGGGGAGCGTGGCGTTCACCTTGCGCGCAAACTGCTTGAAGATGCGGTGAGAGGCTGGGGCCTGAGAGCCACCCAGGATGCAAGCGATGGCTCAAGGCTCCTGGAAGCCCCCAGACCCTCGTCCTGGTGATGATCTTCGTTCCTTCTCGGTGGTGGAGGCAGTGGAGGAAGAGCAGTGTTGCCCTGAGGCTAGTCCTCGCGAGGCTGGCCTTACCAGCGATCCTCCCGAGGTGGGTCGCGGCCGTCCCAGCGTCCTCCACCTCAGCCACCTCCACGACCGTAGCCTCGATCGGTTATCTCGGGGCGTCAACCGAGGCACCCATCGCGGAGGGCCCTTAGCTGCTGGCAGTCATTGGTGTTGTGGCTGTGAACGTTGTGGAAGACGCAGAATGGTCGGTTGCTCTTGGATGACTCGGGGTGGTCACCGCCGCGCTTCATCTCTGGCTCGGCTACAAGCACAGCTGGTCCCTTGCACTTCACATCCTTGGCCTTGGCTTTCTTGTCTTCTGGGTCAGCATCAGGGAGCTCGAGGAGGGAGAGGCGCCCCTCCTCAGCCATCGCGCACTTGTTCACCATGTTGAACATCTCCAGGGTTGTGCATAGGTCCTCGTGAATGGCGAGCTCCTACTTCATCTTAACGTCGTGGGCACCATCAGTGAATGCCGAGATGATGGCCTCACCCAACACCTTTGGGATCTTGAGGCAGACGTTGTTGAAGCACTGGATGTACTTCTGCAGGGTCTCTCCTGGCTGCTACTTGATGCGTAGCAGGTCACCCGCGGCCAGCGGGCGATCGCGTGTGCCCTGGAAGTTGGCGATGAAGCGGTCACGCATCTCATCCCAGGAGGAGATGGATCCCACGGGGAGGTTCAGGAGCCAGGAGCGAGCGCCATCCTTGAGGGCCATGGGAAACAAGTTCACCATGATCTTCTCATCGCTGCTGGCCGCCTTGATGCTCAGCTCATAGAGCTGCAGGAACTCAGTGGGGTCGACGGTGCCGTCGTAGGGTGGGGGCAGGTCAATCTTGAACTTGCCCAGCCAGACGATGTTGCAAAGCTCCGGGGTGAACGCGCGGCACCCTGCGGTGGTCATGACGAGATGAATTGAAGGAGGAAAACAATAAGATTAAAGCCTTGCGATGATTAAGATGGAGCTTCACGACGGAACAAGCGAGAAGCTTGGAACTCCGGAAAAGAAAAGACGAACAACTTAGAACCGAGAAATTATTCAACATGAACAATCTCCGAAGGAAGGAATTAATCAACTTGATGAAAGAAGAACAAGAATTACGTTATGCTTATCCTCCATCAATTATATAGATGAGAAGCAATGACTTGCATACAAGTTATTCCCATTGGAAAAGATTAAGGGGGAATATAGCACGAAATTTGGGGAAAAACTTCAAGAACCACCGGTAGGATTTGGAAAGAACGAGTGAATTGATATGATAACAATGGAAGAAGAATCTGAAGGGACCACCGTAAGAATTTGAAAATGACTGATTAAAGAGAATGAATCACCGGGAAGAACTAGAAGAACAAATATGCTTGAGGAGATTTAGATGCAAAAGAACGGAAAGAACTCGAACTGATTAGAGAGCACTTGAACAAAGCGCCGGGATAATTGGATGACGGTAGCTGGAATGGGAGGACGAAGAATTCTTCTGGAATGACGGCCTCCGGTGAAAAGAAACGGGAAAACAACTTCTGACATACTCCGGAAGGTTGAGAAAAAGGAGTTTTCGACAAACAGAATAATTCGAGAGGGTAGCATGAAACTAGAACCACAAAACTTCGCGAGAACAACCAAGATTTAGAGGAAAAACACTTCTTCGATCTTCAAATGACGACGAGGAACACCACCAAAATTACTGAGATACTCCGGGAGAATGAAAAACAAAGAGGTTGAGCCAACAATGAAAAGAATTTGAAAACGATCTTGGAAAGGCATCTGACTGATGGGATCCATTCTTACGTCACACTTTGAAAAGAATTGAGAATAACTCCGGGGAATTAGAAGAGTCAGGTAAGATCCTGGGAAAAGACCTGTGGGTTAGGGACCACTAAAAGAAAAACACCGTTGTAAAGGGTTGTTGAAGAGGTAGATGATGCACCGTAATGATTGAAATATTTGAATGAGGTGACAACCTCGAATTAATTGGAACACAGATGAATCCCCTGAGATGTCTTGAGCACTCCGCAAAGATAAACTGGCGAGAGGTGAACGAGCAAGGGGAAAACATTTGAGCCTAGGAAAAGAATATGATCAACACCGAATACTTGAATTGGGTCCACCGGAAAAGAAAAAGAGATGAAGAATGTCGAACAAAATGAGAATTCATCGGTTGATATAATTGAGGGAATACTGAAGAGGCTCCGTATGAATGAAATTGATGCTTGAAAGAGACTCAATCTCCGGGAAGAAGAGGGTGGGAGGGCGGGAAATCAAAGGCAGCTTGGAAGAGAGAACCGACGAATAACTTGAAGAGAAAACACCGGTTGAAAGAATGCAAATGCTTCGCACGAGTAGGATGGATATTCGATTACTAACTCCGGCTCCGAGGAGAAAAGAGGTGGGCGGGTGGGAAAAGAAAACAATTGAGGTCTGAACTTGGCAAAGATGAAGAGGCTCGAGTCAACTTGACGAGAAAGGCACCGGATAAAAAAGAGCTAAGAACCAACGATCGAAAAACCAACTGCGTGATCCTAAAGAAAATTTAAAGGGGAAGAGGAGTAATTCAAAACACCTACGTCAAGATTCCTCACCAGAGCGACGAAGGGGCTGAGGAGTAAAAAGAATTCCTACTCTCCGATATAACTAGACTCAGAAATAGTTTTCTTCTAGACTCAACAACGGCCAAACTACACGATCAATCAAGGGGGCTCCTATGGTCGGTCGAGGCTCTGATACCAACTTGTCACGCCCAAGATGCGACCCTATCCTAAAGGAACTCGAAGGTCCCACCAAGGATAGAAGCGCATCTTGAAGACGTTTTGCAAGGTGGATATCATTATATCAACATTACATAATAGATAGGGATACATACATAAGGCATACAATGCCACACGAATACAACAACATCTTACATAAGAGCACCATCCGACTACGGATGAAACACAAACAGAAACTCAAGCGACATACACCCTGCTATCCCAGGCTGTCGACCTAGAACCTATCCCCTAATCGAAGGAGAAGCAGAAGAAGAACCCCAAAACAAGCAAACACCGCTCTCGCGTCATGATCATAGCATAACCTGTAGCTGCAACTTTTGTTGTAGTAATCTGTGAGCCACGAGGACTCAGCAATCCCATTACCATGGGTATCAAGACTAGCAAAGCTTAATGGGTAAGGAAGGGGTAAAGTGGTGAGGTTGTAGTAGCGACTAAGCATGATATCGTGGCTAACATACGCAAATAAGAGTGAGAAGAGAAGCAACAGAACGGTCGTGAAGCTAGCAATGTTCAAGAAGTGATCCTGAACTCCTACTTACATCAAACATAACCCAAAAACCGTGTTCACTTCCCGGACTCCGCCGAAAAGAGACCATCACAGCTACACACGCGCTTGATGTGTTTTAATTCGAGTCTGGTGTCAAGTTATCTACAACCGGACATTAACAAATTCCCATCTGCCACATAACCGCGGGCACGGCTCCCGAAAGTTTATACCCTGCAGGGGTGTCCCAACTTAGCCCATCACAAGCTCTCATGGTCAACGAAGGATATACCTTCTCCCAGGAAGACCGATCAGTCTCCGAATCCCGGTTTACAAGACATTTCGACAATGGAAAAACAAGACCAGCAAAGCCGCCCGATGCGCCGACAATCCTGATAGGAGCTGCACATATCTCGTTCTCGGGGAAACACCGGATAAGTCAATCTACGAGTAAAACCAGACCTCGAGTTTCCCCAAGGTGGCCCCACAGGCTGCTCGGCTCGGACCAGCACTTAGAGAAGCACTGGCCCGGGGGGAGGCTAAAATAAAGATGACCTTCGAGAGAGCGACTCCCAAGGGAAAAGTAGGTGGTGGTGAGGCAAATGGTAAAACCAAGGTTGGGCCTTGCTGGAGGAGTTTTATTCAAGGCGAACTATCAAGGGGGTCCCATAAATCACCCAACCGCGTTAGGGACGCAAAATCCGGGAACATAATACCAATATGACAGAAACTAGGGCGGCAAGAGTGGAACAAAACACCAGGCATAAGGCCGAGCGTTCCACCCATTACCAAGTATATAGATGTATTAATAATATAAGAGATATTGTGATATCCCAACATAATCCTGTCCACCATGGAGCAATCTTTAACTTCACCTGCAACTAACAATGCTATAAGAGGGGCTGAGCAAAGCGGTAACATAGCCAAACAACGGTTTGCGGGGAAGGGTAAAAAGGTTTGAGGCTGACATGGAAAATTTGGGAGGCTTGAGGAACAAGTGATAGGTAGCGCAGCAAAGCGATAGAACGAAGCAACTAGCATAGTAATGATAGTAGTGAGATCTAGGGTAGCGGTCATCTTGCCTGAAATCCTGCAAGGAAGAAGAACAAGTCGATGAAGAAGATGAAGCCACGAAGACAAACCAAGCGTAGACGAACGAATCCTCACGATCGCAACGAAACGGGAACTATCAAGAAGAAGCACACAACATGGTAAACACACCACACATATACATGACATGATGCTCAACCAAGTATGATGCAAGACAAGACTACATGAAGCTACTCATGGCAAGATATGATGCATACAAGAGCAACACATCAAAGCAAGTTTAAATGAGGCCAGAAACAGCATATAACAATTTCGGTAAGTCCTCATATGCAAATTTAGAAATTGGTCCAGAACTGAATAAACCTTATGTTCAAGTTGTTAAACAGCAAGTTAAGATGCACCAAGATGATCTACACGAGATTCTAGTCAAGTTACATATACAGTTCATTTAATTCGGAGCTACGGCCTAGAAGATATGAGCAAAACAAGTCAAACATGGCATTGATGCAAAATGCATACAAACATCAAGCAAACACTCTCAAAACATGGATGCCACATGATTATATGAAACTACATGCAAAAACAAGCAAGTTTCATATAGAGCACACTCAAAACGGAGCAACGGTTCAACACATACACTCTATACAAGTTTAAAGGACAAGCTGTCCAAAACAGCAACTAGGCATCTAGCAAGCATCAAAACAATATGCTACAGCACCTCAACATAAGAACAAAAGGCATGGGCATGATTCACAGGTAAATCATGGCAAAACATGAACACTGGTCTATCTCCAGAAATCACTAGAACATGCTCAAAAGGACATGGCAAGATTGCAAATAGTAACAGTTTACAGACTTAGCTGAAATAACATCAGGTTGCAATGTTTAGAGCTATCAAACAACATTATACAGGAATCTATCATGGAAAACAAAGGCATGGCATGATAATACCAAATACAAAGAACAAAACGCCCTTACTGAACTAATTCCAAAGATCAACAGAAAATATGATAGCATCCATGCAAACATGGCAAATGATATGACAGATTCATACATGGCAGGAAAAACAATAAGTAGGCATGTTGGTGAGATTGTACCACTCACCACAGAGCAATAAATGGCATGGCAAGGTGACCAACAGTAAGATGACATATTTATGAAGCTAAACATGGCAAGAGAAAGTTCATAGCATGCTTGGATCACTAGCAAAGCACATGGCAAAACTGAACTTAATCTTAATCAGGCTGACGAGCTCAAAGCACTCACTACAAGACTCACAAAAATACATGGATTGCACCCCTGTAAAGATGGCATGATATAGCTCAAAACACATTTAGACATCTAGCTCATAGGATGCACACACAAAATGCAATGAAAAAGACAAATCACCAAGTTATAACAGTTTCAGCAGGTTAACATCACATAGCACTCTTGCAACGATGATTAGGGCATTAATATGGACTCAAACAAGCATGGCACAATGGAATGAGATTAAGAGCATCTCACAGCGAACATTTTGGTATATCACACGCACGAAACAGAGCAGTATGCATGGAGTTATGATGCGATGAATAGTGCACCAGAATGCAAAGATTTCAAGACTGGAAAAAACAAGGGGTCAACCTCTGGATTTGGATCTGGGCGGCGCGGGTCCCGATGCAGGCTGGGCTCGCCGGAGTTTGGCCGGAGGAGAAGGGGCTGGCCGGCCGGAGCTCGGAGGGGCGCGGGTCCCAAGGCACGGGGAGGCGCGTGAGGGCGGCGGGGTCCCAGCGTGGAAGCGAGGGCGGCGGGCGCGGTGGCCGGCAAGGAGCGAGGCGCGCGCAGCGCCAGCGCCAGAGGCGGCGGGCGCGGCGCCAGGCGCTGGCGCGGGCTGGCTGGCAGGCATGGCGGTGGAGAGGCGGGCGACGCGGGGCGCTGCTCGGCTGCTGGGGCCGAGGACGGCCAAGGCCGGGCGCTGAGGGCGGCGTGTGGACGCCACATGGCAGCCCGTGGATGGCTGCGGGGGCGGGCGGACATGTCCGGCCGTCGGTGGGAATTTCGTCCGGTGGTGGGGAGAGGTAGAAGACTAGGGTTTGGACCCGAAATTTCGGAGGGGGAGGTCTATTTATAGATTCTGGGAGCTAGGAGAGTCCAAATGGAGTGCGGTTTTCGGCCATGCGATTGTGATCGAACGACCGAGAGCATGGAGGGGGTTTGGATGGGTTATTGGGACATTTTAGAGGGGTGTTGGGCTGCACACAAAAGAGGCTTTTACGGTTCCCCGTTAACCGTTGGAGTATCAAACGGACTCCAAATGGCATGAAACTTGACAGGCGGTCTACCGGTGGTGTACCAAGGCCACTTGGCAAACCTCGGTCCATTCCGAGAATGTTTAGCACCCGCACACGAAAAGAGACAAGAAGGGGACGCTGGATGGCATAGGAGTGCCGGATTGCAAAACGGACAACGGGGAAAATACTCGGATGCATGAGACGAACATGTATGCAAAATGAGATGCACATGATGACATGTCAAAATACAACACGCAAGCAAACAACATGGCAACAACGACGAATAACTGGAAGACACCTGCCGCATCGAATCTGGGGCGTTACAGTCCTCTTCCCAAATGTTGGCGGGAAGGGATCCCACAACGACCAGATTTGAAGGGGGACAAGTAGTACATCCTATCCTGACTAAAGTGGTCTTCGCCTGCGAAAAGCCTCTGGTTGTGACGCTGCGGTGGGCTCGGTGATGACCTCCGTCCTGTCGTCCTGGCGGTCTTGGTCTTGTTGCACCAGAATGGAAACCTTTGGCTGATTCCTCGGGACTTCACACTTGCCGCTTGCCTCCTTTTCAGCAAAGGGGAAACTGGCGCCCTGCGCCCCCTGGCGCCCGCCTGGCATTGGTCGTCATGGCTCATGTCAGCTGAGCCTCGTGAGGTGCACCTTGCATAGAACTCTCCACCCCTCGGGAGCCAGCCTGAGGAGGCCGATCCCTCGGGGGTCTTGGCGTCGTCCGCCTCGCGAGGCTTGGCCCCTCGCGAGGGTCTTGAGCTGTTGATGCTGAAGTCGGGCCGTACCAGGCCACTGATGGAGCCGCGCAGTGGGCCGCAGGCAGGCAAGTCTGGGTACCCCCGTATCCAGAACGCCGATAGGTATACTACTACTAGGACTAACTATTGTACTAGCATACTACTACTAGGTTGGCTCTAGGTGATGTGGGAACTTCATGTAACCGGATGTTGGCTATCCTACGACGGTACTCACACTCCAAGAAGTGAATCGAAAACCATTCATAAATTGATTTTATCACATGCATATTCAAATGTACCATTCATTACATACAACAAGTCATCAACACACAATGACAACAAAGATACATGTTGGATGATAGATTATTTCCATCAAAACATTCCAGTAAACACTAAATTTTGTATCACACAACAAATAACAAGCAATGAATGAACTTCAGCTCAACCAATCCTCGGTGTTGGAAACGCTTACTTTGAACCATAATTGATTCTCTGGGAAGGGCCAACTATTATCAATCTCGAGACTAACGCAGAACTCATCATCCAGGCTAAAGCGGCCTATAGCAGGACGCATGGTGTGATAGCCAGGGTAGGGAACCATGGCAATGTCCGAGGTATAGATACAATTGCTTCTCATAAATGGTTGTAACGTTGTGCCAACATCAGTTGGATCGCCTTTCACCATCAGTGGATAGTTTTGTCCAAGGAAGAATGAGTTTTCCACAAGACTATGAATACAGAACCATTCAGAAGGTGCTGGCACTAGCACACTAGTATCCATCCCAAATACCCTGCAACGGATGTTGGAATAAGTACGGAGAGTGCGACCATGGGAGACAACACCTACTTCCTTAGTAACATCAGAAGTGCCCTGTATACATACAAGAAGACGTGATCCATCGGAATAAATTGCCAGGCCCCACTGACTATGTAGGTCATGCTCGTCCTCATGCTCATGATCATCACCATCGTCATCTCCCCCTTGGTTATAATTTGTTTCAATTATAGGTGGTGGAATGTTCACATGACCTTGGAAACACAAGAAGGTTAGTTAGTACGGGGATACTAACTCGCATGCACGTGGATGAATGCTACGTCTTGAGCTTGCGTTGGTTTTCCTCGAAGAGGAGAGGGTGATGCCCCAGAGTAGCGTAAGTATTTCCCTCCGTTTTTGAGAACCAAGGTATCAATCCAGTAGGAGGCTCCTCAAAAGTCCCACGCACCTACATAAACAAACTGAGAACTCGGAACCAACGCAATAAAGGGGTTATCAATCCCTTCACGGCCACTTGCGAAAGTGAGATCTAATAAAGATAGTAAGATAAGATAAATATATTTTTGGTATTTTATAATATAGATGCAAAAAGTAAAGATGCAAATAAAATTAGATTGAAAGCAAATATGATAAGAGATAGACCCGGGGGCCATAGGTTTCACTAGTGGCTTCTCTCAAGATAACATAAGTATTAAGGTGGATGAACAAATTACTGTCGAGCAATTGATAGAAAAGCGAATAGTTATGAGATTATCTAGGCATGATCATGTATATAGGCATCACGTCCGCAACAAGTAGAACGAATCCTGCCAGCATCTACTACTATTACTCCACACATCGACCGACTCCTGCCTGCATCTAGAGTATTAAGTTCATAAGAACAGAGTAACGCATTAAGTAAGATGACATGATGTAGAGGGATAAACTCAAGCAATATGATATAAACCCCATCTTGTTATCCTTGATGGCAACAATAAAATACGTGCCTTGCAACCCTTTACACATCGGGTAAGGACACCGCAAGATTGAACCCAAAGCTAAGCACTTCTCCCATGGCAAGAAAGATCAATCTAGTAGGCCAAACCAAACTGATAATTCGAAGAGACTTGCAAAGATAACTCAATCACACATAAAATAATTTAGAGAAGATTCAAATATTATTCATAGATAAACTTGATCATAAACCCACAATTCATCGAATCTCGACAAACACACCGCAAAATGAGTTTACATCTAATAGATCTCCACAAGAGAGGGGGAGAACATTGTATTGAGATCCAAAATGAGAGAAGAAGCCATCTAGCTAATAACTGTGGACCCGAAGGTCTATGGTAAACTACTCACAACTCATCGGAGGGGCAAGGATGTTGATGTAGAAGCCCTCCGTGGTCGATTCCCCCTCCGTCAGAACGCCGACGAAGGCTCCAAGATGGGATCTCGCGGATACAGAAGGTTACGGTGGTGGAAATTGTGTTTCCTTGCTCCCTGGATGTTTTCAGGGTACGTAGGCTTATATAGGAGGAAGAAGTACGTCGGTGGATGCCCGAGGGGCCCACGAGACAGGGGGGCGCGCCCTACAGGGGGGGGGGCGCCCTCCTATCTCGTGGGAGCCTCGGCTGCTTCTTGACTTACACTCCAAGTCCTCCGGGTCACGTTCGTTCCAAAAATCATGCTCCCGAAGGTTTCATTCCGTTTGGACTCCGTTTGATATTCCTTTTCTTTGAAATACTAAAATAGGCAAAAAAAACAGCAATATGGGCTGGGCCTCCGGTTAGTAGGTTAGTCCCAAAAATGATATAAATGTGTAAAATAAAGCCCATAAACATCCAAAAGGGGTAATATAATATCATGGAACAATAAAAAATTATAGATACGTTGGAGACGTATCAAGCACCCCCAAGTTAAATTCCTGCTCGTCCTCGAGTAGGTAAATGATAAAAAGAGAATTTTTGATGTGGAATGCTACCTAGCATAATTCATAATGTAATTTTCTTTATTGTGGCATGAATGTTCAGATCCAAATGATACAAAATAAAAGTTCATATTAACATGAAAATGGTGATACTTCAAGTATACTAATCAAAGTAATCATGTCTTCTCAAAATAACATGGCCAAAGAAAGTTATCCCTACAAAATCATATAGTCTGGCTGTTTCTCTATCTTCATCACACAAAGTATTTAATCATGCACAACCCCTATGACAAGCCAAGCAATTGTTTCATACTTTAATAATCTCAAACTTTTTCAACTTTCACGCAATACATGAGCGTGAGCCATGGACATAGCAATATATGTGCAATAGAATGGTGGTTGTGGAGAAGACAAAAAGGAGAAGATAGTCTCACATCAACTAGGCGTATCAACGGGCTATGGAGATGCCCATTAATAGATATCAATGTGAGTGAGTAGGGATTGCCATGCAATGGATGCACTAGAGCTATAAATATATGAAAGCTCAACAAAAGAAACTAAGTGGGTGTGCATCCAACTTGCTTGCTCACGAAGACCTAGGGCACTTTTGAGGAAACCCATCATTGGAATATACAAGTCAAGTTCTATAATGAAAAATGCCCACTAGTATATGAAAGTGACAACATATGAGACTCTCTATTATGAAGATCATGGTGCTATTTTGAAGCACAAGTGTGGAAAAAGAGATAGTAGCATTGTCCCTTCTCTCTTTTTCTCTCATTTTATTTTTTTTTCTCTTTTTTTCTCTCTTTTTTTTTCTTTGGCCTCTTTTTTTTTCTTTTGGCCTTTCTCCTTTTTTTCTTCTTTTTTTTCTTTTTTTATAAAGTCCAAAGTCTCATCCCGACTTGTGGGGGATTCATAGTCTTCATCATCCTTTCCTCACTAGGACAATGCTCTAATAATGAATATCATCACACTTTTATGGATTTACAACTCAAAGCTAGAAGAAGATATGACTCTATATGAATGCCTCCGGCGGTGTACCGGGATATGCAATGAATCAAGAGCGACATGTATGAAAATTATGAAGGTGGCCTTGCCACAAATACAATGTCAACTACATGATCATGCAAAGAGCAATGTGACAAAAGTAATGCGTGTCATATGAACGGAACAGTGGAAAGTTGCATGGTAATATATCTCAGAATGGCTATGGAAATGCCATAATAGGTAGGTATGGTGGCTGTTTTGAGGAAGGTATATGGTAGGTGTATGGTACCGGCGAAGGTTGCGCGGCACAAGAGAGGCTAGCAATGATGGAAGGGTGTGTATAATCCATGGACTCAACATTAGTCAAAAGAACTCATGTACTTGTTGCAAAAATCTAGAAGTCATCAAAAATCAAAGCACTACACGCATGCTCCTAGGGGAATAGATTGGTAGGAAAAGACCATCGCTCGTCCCCGACTGCCACTCATAAGGAAGACAATCAATAAATAAAATTGTGCTCCAACTTCATCACAAAGCGGTTCACCATACGTGCATGCTACGGGAATCACAAACTTCAACACAAGCATTCTTTAAATTCATAATCACCCAACTAGCATGACCTTAATATCACTATCTCCATATATCAAAACAATTATCAAGCATCATATTGATCATAGCATCCAATTCTTTTTCTATGATAGTTTTTATTATACCCAACTTGGATGCTCATCATTCTAGGACCAACTTTAAAACCATAACAAATACCATGCTGTTCTAAAATACTCTCAAAAATATATAAGTGAAGCATGAGAGACTAGAAATTTCTTCAAAATTAAGACACCACCGTGCTCTAAAAGATATAAGTGAAGCACTAGAGCAAAAACTATCAAGCTCAAAAGATATAAGTGAAGCACATAGAGTATTCTAGCAAATTCTAATCAAATAGGCTTCTCCCAAAAGGTGTGTACAGCAAGGATGATTGTGGTAAACTAAAAAGCAAAGACTAATATAATACACGACGCTCCAAGCAAAACACATATCATGTGGCGAATAAAAATATAGCTCCAAGTAAAGTTACCAATGAACGAAGACGAAAGAGGGGATGCCTTCCCGGGGCATCCCCAAGCTTAGGCTTTTGGATATTATTGAATATCTTGGGGTGCCTTGGGAATCCACAAGCTTAGGCTCTTGCCACCCTTTATTCCATAGTCCATAAAAGCTTTACCCAAAACTTGAAAACTTCACAACACAAAACTCAACATGAAATCTTATAAGCTCCGTTAGTGAAAGAAAACAAAACCACCACATAAGGTACTTTAATGAACTCATTATTTATTTATTTTGGTGTTAAACCTACTTTATTCCAACTTCCCTATGGTTTATAAACTATTTTACTAGCCATAAATGCATTGAAATAAGCAAACAACACACGAAAAACAGAATCTATCAAAAACAGAACAGTCTGAAGCAATCTGTAACTAACGCAAACTTCTGGAAATTTAAAAATCCTACCAAAATAGGAAGTCCTGTACAATTTGTTTATTGATTAGAAGAAAAAAGAATCAATGCAAAAGCACGTTTCTGTGATTTAACAAAATTATATTCGTGTGCGCAAAGTTTCTGTTTTTCAGCATAATCAAATCAACTATCATCATAGGTTATCCTATAGGTTCTACTTGGCACAAACACTAATTAAAAGATAAAAACACATCTAAACAGAAGGTTGATGCAAGAATTATTACTAAACAGGATCAAAAACAAAAAACATAAAGAAAATTGGGTTGCCTCCCAACTAGCGCTATCGTTTAACGCCCCTAGCTAGGCATAAAAGCAAAGATAGATCTAACGAGTGCCATCTTTGGCACTAGATTCATAGGTAGCCCGCATGATAGATTCATAGGGTAATTTGACTTTCTTTCTTGGAAAGTTCTCCATGCCTTTTTTTAATGGAAATTGGAATCTAATATTCCCTTCCTTCATATCAATAATCGCGCCAATCGTTCTAAGGAAAAGTCTACCAAGAATAATAGGGCAAGAAAGATTGCAATCTATATCAAGAACGATAAAATCCACGGGCACCAAATTTCTATTTGCAACAATAAGAAAATCATTGATCCTTCCCATAGGCTTTTTAATGGTGGAATCCGCAAGGTGCAAATTTAAAGAGCAATCATCAAGATCATGGAAACCTAGAATATCACATAAAGTTTTCGGAATCGTGGAAACACTAGCACCCGAATCACACAAAGCAAAACACTCATGATCTTTAATTCTAATATTTATAGTAGGTTCCCACTAATCATTAAGTTTTCTAGGTATAGAAACTTCCAAATTAAGTTTTTCATCATAAGATTGCATCAAGGCATCGACAATATGTTTGGTAAAAGCTTTGTTTTGACTATAAGCATGAGGAGAATTAACAACGGATTGCAACAAGGAAATACAACCTTCTAAAGAAAAATTATCATAATCAGATTCCTTGAAATCCGAGATAGTGGGTTCAATGCTATTTAAAGTCGTGACCTCTCCAATCCCACTTTTACCAAATTTAGCATCAAGATCTAAAAACTCCGAATTCTTGGGACACCTTCTAGGTAAAGTTGACTCATCATCAGTCCCATAATTATCAAGATTCATATTGCAAAACATAGATCTAATAGGAGACGCATCAATAAATTTAAGATCCTCATCATTATTTTTATGGAAACTAGAAGAACACGCTTTTATAAAGCTATCTTTTTTAGCACGCAATCTAGCGGTTCTTTCCTTGCAGTCGTCAATGGAAATTCTCATTACTTTGAGAGACTCATTGATATCATGCTTAGGAGGAGAAGATCTAAGTTTAAGAGAATCAACATCAAGCGGAAGTCTATCAATGTTCCTAGCCAAATCATCAACTTTGAGCAATTTTTCTTCAAGCAAAGCATTAAAATTCTTTTGAGAAATCATAAATTCTTTCACACTATTCTCAAAATCAGAGGCCATATTATTAAAATTACCATAAGAATTATTGTAAGAATTTCCATAATTATTAGAGAAATTACTAGGGAACAGTCTAGCATTAAAGTTTCCTCTATAAGCATTGTTTCCAAAACTATTCCTACCAACAAAATTCACACCCATAGATTCATTATTATTCTCAATCAAAGAAGACAAAGGCATATCATTGGGATCAAGAGGAGTATTTTTAGTAGCAAACAATTTCATAAGTTCATCCATCTTTCCACTCAAAACATTAATTTCTTCTATAGCATGCACTTTTTTACAAGAAGATCTTTCAGTGTGCCATTGAGAATAATTAGCCATAATATTATCAAGAAGTTTTGTAGCATCTCCTAACATGATTTCCATAAATGTGCCTCCCGCAGCCGAATCTAAGAGATTTCTAGAAGCAAAGTTCAAACCGGCATAAATTTTTTGTATGATCATCCATAAATTCAAACCATGAGTAGGGCAATTGCGTAGCATCAACTTCATTCTTTCCCAAGATTGGGAAACATGCTCATGATCAAGTGGTTTAAAATTCATAATATCGTTCCTAAGAGTGATAATCTTAGCGGGAGGAAAATACTTAGAGATAAAAGCATCTTTGCACTTGTTCCAAGAATCAATACTATTTTTAGGCAAAGACGAAAACCAAACTTTAGCACGATCTCTAAGTGAAAATGGAAATAACTTCAATTTGACAATATTGTTATTCGTATCTTTCTTTTTTGCATATCACACAAATCAACAAAGTTGTTTAGATGAGTAGCGGCATCTTCGCTAGGAAGGCCGGCGAATTGATCTTTCATAACAAGATTCAGCAAAGCAGTATTGATTTCACAAGACTCAACATCATTAAGAGGAGCAATTGGAGTACTAAGGAAATCATTATTATTGGTATTTGAGAAATCACACAATTTGGTATTATCTTGCGCCATGGCAACAAGTAATCCAACACACAAGCAAACAGAAAAAGGCAAGCGAAAAAGAGAGGAGGAGATTAGGAAAGAGAGGGCGAATAAAACGGCAAGGGTGAAGTGGGGGAGAGGAAAACGAGAGGCAAATGGCAAATAATGTAAATGCGAGGGAGATGGGTTTGTGATGGGTACTTGGTATGTCTTGACTTGAGCAAAGACCTCCCCAGCAACGGCGCCAGAAATCCTTCTTGCTACGTCTTGAGCTTGCATTGGTTTTCCTCGAAGAGGAGAGGGTGATGCCCCAGAGTAGCGTAAGTATTTCCCTCAGTTTTTGAGAACTAAGGTATCAATCCAGTAGGAGGCTCCTCAAAAGTCCCACGCACCTACACAAACAAACCGAGAACTCGCAACCAACGCAATAAAGGGGTTGTCAATCCCTTCACGGCCACTTGCGGAAGTGAGATCTAATAAAGATAGTAAGATTAGATAAATATATTTTTGGTATTTTATAATATAGATGCAAAAAGTAAAGATGCAAATAAAAGTAGATTGAAAGCAAATATGATAAGATATAGACTCGGGGGCCATAGGTTTCACTAGTGGCTTCTCTCAAGATAGCATAAGTATTACGGTGGATGAACAAATTACTGTCGAGCAATTGATAGAAAGGCGTATAGTTATGAGATTATCTAGGCATGATAATGTATATAGGCATCACGTCCGCAACAAGTAGACCGACTCCTGCCTGCATCTACTACTATTACTCCACACATCGACCGACTCCTGCCTGCATCTAGTGTAATAAGTTCATAAGAACAGAGTAACACATTAAGTAAGATGACATGATGTAGAGGGATAAACTCAAGCAATATGATATAAACCCCATCTTGTTATCCTCAATGGCAACAATACAATACGTGCCTTGCAACCCTTTCTGTCACTCGGTAAGGACACCACAAGATTGAACCCAAAGCTAAGCACTTATCCCATGGCAAGAAAGATCAATCTAGTAGGCCAAACCAAACTGATAATTCGAAGAGACTTACAAAGATAACTCAATCACACATAAAAGAATTCAGAGAAGATTCAAATATTATTCATAGATAAACTTGATCATAAACCCACAATTCATCGGATCTTGACAAACACACCGCAAAAAGAGTTTACATCGAATAGATCTCCACAAGAGAGGGGGAGAACATTGTATTGAGATCCAAAAAGAGAGAAGAAGCCATCTAGCTAATAACTATGGACCCGAAGGTCTGTGGTAAACTACTCACAACTCATCGGAGGGGCAAGGATGTTGATGTAGAAGCCCTCCATGGTCGATTCCCCCTCCGGCAGAACGCCGACGAAGGCTCCAAGATGGGATCTCGCGGATACAGAAGGTAACGGTGGTGGAAATTGTGTTTCGTCTACTCCCTGGATGTTTTTGGGGTACGTAGGCTTATATAGGAGGAAGAAGTACGTCAGTGGATGCCTGAGGGGCCCACGAGACAGGAGGGCGCGCCCTCCTATCTCGTGGGAGCCTCGGCTGCTTCTTGACTTGCACTCCAAGTCCTCTGGATCACGTTCGTTCCAGAAATCACGCTCCCGAAGGTTTCATTCCGTTTGAACTCCTTTTGATATTCCTTTTCTTCGAAATACTGAAATAGGCAAAAAAACAGCAATATGGGCTGGGCCTCCGGTTAGTAGGTTAGTCCCAAAAATGGTATAAATGTGTAAAATAAAGCCCATAAACATCCAAAAGGGGGTAATATAATAGAATGGAACAATCAAAAATTATAGATACGTTGGAGACGTATCAATGAAACAATTCTAATTACAGTGGAAGACAAACGTACCAAAACAATAAGGATTCCACGCAAAAACAGTGCCACGGTTGGTGATAGCAAACACAAGACACTCGTATTGAATTGCATCACAATTCTCATCCATGTACATAAATTGATTTTTGAGCAATATCCATGGAGGAGCCGTGGAAGTTAGGACGGCGACAAGCTTGCCGAAGATAGCAACGACATGATAGTTCGTGTAATCCCAAGAGCGGTTGGGAATTCGACAAATTGTTATCTTCTGTAGACGATAGTCACCATGATCGTATTTGGATGTACATAGATCATCTGTGTGCTCAAGCTTAGGGTAGTCTGAGATTTTTGGAAGTGGAACCCGGTGATGAGTGTACATGTTCACAAGTTCCCACTCGCAATTGTACCCAATATAAACAACCCAATATCCATTTGCGCCCGCCCAGGCCTTACCCTTAAGCGATGGCATCTTAACATCACATGTATCATTATCAAGCGACATCAACTTGCACAAGGCGAGGCTTCCGTCGTCCGCGCGCTAGCGAGCAGCGTCATGGCGAAGAAGATAGGGGAGATCAAACTGCTCCTGGACCCTTGGGTTCTCTATAATGATGTTATTAGTTGAGCCAAGAATGGTCTTGAACGAATCTTCCATGCTAGCCGAGGTGATGACTCACACCGATCAATGAGTTCCTCCACCACGTCATCTTTCAGATCGGGGCAACAATAACGGGGCATTTCCGGCCTGATCCCTCCATGGAGAATAGGATCGAACAATGGCAGAAGGAAGGGTGAATGCAAATCGAGGGAGGAAGAGCATGCGACAGCATTTCCAATTCGAGAGGGAAAGGTGAAGAGGCGGTGGACGGTTGCCATGGTACAGGAAGAGGCGCCCAGGCCTACATAGACGTCCGTTCAGAAATTGTACAAAAGGACTCGCCGCCGTCTCACTGACATGTTGGAATGGGACCACATGTCAAGAAACATGGTGTGTCATTTCTCGTGCAAAATGCGACCAGGCCGCGTTGGCCCGAGGTGCCGCATTATTTCTTGCTTTATTTTTTTAATGGCGTGTCATTCAGTTTTGAAGCACGACTAACTGGTACTGTATGCAAAGAAAATATAAACTACTCTACCACTACTCCACCTCTAGTACTAGTATCAAAAAAGATATATAGGCTAGAGCTTTAGTGCTTGCTTGCTAAGGGATGCCCACTTGCTTCTCACACTATCACCATATCTCCAGATCTAAAAAAGATGGTGGTGACCCTCTCTCTCTCTCTCTCTCCTCACTAGTGGTCACAGATCAGCCGGGGAAGAAAAGGACGTGCAGCGTTGATGCACTCATCATCGGCGAGCGAGGTCACACACTGACGACAAAGCCGTCCTCTCAGACATAGCGCCCGTGTGGGATGGCCTCCGTCCCCAAGCTCGCTGTCGTAGTGTGTGTGGAGGACAATGACCACGAGCGAAGCCACTTCCCGCCGACCCTCAGGTATGCTACCTCTTTTCGAACCATACCCTTGTTCTATTGCCCCATCTGCCATGTCGCCGCATGTGGATCTTTTTCTGCTCCACCATCTCCCCAATTTGGTATCCTCTCCTCTGCTGGTCACACAAAGGAAAACCTTAATTTGCACTTTTAAAGGAAACCCTACTTCATGCAGACTAATCCATGTCTAGGTTGAATAAGGAAAGAAAGGGAGAAAGTAATTTCGAAGAGACTAGGTATCGAACCCACATCTAGGTTGAAAAGGGCAAAATCAGTAGCTAAGGAACGAGTCTCGTGTCTCTTGGTTGAAAAAGGGTGAAAAAGGGTAGAAAGGCATGACAAAAAATAGAGAATGACCAAGTCGATCGGTTTGTTGACCTCACATAGGAAAAAGGTGGCTAAAGAGAACAAAAATAGGATGTAATCCACATATGCTGCCTGGATATTTGTTGCTCTGGGCAACCATACCTCCCTCACTAATCTATGCGTTCGTGGAGTTACATCGTACTGGTGCGCCCACTGTCTGAATGGGTCTACCATGCTCTTATTGCCACTTTTTTGGTGTTAGTATAAAACCAGCCATAAAGTTAAGCAATGCTACTGCTAAAGTGATGCCACATTTAACTAATGCCGCATTCAGTCTAATGCCACTGTTAAATTTAAGCAATGCCATTTAATGTCACTGGATTATTTAAGGGTTAGCTGTGATTGTGGATGTATTAAAGATTTTTCAGCTAAGGCATTCTAATGTTGTTGCACAACCAGTATACCAACGATGAAACTTGTTACTACCTTCAGATTTTTGCACTGTTAATGCTTATATATTACATACCTCACTTTCATGAGATAAGTCGATTTTTTGTACAGTGTCACCAAAATGCCAAGGTGCTGATGTCATTTTATTTTGGTTAAACTGCACAAAAAATTATGAAGAGAAGAGGAATGGTCAAGAGTGGGCACCTCCTCCTCCAGCTGTTTTCTTGATTCAATTGATCAAGTTTTTATGTTTGATCGATTATCAAGATTGGGATAGCAATTTTTCAATTCCCCTCGAGTTCGAAATGATATTTACCTTGAAGTTACATGGTTTACAATTTTTTTATATTACCATTAGTTAATAATGCTAGTTACCTTCAGACTTTTGTATTTGGTTTAATGCTATTGCACAACTAATGTACCAATGATGAAACTTGTAACCTTTACATTTTGTATTGTTAATTCTTATAAGAATCTTCTAGTGCTAGCCTATGGAAATCTGTTCAGTAAAACCATTGTACTGTACCCCGTAATAAAAAAGCTACTCTACTGTTGCACTAGCCACTGGATTAGTGTATATTTGTACTATTCGAATGGTGTTGCATTAGCGTATGGACATATATAAAGTGTGGCAAGCTTTCCCAGATATGTGCTCAAGAAAACTACTACCTGTTTTTCTAAATACTAGACATTTGGGTACTTCAAATTGAACTGCGAAAACGTCTTATATTAAGGAACAGAGGGTGTAGAGTTCACTCAAATTATGATGATAAAGCTAGTCACGCCTTTGTTAAAATTAATGTTCTTTATGTTATCCGAAGAGGTCTGTATGTTTGTCTCTAATGCCTACCGATTACTTACCTGACATCATGATGTAATGGTAAGTCATTTCTTTTTGTACAACATCACTAAATTGTCAAGGCGGTGATGGCATTTTATTTTAGTTGAACTGCACAAAATATGCTTAAAAGAAGAGGAAAGGTCAGGAATGGTTCAGTTTTTAAGAACATGCTGTGTATGCCTTCCTGACATCTATCGTTGTTGCCTTATTTATTTCTTTAAATAGGTGGTTAGAAACAATATTGCGACCTTTTCCCTGTAAGAAAGTGGAATGCTTATATTTGTGAGTCTATGCTTCAACTAGTGCCACTTTTACAGTAATCACACTTTCAATATCTGTGCAAACAGGGATGCTCGATTTTAGTGGAACTGCACAAAAAGTCCAAATGGTTGAACATTAGGAGCATGTTTTCTTCCGAACTGTTATATCCAATTAGTGGCACTACGAGTTGTTCATTACGAAGGTACATGGTTTGCTACTATCTTGCTACTCTTGTTGTGCTGTCGTTAGATAGTAATATTACTGGTGTGCATGTGAATTTATTGCCAGGGTGGACCAACATTGGAGGTGCATGACATGATTCAATGATTGGATGCTCAATTTTGGTTGTATCAATTCCACCTCCTCCATCACTGTGAACATGGATATCCTTGGTCTGATGAAGAATAGGCGATATATTTCTGCTCTGTACCAGCAAATTAGTTCAGTACGAATTTGTCCAGGGCAAAACATGACAGTATCAAATTGTCCAGTGCAAAACATGACACATGCTAAGCAGAAGAGACATGTTTAAACCAAAAATACAAGGTGGGGTATATGTTTACTAGATGCTTGATATTTGTGCAGACAGATGTCTGCCCGTTGCTATTTGGCAAACAAACAAAGTGACCGCAATTTTGGTGGAACCGCACAAGAGAATAGTATAGTTACTGCATGCAGTGCCATTTGAAAATACACACAGAAAGATTGGATAGTCACTTCATGCACTGCACAAAAGTTGTACTGTACTATTTATTGGCCAACACTAGGTGCTTCATTGCTTTGGTCTGATTATACAATGGGCATCATTTTGCCTATGCTAAAGTTCGTATTCCGAAAATAGTCTTGTCGTGTGATTGAGAGAAGACCAAATCATATTGCAGTGGATGTTCCTCCATCATGTGTGGTTCATTCTCATGGTTCCAGCTATTGGTGAAACCACTTACATTTGCAAGAGGAATTGTAGACTTCACAAACAAACTTTTCTTTCACTCTGTACTGAATGTTAGCCTAGAGAAGCATCCATGTTAGTCGGAAGAATATATGTTTTTTCTAGATCTTTGCTTTTGGAGCTACATATTTGTATATGATTTGTGAATCATTGAGATGCATTAACATGTTGATCTTATGTATGGGAATCCGTACTAGTTGGTTGTGAATTTGGGCTACTAATGTGAAAATATTACAATGCCAGGCTTGTGAGTCTCGTGTGAACATTTCAAACGGATCGACTCTTACTACTGTGCACATCATGATCCTTATTTCTGTGTTCTCTGGGTTTACAAGTTACTAGCAGTACCTTATTTCTGTTCGTCCAGTGTTTACAAGTTACTGATCGATCACTAGCTAGCCTACTAATACACTCCTGGCAGTTTTAGTTGCAATGCAAGATCCGAAGGTGGCAATTTTTTGAATAAAAATGCCTACCTCTAAAGAAACTGACATTTCATTCTAAAGAAAATGCCATGCGGATTTGAAGAAACTGCTAGCAAACACGTTCGCAAATGCCTTATCTCCCAGCAAAGGTTCATCAGCTATTGCGATCCTACACATACACTATCCGACCGACTCGATCCTACACGAGTAACCAGCGGATCACACACGTACCTCATCTGGATGAATCGAGCGCACTCGTTTGACCGTCATGCTGACGTGCGACCCAGTACGGACGGGACGCACCACTGACGGGACAAGAAGGGGGTGGCACAATCATAATTTTAGTTTTTCTAGTTTTCCACGGCAAGATGACGCGCTAAGCCATGCCTGCTTATGCATTGAATTCCTATGACCGCGATGACCGTCGCGTTTCCCGCAACACACTGGTTCACCTACATTCCGCCTATAATTACTGGTTCCCGGCGTTCTCCGGTAGCACCATCACCCAACTTGCCCTATCCTCATAAGCCCCCACCGGCCCGACATCCCTCGCCACTTGCCCTCGCTTTCGCCACGTCTGTCATGCCCCCACCCGTCTGCAATAGGCAATGCCGGAGACGGTCACTGCTAGAACTAGTGTTTGGTTTTTCACCGGAAGGCAGGCAGAGGGAGGAGGCATTCTATCAGTCTTTAGATGGCAATGCAGAGTATGAGGACTTGTTGGAGCGCAACTGCCTGGCGGAGGAGCAGCGTATCGCTGATTTACGCCGCTAGCAGGGCATGGAGCAGTAGCGCACCCACACTTTGAGTCGCGAGCAGAGAGCCCGCAACTGGGCGGACTACATGGCAGCTGACGCCCGACAAATAGCCCTGGAGGCTATCGGGCACGCACGCGTTTGCGACGTCGAATTTTACTACCATCTCGTCAAGTGGGTTTTCCACTTAGAAGCCGAAGCTTCGATGGACCACATCGGCATGGAAAGGGCCAACGCGCGCGAGCAACGTGCCCTATCCCATCTCTGGCAAGTCTAAGGCGAGGAGGAGGATGTTGGTGCCGGTGTTTAGCATGTACCACAGATGCTGTCCGGCATCGTCTAGTTAGCTAAGTGTAAGTTAGTACTTGTACACTACTAGAGTATTAGAGGGAGTAGAAAGTTAACTTGGATATGATGGTTGTCAACGTGGAAGTTTAGTACTCTATATCTCGATCAGACTAGTTACTTTGCTCTAAATGTTGAAGTTTCCGTTTGAACGTATGGAATGGGCTGATAATTTTTTAAGTGGGTTGTATTTGTTCGCCACGGGTTTAGAGGCTGACTTCTGGGCCTACTAGGTTGACGTGTACACAATCAGGAGATGAGTGTATGTGGAGAGGATGACAGCAGGGACCCACCATTGTCATGGCAGTACGCAGGCAAGTGCCTCCTTATTTCAAGCAAAAAAAATGGTTCCTTCTAATGGATTTCTGACATCTGGGTCCCATGCCATTGTCAACGTAGTCAATGAACGAGAGAATTGCACAATGAGCGGCTGACACCAGGGACCTAGCAGCTTGTCCAGTTATTTTTGTTTTTGAGACTGAAGTAGGGGTGTCAACTGGGCTGTGCGTGGCACTCTGGCATGTCTAGCCAGCCTTTTCTTTTATGTTTACCACAAGACCAGCCCAGTAGTTTTTTTTCTTTCTGAAAATGGCTAGCCCAGTTTTTTTTGTTCTTTTGCAGAATACCCAACCGAGGCCTACGTTGTCAGCCCTGCTGGGCTGCAAATCTATCAAGACGAGGAGAGCTTTATTCGGCTTGCCCCAAAAATGGGCTATCAATAATGAGAAATGGGTTGTACATTTTTAAAACACATCAAACGGACAATTAGTTTCAATTTTTTTTCATTTAGAGATTTTAAATTCCATTGATTTTTATGCATGGACAATTATTTGGATTTTATATTGATATTAGTTTATTTTCCAAATTAGTTTGAATGTGACTCGAAATTTCGGGATTAAAAACAGTTCAGACGGGACCGAAATATGCAAAATTTCGTATAATTTTTTAACTGGGACTACAACATGGGCTGCAATGCTAACAAAAAGAATATGGGCTCCAAAAAAACCGTAAGAATTAGCAAATGGGCAGTAAATTATTAGAAATAATGGCAGATGGGATGTATGTTGTTTTCCATAGATTTGAGGCTGACCTGTGCGCCTACTATAGGTTGACGCATACGCTTTCCTACAAAAAAGGTTGACGCGCACGCAATGCCGTGTCAACTTAGCCAACACACATAAGCAGTGACTGTTGGATGTCCATCGAATGGCCGTCGTGCTTCTTCAATCTCTGCTCTTCCTGCTCTAGCCGCTCAAACAAGCGCCGGCGGTATTGCCTGCTCCCTCCTCCCACGGGCGGCTGTGCTGCCACGCAGGCGTCACCACCCCACCGCACTCCCATCGCTGGACTAGCCATCCCTCTACTCATCCAGATCTCCTGTTATTCTCCAGCGACGACAACCTCACACTTTAGCCGAAGCAATAAACCCTCGTACTCCCCTCCGCCTGGGAAACATCGGCTAAGTATTCCCCGGCTCCTGGTCATTCTCTTCCTAGGCCTTGCCGTCATCCCCGCCTTGGTGCTGTCGACGCGGCATTCTCAACATGGTCAAGGAACAACTTCCATTGGAAGAGGACTGTACATGGAGAGGCTGATAGCTGGGTTCACGGCCGCAACAAGGAAGTGCCTCCTTATTACGTGCAAAATAATGATTCCTCCACTTGACAACGGGGACCCACCGGAAGGGCCTCTGTATTTCACGAAAAAACATGCCCCTGCTGACCGACCCACCAGGTATATCTCTTCGCACGCAAGTGCCTCCTTATTACGCACAAAAAAATGAAGAACCCCGCTGCTAGGTGGGACCCACCATATTTGGAGGCTGACTTGTGGGCCTACAAAGTCGCAGGGCTTTGTCAACTTAGTCAATACAAACGATTCTAGCTACAGAGGTCGTACGATGTCCATCCAACGGCTATCGTGCTTCTTCAACCTCTGGTCTTTTTGCTCCAGCCACCCAAACCATCACGGGTCGTGCCGCCTGCTCCTGCCTCCCGTGGCCGGCTGTGCTGCCGCATAGGCCTCACCACCCCCTCCTACTCCAATCCCTGGCCAGGCCATCCCTCTAGTCACCCACAACCCCTGTTATTCTATGGCGACGGCAGCCTCACACCACAATCGAACCGGTCAACCCTCATACTCCTCTCCGCGTGGGCATCCACTGCCGCGTCTTCCCTGGCCCCGCATCATCTCCTTCCTAAGCCTTGCCGTACATGTATGTCACGAACATGTATTGTCTGTCTGATCGTCTCATACTGGTCGATCAGTCTCTGTGCAGCGAGGAACGGTGGCCGAGAAAGGAGCATCACATGTCGTAGTAGAGGTGCTGACGTAGCATGTCACGAAGTCCCGTCTATAACGTGTACACATACGTACGACCATGCTGCAAGAAAGTAAATATGGCTACGTACGTACATTCGGGCATGGTCTCGAACACGTACACCGACGTCGTCCTGTTCATCGGCAGCCAACCGGCTGGGTCGGAATAGAGAAAACAACATTGTGTTCATCGGGAGGCAACCGACTGGATCAGAATACGTCATGTTCATCGGGACCCAACTGGGTTGGACGGAATAGCCGAAACAAGGTCTGGCGTACCGCAGGATGGAGGAAACAGGCCTTCTATTCGACCCTGTACGGTCGAAACAGGGTCATGTTCATCAACAAGGGTCTGGCCTACCGCAAAATGGAGGAAACAAACTTCTTTTTGAGTGCCTATGGTCGAAACGGGGTCCTGTTGATCGGGAGGGGTGTGGCGTACCGCAAAACAGAGGAAACGGACTTCTGTTGGAGCGCCTACGGTCGAATCAGGATCCTGTTCATCCTCCATCTACTGCCTCGCTCCAGCCTCCATGGGATACTGTTCATCCACCGTAGACCTCCTCCAGCCTCCACCGACTGCTATTCATAGAGCCTCCACGGGGTCCTGTTCATCCACCCCAACCGGCTAGGGAGCGACGGCCTCCTCGGGGTCCTGTTCATCTAGCGACAACAACCTACTACCACGGGGTCCTATTCATCCAACCCCCAACTGGAACTGTTCATCCATAGCCAACCAACCGGCTCGACTCACCATGTCTCGACTCGTTCTATGTACCGCGTGCACGGTAGCAATGGTCACTGTTTATAGAGAGGCAACCCAACACCAGCTAGCACGTCTCGCATGGGGGCTCAATTGGCTTTAGTAAGCAGCAGCAGTGATCGACCGCTCGGTTCAGTTAGCAGCAGAAGCAAAGGAATTGCTCAGGTTCAGTCAGCAGCGAACGAATCGCTCGGGTTCAGTTAACAGCCAAGGGAATGATCGCTCGGGTTCAGTAACGTGTGATCACTCCGGTTCAGTTAGCCAACGCCTCGCACACACGCATGTACACGAGAGAACTGCGCAAACCTCCATCCATCGCTCGGCCCCAACCACCCACCAACCCCCCAATATTTTCCTCGCCCTTGCTTCTACCATGATTTTTTTCGTCATGGACGGCCCAAAGAATGTCATGCAGTTATGTTTCCGGCCCACCTAGGACGAAAAGCCCATTTCTTGTCATGATTTTTGTCATAGAAGTAGGTACCCACCACATCTATGATGTTACCAGGATTTGTCACAATTATCGTCATAAAAGTGTCTTAGGCATGACAGAAAAAAATTGTTCGGCCCAAAATGTCACAGATGTGTCTTTTTTTGTAGTGTACACTCGAAGGACTTCTGGCCTTGGCCGCTGCATGTGAAGCACTTGATGGAACCTGTCTTGATGGTCTCATCCGGTGGAGTTGTAGATGTTGAAGCTCTCGGCTTGATGTTTCTTGTAGTAGGATGATGACTTGAGGTTGTCGAAGTCTTCTTGTAACTTGACTTGTCATCGTTGCTTGTAGAAGGTTTGATTGAGGTAGAAGGTGGTGGAGGCATTGAAGCTTGGTTGTTGTAGCCGTATGTCTTGGAAGAGTACTTGGCATACTTGAAGTCATCTTGCACTTGTCGCTCCACCTTGGTGGCTTGATGCACTAGCTCGATGAGGTTAGAGTATGCTTGGAAGTCGGCAATCTTCTTGATAGGGTGGTTGAGTCCATTCAAGAAGTGTGCCATAGTTTGCTCATCATCTTCCGTGGCATTGGCTCTTATCATGGCAATCCCCATTTCCTTGTAGTACTCTTCAATGCTCTTTGTTCCTTGCTTGAGGAGTTGTAGTCGCTTGAAGAGGTCTCGGTTATAGTATGTTGGCACAAAGCATGCTCCCATGACATCCTTCATTTGATCCCATGTTGTGATGGGTGGTTCACCTCTTGCTTCTCGTCGCTCAACGACTTGTTCCCACCAAATGAGGACATAGTCTTGGAACTCAAGGGATGGCATGGCAATCTTCTTCTCTTCCTCATAATTGTGCAAACGAAAGATCTTGTCGACCTTCAATGCCCATGAAAGATACTCTTCGGGATCATTGCTTCCGGAAAACTTGGGCATGGTGAACTTGAGTTTGTCGTAGCGTTGTTCTTCATTGTGTTGGGGTCGAGGGTGATGACGCCCTTGATGCGGAGGGTTGTGAACCTCAAGTTGCTCTTGGCGTGGAGGATTCCCATTGTCATGTTGCTCTTGGCGAACTTGTGGTTCTTGTCGGGCTTGTGGAACTGTCGGTGCAATCGTGCTTGATAGTTCCTCTCTTGAACTTCATCGCGAAGTGCTTCTTCTTGCTCGCGCGTATGTCGGTTGCGTGCGACAACGGCACGACTTGTGTCTTGGAGGGCACGTTGCGCCTCAAGTGCTTGAGTTTCTCGTTGTTTTTATCATTGATGTTGTGCCTCGGCATGTTGTGCGTCTTGGTGTTGGCGCACTCGCTCTTCCTCTTGTTAGCATTGGTGTTGCCTTTCTTGTGCTTGCACAAAGGTAGCTTGATTTTGATGATGTCGATGTTCTTCCACTAGAAGTTTCTCTTGAGGATCGGTTCCATGTATAGGATTGCAGTTTGCTTGATGGTCTTGGCGGACGGCTCGACGAAGAGTGTTCGATGTTGGTGCACTTGAGTTGTCTGAGGAATGTCCCTACCCTTGTTTTGTAGCCCTATTTTGTTGATTTTCAAAGTTGGGACAAAATCAACAAAACAAGGCTAGAAAACAAGGGTAGGGGCTCCAAATTCGTGATGAACCAAGGCTCATGATACCAAGATGATGTAGGGAGGAAACCCTAGGGCCGGTCTTTCACGATTTGGAGGTGATCCTATGATGAACACGAAGAACACGAGGGGAAAACACTCAAATCAAAGAGATCCAATCACACATATGCTAGATCCATGAACATAAAGAGTGATATAAGATCCAAAGGCAACAAAGGATGCTACAAGAGGCAGTAGTTCTTCTCTATGAGGAGGTCTTGAGGGGTCTTCCTATGAGGAGTCTTGAATCCACTTGGGGGATCTTCTCCGTAGAGGTCGTGAATTTCGATGGAGAAGTAATCAAGTGGATGAGCAAAGCTCTATCTCACAAATGAGCTAATCCTTTGCTAACCCTAGGAAGAGGGAGGAGGAGGAGGAGTACATATAGTCTAAGTGGGCGAATGGGTACATGGGCCTCGACCCTTTACTATACGTAGACAGGGGAACCGGACATCTAGGCATCGGGCCAGATGTCCGGGCCTTCATGAAGTGCTGGATGTCCGGGTTGGCGCCGGATTTCCGGGCGGCCGGGGCCGGTCTTGGTGCTCGCTGGATAGGTGGGGTCCAGATTTCTGGGCTGGAGGTCGGACGTCCGGCGGCTCACGAAGAGCTAGATGTCCGGGCCTTTCGCCGGATGTGCAGGCTGGTGGAGTCCAGCTTCGCTTGTGTTCAGTGATGGGCGCTGGATTTTCGGGCGGGGGCCGGATGTCTGGGCTTGTGTCTGGCCGGATGTCCGGGGCCTGCGCCGGACGTCCGGGCCCTGTAGCTCGATGGCTGGGCGGCTACTGGTGGTATTCCCAGGGGTCGGATGTCTGGGCCCTGGAGACTTCTCCGGTTCCTTCTGTCATTCCTCTTCATCCGTGAACTTGGGGACTTGTGCATCTCCACGTGCATCTTCGAGAGGGCCTTGTTGGTACCTAATCATGCACAACATTCTGAACTTAGGTAGTAACCATGTCTCGAGTGGATCATATGGAATATCACTAAGGAAGGAAGTCACCTTGGTCTCGAGGGCTCTAGCTCATGCTTGTGTCATTGGTCCTCCTGGCACTTGATGAGACGATGGTAGGTCCATGGGGATGACCATAGGATGCTCTGCATCACGAACAAAACCGGTAACAAGGAGACTGGTATAGTGAGCATGTGTATGACTCAAAAGGATACCAATATATCTCACCTCGGTTTTTGTAAAGTATCATGAAGCAAAGGGAATAGCACATGATAACCAAAGGTTCACTCGGATGTCATTCATGTACTCAGAGGGATCGATCTGGATGTCCACAGTTCCGCTATCGGTCATTGAACAAAAGGTTTTTTTTCATCTCCATGTTTTACCAAACCTACATGACAGGAGTAATGAGAAATATTTGTGAAATAGTTTCACTAATATTCAAAATAATTTCGAGAGGAACCAGAAGCATTTCAGGGTCACCAGAAGGGTTTTAGAGTTTATTGGGCAATGCCGGGTATTACCAATAAATAATAGATAAGTGGAGAATGTTTTTAGAGATGTTAAATTAATAATAAAAAGCTCTAATAATAGTTAGGAGTCTTGTATATCTAATTAAATATCAACGGGACTTAAAAGGCCAAGTGGTGGAAGGAGAATTGGGCCACAAGGGCTGAATAGGGGGAGGTGCCCCCCTTTCCCACACGGGAGGCCGAATTGGAGTGGGGGGAGGATTCCTCCACCCCCTAGGGACGATGCCAGGAGGGAGGCCTCCTACCCCTCGTGGCGCCCCTCTCCTTTCCCCTACACCTATATATACTAGAGGATTTTGCTCACTGAGACACAAAAGTTTTGGAGCCTCACTTAGTTCCCTAGTTCTAGTTCTAGTTGATCCTAGCTGGTATAAATTAGAGCTATACTTGGATCCTCTAATCCTCATAATTAGAAGCCCATTGTGGTTCTATTCTCCCCCCTCTAATTCCCCGGCAACGATTAACTCTGGACGGTGAAGCGCTGCCGAATTGTCAAGACCGTACGCTTGCAACCCGTAAAGAGGCCATGCTTTTGGTGTTCCTTTCGAGGGATCGTTCATTTATGGCTCGAGGGACTCCAAGTATGATATACACCGAATCATCTTCTTCCACTGAAACTCGGAGTTGGTAACAATCCCATCTAAATTGTTATTGCATCTTCATAGTGTTCTTGGTTGATCGTAGGGCGATTTTTTTATTTTCTACTACGTTTCCCAACAATGGCATCATGAGCGGTTCTATGAGTAGATGTAGGTTTCGATCTAGATCAAGTGTGGATGTGAGGGTTTGATGTTCTTGCTATGCTTCGCTTGAGTATTGCTTTGGTTCAGTTCATTGAAGACATGATGTAGCTTTGTACAAAGTTCTGATAATCGACCAGCTCTGGTTGTCGACGATGTGCTAACATTCTTTGGGCTTCATCATAGTCAAGACTCAACAATAGTGAACTGTCGCAAACACGAGAGGGTGATGAAGATGTTCGATCTTCTAGGGGGGCACGTGTATTGACGAAGTTTAGTGTGGGGCTAGAGATTTTTAATTAAGTCTCTTCCCTCACACACCCCGAAAGTAAATCTAGCAACAAGAATTACCACCTTGATGGTGGACGTAGCTAGCTAGTGTTATCTGGAAACCCTAGAAGCCACGTAATTAATTTTTCCCAAACTTATTAGAGGACGTGTAACTTGGTTTTTCAGGTTGCATGTGAAGTGGTATAGTCTTCGTCATGGTAACGTGTTTATGTATGAGATGGTTATATGTCGTAATGTTAAGTGGCTTGCGCGTCATAGTACGAGATGATGGCTGGAGCCAAGGGATTGTCATTTTAATCACCTGCATGTCAACCTCGTCATTTATTCGATGAATGTAACACAGAGGACCCTAGAGCTTCACCAGGTGCAGGGGACAAAAGTGTTGCCACGATGCCAGTTTTCAAAACTGTTGCCACGACAACATTTTCGGAGAATTTTCTTGGAGACCTCGGAGGACCATGGATAGATTCCCGGCACCCAGGGATATACCATATCACGCTATGATGAATTGCCCGAGATGTTTATCCCTTTGTTGTTTGCACCCTTTGATTGCGCAATAGTCAATTATTAGGGTGATCTCTCACATGAAAATATCAAGTAGTTAATGCTCTTCCTAGTGTAGAAACCGTCTAGATCACATAGCTTTTCAGAGTGCGTCATGCTACCATGGGTACACATGAAGAGTGAGGTGTAAGGCAGGTGGAGGTAAGACCTCACACCAGAAACACTCATTTATGTTGAAGCTCTGGAAGAAACGTTCTGAGCTCGAAGAACAAAGCATTGCAAGATGAACAAGAATCATATGGAGATATGATCGGCAAGTTTGCCTACCAATTGAAGTTCACGTCATCAGTGATGCTACCATCAATGGCCATGAATAAGATCAGGATCTTGAATCACTCACTTTCAATTATGAAAGATATTGATTGGAGTGAGAGGGCACTTTATATTAAAATTAGTTTAATCATTAGTGAAAATTAATTATGAACTATGTCCATGTGTTGTTTGCATTATAGTTGTAGAATAATGGCACGGTTCCATCTTTCCTGTTTAAATTGATTAGCTATTATTTATCTGGTTGAATCTTTATGATTGATAAACATAATGAGAGCATCGTCCTCTAGAGTGCCAAGTGTCGGTGCGAAAACGGACAGATCTCGGATAGGGGGTGCTAAGCTTGATGGTAACATGGAGAGTAGGGACATGATATTTTACCCAGGTTCGGGACCTCTTGATGAGGTAAAACCCTATGTCCTACTTCTTATATATTGATTGTGACAAGGGTACAATTACAGATTGATCTTCTTCGAGATCTATGAGTTTGTCTAAGCTTAAGCCTTGTGAATGTGAAGGCACGTGCCTCTATGGACTAAACCCCATGGATTATATAGATGCCAACAGTACTTAGGGTTTACAGATGGATGCTTACAATATCAGGATAAACATGCCAACTATTCAAAATATGCTTGGGGTGTATGCCAAGCCTCCAGGAGATCTTTAGCTTGATTACACCAAGGGCCAGGGCTAGTATGGCTACATCAACAATCTTCAATGGGTCCGCATCCTGGCCCATCACTGGCGAGCCGACGTGGCAAGTACCCCCTTGTAGCACCCCGGCTCAGAGAAACCGGAACGCCCGGTATTTCAGCCCAGAGATCGAGGAGAAGTCTTCTGGAATACGGTACTGCTTGACATAGAACAAATCAACTCTTATTACAAAGGATAATAATACAAGTATTTGATGTTACAGAGGATCACATCAGCACGACGACACTACGCCTGCGATACTACACTTGCTCTATGCTAGCAGCGGAACAACTCGTAGCAGCGAGAATCTTCTAGCAGCGGAATAACGATGAAGGTGGTGAACTTCACTCTGCAGGGACTCTGGCTGGGACACGATCTAGCTCGCTCGAACGGAAACCACGACGAGCAATCAATCAATCACCGCATCACCTGCAATCTGGCATGACACGCCAGGTCAATACATTGAATGTTCTTGCAAGCTCACAACAACTAAAAGCATCAAGGCAAGAAAACAACATAGCATCAGCAGATTAATTAAACTAACACCTACCATGATACGAAAGCAACTACTAAGCATGATATGAACTACTAAAAAACTGATAAACCACCATCTTAGATCTCAATAACCATCTCACGCTTGGTTAACCGGCCAAGCAATATACCATCTCGATCACCTCGTGATCTATACCTCCATGTGATCACCGCGTGACCACATCACCAACTGAATGATCATCCTCAAGATCATCCCAACATCATCATCATCATCCTGCCAAACTGTCACAGCTCATCATATCAACATATTAGTCCTATAAAAGTCATTCTCTCACGTGAGTGTTGTTCGAATGGTGTGACCTAGTACAAACTTGTGCCCATGACCGAGGACGCGACTATCGATAGATTAAACACATACACTCTGCAGAGGTAGCGCACTTTACACACACTACAGAACCCATGGCCTCGCACTCCCATTCGGGTGGACCAACGACGTTCTAACAAAACCGATCTACTTCCATGACACTCTCCTGGCCACTCCGACCAACTCCCTTCTGGGCTAAGTCATGGGTGGCCCCGTGCCTACCAAAGGCACCAACGGCCACTGTTGTGGCAAAATCAAACTGTCCCACACAGGGACAACCCGGGTACAACAACAACAACAGGCACACAAGGCTTATGCCGTCCTACCCGGCCAAGGCAGCGCCCATGCATAACCTTCCCTTATTGGAGGCACTGGCGAGAGGCATGACAATAAACCCAGTTAGGGCCTCCCATGAAGACAAATGTGCTTGCAGTGGAAAAGCCCTGTTCGATGGCACCTGACCAACTTAATGACGGAATTTATCCCCAAAGCATATCTGTGATAACTGATACTCCGATATCATCTATCAGCCTGTAATCCAAGTCATAGAAATATCCAACAAATAATCCAAAGCATGACCTAGCCATAACATAACACTCCGAGGGCACCATGACACTACTATCATGATGAATCCAAGAACGATAATGCTACTACCCAATCGCAAGAACTAGCAATCCAGCTAAGATCCACATGCACGCATCATCTCCGAAAATAATACTACAAAGCAACATACCAACTACCATCCCAAAAATAATCATACTAGCCACTAATAATCCAAAGGCAACATGACATCCACATAAGCTGCAAAATATTAGTCCTAGAACTCCAAGCAACATTATGGCAATAACAAGTTCAAAAACAACTCTGAGAAAATGCCATGAACAAACACAAGTAGCTAAAACAATATTTTAAACGAGTTCAAATAATTTAAACCATGTCATTGCATTAGTTATGCAAATGTATGGTGTGGCTTGCCTGGGGTGGAAGAAATCATCAGGAGAAAGTGCGAGAAACTTGCAGAAAGAATCGCCGGAAAATGTTCTCTCTCGGAGGGGGCTGAATAAGGGCAGGGGGAAAATGGTCATTCTCAGAATGTCAAAACATGGTGAAAATGTGACTAACAGAACGGGCTCGATGAAACGAAGAAGTGGGCTTTGGAATCACCTCATTTGGAGCTACGGTTGAAAAGATACAATAGTTTTACTCCCAGGGATCTATTTGTAATAAAATCCTCACAGATAGGCCCTTGACAAAAAAACTAAAAGCGCCTTCTGAAGGAATACGTCTTCTGAAAACAAAAAACATATTTTTAGCCGCAGTAGAATGGTAATACACTTTCATAAGTCAAAAATGTATTCTGATCAAAAGAAACACCGAAGTGTGCTTTCAAACCTGGAAAACGCATTTGTTAGAATACGTGTCCACTTATCCAGCTAGGCAGGGGCGGGGTTAACACATGGAGTGGCTGGCAGGTAGGGTCCGCGGGGCCCAGGCCAGTTGGCAGGGAGGAGTCGGCTTCTTCATCTCCTTCCCGATGCCACCGTTCGAAGCGCCCGGACCACCTACGTGCAGAGGGGACTGAGGCGAACCCGTCCCCGTCACGGACGCGGAGGAGGTTGGGAAGGAGCAGGACAACAGACGCGGCGGAGATGGCATCGGCCATGATGGTGACGAGCGATTTGGTTACCCCGTAGATGAGCTAGAGGTGGGGAGAGCTTCGCCTGGGTTCAGGTGGATCTAAGGTGAGGCCAGGAGGGAGGGGGAGGGCTCAGTTGGAGAGGATTTAGGAGGAGGAGGCCGGGGGCCATGGCGGCAATCGTGATCACAGAGAGCTCTTTGAGCTCGGGAGAGTAGCGGGGTTGGGTCCTGGGAGGTGGAGTGGCTTGGTGAGGCGAGACGTAGTCCAGGGCTGCTTAAATAGGCGGGGCGAGGAGCTGCCGCGCTGGCATTGCTGCGGACGCGTGCGCGTGCGCATGGGGTTGGAGGTAGACGTCTGGGAGGAGCAGCGGGGGAGCTCATGGGGAAGAGGGAGCAAGGGGGGACAGGAGAAACGGACGGGACGAGGGAGGCCGTGGCCGCGTGCCGTTGCTTGGGCTCAGCCAACTCTCTGGCGAGCTCAGCGAGCACGGGAGGGCACGGCAACACGACGAGGCATCAGTGGAAACGTTCATAGGGAGGTAGACGACGCCAGGGAGCAGAGGAAGCGACCGAAACAAGCTCGAAGCCAAACGGAGCACAGTGCTCCCGTGGGCGTGCCTTGGCGAGCGCTGACGAGGAGGTTTCTCGAGGGGGAGATGAGTCCAGGGGGACGACGACGATGATGCAATGCTTCTAGACACAGTCGAGCGCGCGAATATGATTAGAGGAGGAGGTGCCGAAGCATAAATGGCGCTCTAGACACGGCCACAGTGCACAGAGCGCGTGCACAGGCGTGCCTGCTGCGCGATCACCACTGTGCCCGACAAGGAGGGGACGCAACAGGCAGGGAAACATTGTCCAGAGTGTTGTCTTTCCATTATAAGGGCTGTTGTGGCATCCCGGCTCAGAGACACCGAAACGCCCCATATTCTAGCCCAGAGATCAAAGTGAAGTCTTCTAGAATATGGCAATGTTTAGCATAGAACAAATCTGCTCTTTATTACAATCTATTTGGGTACAAGGGTTACATCGGCACGACGACACTATGTATGCCGCGGTTTCTCTATATAAGCAGGAGAACGACATGAAGCAGCGGAAACTTCTAGCAGCGGAACAACGATGACGGTGGTGAACTCCACTCCGCAGGGACTCTGGCTGGAACGCTATCCTAGCTCGCAAACAAGGAATCCACGGCCAACAAGCAATCAATTCCGGTATGACCGGCAAACTGGCATGACACGATAGGTCAGTACATTGAATGTACTTCCAAGCTCACAATGACCAAAAGCATTCAGGACAAACAACAGCATGGCAATTACAGGTTAAGTAGGAATTATCATGAGATCATCAGAATAACATGACATGAACAACATGAACATGATACAACTATGACAATATGAGCATGGCATGAACAGATAAATCTGACGATACTAGCATGCAACATAATGACACTATATGCACCACTTATTCTGCTCGGGTTACCACGTAACCATCACATGCATCACTTACCAACCTTGGACATCACACAATCATCTCAGGATCAAATCAAGCTTGGTATAAACAATATCGTAGTGATCATTAAATGACCACAAGGAGCTTCATCTTTACCCACGATTCTCGCACAACATCACGAATATCCAACAACTCGGTATCCTTGATACCACAGTGATCATTGTGACGCCCGGGTAATCAAGCTACAGTAACCTCTGCTAATAATGTCACGTCACCTCGATTACTGTTGCTAATCTCACGTTAGTTCGAAACCGATTCAAATTCAAATTCAAAAGATCAAGCAAACATTAAAATTTTCAAATACTAAACTAAAATGTTCAATAAATATTAGAGAAGTCAGAGACTATGATAAAATTGTAAACGACATTATTAAAATTGGATAAGTGACTTAAACAACCTCAAACAGTGGATAAAAACATTATTTAAAAACCTTTTTAGTAATACAAAATAAATCTGAAATGATATTTACCCCAAACTAGTTTTTGGTGGTAGGATATATTGTGCTGTGATTTGTGGTCCAGCTCTCATATTTTACCAAACTCATTTGGTGCCCAAACAATTAGCAAAAACAGAAAAGAAAATAAAGAAAAAGGAAAAGAATAAAACAGAAAACAAAACTTAAAAAAAAAGGGGTAACCTCCCCCCAGCCGGGCCGTGGCCCAGCTGGCCTCTAGGCCGCCAGGCCGGCCCAACCACCCCATCGCCCCACCTTATCCCCTGGGCGACCGAACCCTAGCGGTTCACCCCCCCACTACCCCACTCGTTCCCCCTACTGCACCCCTCGCCCCTCCTCTGCCTCCCCCGATCTGGATCGGGGGGAATCGGCGCCTCAGCCTCACCCATCGCGCGACCCGGCGTCGTCGTCGCCCGGCGCTCCCCGTCGCCGTCGCCAACCTGACCACCTTGGCGCCGCCTCACCGCCTCGCCTCCTCCCCGACAAGCCCCAGCGCCGCCTCCCCACCGGACCGCCGATCCTCGCCGCCCGGAGCTGCACCTCCGCCTTAGCCACCTCGCCGGACTTCCTCCTCCACGTGCGTCGTCCCCGTCCCCCTCCACAACGGCCTTCCCCGACCTCCATCGCGCCCACTGCCCCGTGCCCTACTCCCCCTGTGAGCTCCCCCTCTCCTCGTCCGTCACCGCGGTCACCGCACTCAGCGCCCGCGCCACACGCGCCCCGGTCCTCCTCCCCGTGCCCGTGCGCCGCGCTCGCCCGCGGCTCTGCTGCAGCTGCTCCTGGCACCGCCTGAGTTCGTGCTTTCAGCGCCATCGCCGCGCGCCCCGCCTCACCCGGTCGCCGCTCGCCGCTCGCCCTACTGCATCGCTCGGCGCCGCCAGACTTCATCGCTTCCAGGCCGCCCGCCTCCGCCACTACTGCTGTGCCGCGGCCCGCACCCGGCCATGCCCACAGCCGCCTGGCTCGCCGCCGTCCTGCTCCCCGTGGCGACCGCCCTCGCCATGCCATCCCTTGCGCCAGGTGGGCCGCCCGCCGCCGCCCTTCCACACCGCCCATTTGGCCCCTCACATCACCCAGGCCCCACGCCTTTTTTTTTTCTAAAAGATAAAGTAAATAAATAAAAGATTAATTAATAATTACATTAATTAATTAATTAAGGATTTAATTAATATAATTAATCATATTTAGATTAATCTAATCAGTAATTAACCTAGTCAATTAACTAAACTAATTAAACCTAATTAGTTAGTCTCAGACTATGATGTGGGTCCCATCGACCCACCGTCACGCTGACTCGTCACGGACCGTTGACCGCTGACGTCACTTCTACGTCATGCTGATGTCACCAGGAACTGTTCTGGATAATGCTGAATTAAAATAGTTAAATAAATCCTAAAAATGATTTAAATCTTTTAAAATTAATATAAAATAAACCGTAGCTCAGATGAAAATACTTTCTACATGAAAGTTGCTCAGAACGACGAGACAAATCCGAATACGCAGTCCGTTTATCCGCCACACATCCCTAGCATAGCAAACACGCAACTTTCCCTCGCCGGTTCATATGTCCGAAAATGAGAAACACCGGGAATACTTTCCCGGATGTTTCCCCCCTTCACCGGTATCACCTACCCCTACGTTAGGTCACCTCTAGCACAACGTATTACCGCTTCTTGCTTTTTGTTACATTTGATTGCTCTGTTATTTATTGTGTTCCCCCGCTTACTTCTTTCCTAGAGACCACGAGACCGATGCGGTACCCTGTGATCGACTACATCGACGACCTCTCCTTGCCAGAGCAACCAGGCAAGCCCCCCCCCTTGATCACCAGATATCGCCTATTCTCCTCTATACTGCTTGCATTAGAGTAGTGTTGCATGTTACTGCTTTCAGTTGATCCTATTACGATGCATAGCCCGACATTGTTGCTACATCTGCTGATACCTTACCGCAATCCTAAATGCTTAGTATAGGATGCTAGTTATCATCATTGGCCCTACATTCTTGTCAGTCTGCCTTGCTATACTATTGGGCCGTGATCACTCGGGAGGTGATCACGGTATATACTATACATACATACATACTATACAGATGGTGACTAAAGTCGGGTCCGCTCAAGAGTACCCGCAAGTGATTCGATGAGGGGGCTGAAAGGACGGTGGCTCCATCCCGTAGAGGTGGGCCCGGGTTCCCGACGGCCCCGATCGTTACCTTGTGGCGGAGCGACAGGCAGGTTGAGACCACCTAGGAGACAGTGGGCTGGCCTGCTCGGCGTTCATGGATACTTAACACGCTTAACGAGATCTTGGTATTTGATCCGAGTCCGCCATTTGGTCTATACGCACTAACCATCTACGTGGGAGTAGTTATGGGTATCCCGACGTCGTGGTATCAGCCGAAGCCTTCTAGACGTCAGCAACTGAGCGGCGCGCGCCGGATTGGAACGTAAGCCTGCGCTTGTATTAGGGGGCTAGTTCTGCTTCCGGCCGCGTACGCAACGTGCAGGTGTGCTCAGGGCGATGGGCCTACACTGCTGCGCGCTTAGGTTTAGACCGGCGTGCTGACCTCTCTGTTAGGCCTAGGTGGGGCTGCGACGTGTTGATCTTCCGAGGCCGGGCATGACCCAGGAAAGTGTGTCCGGCCAAATGGGATCAAGCGTGTTGGGTTATGTGGTGCACCCCTGCAGGGAAGTTAATCTATTCGAATAGCCGTGTCCCTCGGTAAAAGGACGACCCGGAGTTGTACCTTGACCTTATGACAACTAGAACTGGATACTTAATAAAACACACCCTTCCAAGTGCGGATACAACCCGGTGATCGCTCTCTAACAGTATGCCGAGGAGAGGATCGCGGGTAGGATTATGCTATGCGATGCTATTGGAGATGCTACTTGGAGATGCTACCCGAGGCCTTCACCTACTCTCTTCTACATGCTGCAAGACGGAGGCTGCGAGCGTAGTCTTCGACGTGATTAGCTATCCCCTCTTATTCGGCATTCTGCAGCTTCACCCATCGATATGGCCTCCTTACACATATACTCATGCATATGTAGTGTAGCTCCTTGCTTGCAGTACTTTGGATGAGTACTCACGGTTGCTTTCTCCCCCTTTTCCCCTTTTCCTTTCTTACGGTTGTCGCAACCAGATGTTGGAGCCCAGAGCGACGCCACCGTCGACGGCGATTACTACATCGGAGGTGCCTACTACTACGTGCGAGTGGCGGCGACGACCGTGAGTAGTTTAGGAGGATCCTGAGCAGGAGGCCCGCGCCTCTTCGATCTGTATCCCGTTTGTGCTAGCCATCTTATGGCAACTTGTTTAACTTATGTCCGTACTCAGATATTGTTGCTTCCGTGACTTCGCCTATGATCGAGCACTTGTATTCGAGCCCTCGAGGCCCCGGCTTGTATTATGATGCTTGTATGACTTATTTTACTTTTAGAGTTGTGTTGTGATATCTTCCGTGAGTCCTCGATCTTGATCGTACACGTTTGCGTGCATGATTAGTGTACGATTAAATCGGGGGCGTCACAAGTTGGTATCAGAGCCAACTGCCTGTAGGTATCCCCCTTTCCAACTCCTTGGCCGAAGTTGAGTCTAGTCATTGCAAAACTTTTACTAACATGGTCATGCGCCCATGGGCCCACGTCGCCATTGGGTGGTACTAGGTTCTTTTACTCCTCGACCTTTACTCTGGGATTCTGAACTCTCTTCTATTCGGGTTAAACGATTTTTACAAAAATCTAACATTAGGTTCTCGAAAATACTTTCTCCCGGAGAGGCCCTTCATCCAGATGATCACTGACTGCACTAGAAGATTTCGAAGATACTCTCCGATTTTCTCTCGAGACCTTGTGCCCGTTGCCTTTGCAATTCCCTACCACCGAAATATCCCTATGGATAAATACTTACACCTGTCGTGCTTACTTTTATTCCCAATGATCTTGTTATTACAAGATACCTCGAGAATATTTTGTGCCTACTGCCTTGCGCCCTTGCCACCGAATACCTCTAAGAATAATTTCTCGCACCTTTCGAGTATCCGCCATCCCAGCTTGTTCGGTGTTTCACAAAAGTCTTTGAAATACTATTCAATCCTCCAAAATCCTTAGCAGCTTTATTGCTCGCAAATACTTGTCTACTAGCATTATGGATGCTTCCCATATATCGGCAATATTCACTAGTATCCTTTGACACCGCCATTTTGATCCTATTGATTCAACATGTGTGCGAATGCACACAATCATCTATCAACCCTTCTAAATTATCTTTCCGACTCGTACATCATTTTTGAACATGAGCTGGTTCTCGACTAAACTATTTGTCGGCAATTGTGCCTCTGGTTTATCCAACTTATTCATCCTTGATCAGAGCGACTGCTTCTGATCCTTTGTTTTGGAAATCATAATTCCTTTGTTCTCTAAGCATCGAATTATTCCGATGTTCTATAATATGATGCCCATGCATTCTTTCTAGAATACCGATACTCACCTCAACTCCGTTGTGGATCGCCCGATCCATTGTTGGATTGCTATCCGATAGTGTCCTTTATATTCAATCACCTTGTGAGTTCTTCCCCGATACATAGTGCCTTTGGTAAATTGTATCATCTGCTTGCCAACCATGCTCGCTTTCGAGCTGGTCGATTTACTATTGAAGATTGTGGTATATGTTTCCACGATACTCGACGGGTTGAACCTATTCCTTCTCTAAAACCATGTGAACCCGAAAGTTTTCACGAGTCATATTCTCCGGTGAATTACGGATAAAATTTCAACATTACAACTCCATCGAAAATGAGTGAATGATAGGTTATGCATTGAAGAAGTGGGAGTCGACCTTGAACTTTGTGTTCATGCCCATGGACACGATGTAGATCTTGTCATGTAAGCTTCTCAGAACAATAATTATCCCTTGATATAATTTCATCTTATATCCGGATTTGATCTTTTGCAATCGTGGTTTCGACCATATTGTTCTTCCTTGATCCAATTTCTTGGACAAGTTCAAGCACTGCCTTCTGCGGATCAATACCCCATCCAACCTCTACTTTGATCCGCCTTCGAGTATTACCCCACGGTATCTCGAGATTGTCACGGAACGCATAACTTCTTATGAGTTCTCCATCAAGTACTACATTCTCATTGATTCCAATTTTTCACGTGCTTGAGTTATTAAACACTCAAGGACATCGATAATCGAATCGAGTCCGCATCGCGATTAAACAACTCTTAGTAATCTTCTTTGCTTACGAGTTTGTACTCGATCACGCTATCCCTAGCCTAATCGGCTATATCATTACCATGCTAAATTTTAAGCTGTGCTACCTGGTCCTTCCTTCCGGAGCACAAGTTTCGACGATGAGCTAAGCTTATGTCGATTTTCCTCGTCATATCATTTCGCCTTGAACAACAAACTTGATTTCGAGTTTGTGTCGCACTCCATGATTCCAATAACCTTCCGCTTCATCATTCCTTTGACTTGATGTCATCGCCGATCGATTACATCCTCATGAAATCTCTCGACAAATGTGTCGTGATCATCATCAACCTTATGAGCTCTTCCAGGATATCAATTGAGCCCATGACGAGAAATACCATCCTTGCCCCCGATGTTTTGAGATATCTTTTACCACTTTATGGCCTTCCGTTCAACACAGACTTGTTCGTGTTTTGTGTTATACCTTGAGGTCCCTACTATATCCAGCATTTGTTCTTCTTTACCTTGGAGTATTACCATCTTTTAACTGCTCCGCCTCTTAAGGAATTCTTGGTATTGTGATGCTTCTCACCATCACCATTCTTTCTTGGTCCCCGTGTTGCTTCCAACAAGTGAACTATGATGTGTGAATTCAAAACTTCTAGCAACCCTATTGCTTTGAAGTTAATGGTCGACATTTCATTCTTAGACCATTGGTTATCGAATCGCCATTCTAACATTGATCCTGCTACCTAAGCCCATATTTCGGGTGCCCCTTTCAACCAATTTTAATTGTGTATGTTTTCCCTCGAGCATACCTCATTATATCACTTGATATGACGAATGTTATCTCCTTTTTCTCATAATTGTGGGAATCCATCTTTTTTTGAAAATCTCAATGAATGGTCGCTGAGTCCATCAGCCACCTCCTCATCCTCTCCTTGGGTTAATGATGAACTCTTGTTTTGGGACTCGCTTCCATAGTTCAGTTCCGGAGAATCTTACAATGTCATCTCGACAATTTGTGTTGCACCTTTTCTTCTCATGTATCCTAAGTCTGAGGTATCCTGTCACCAATCAGATCTGAATCTCAGTCAGATATGATGGTTGGAACATATTTCCAAGAGTTATAACAATGGTCTTTATGTGACCCGGTAAGGTGATGTCGTGCTTAGCGCACCTGGCCGGAGGAACTATTGTTATAGTTTCCTTTTTAGCAAGGTTAGCCATTCTCCCATGAGGAAATTGTAAGACTTATTCTATAAGTTGTTCCTGATGGATCCTTTGTGTATCCAAAGTCTGATCTTTGCTTGAAGACCATGTCAGTGCTATCTCGAAGCATGTTGTGGTACTCCGATTTTCAACAAGAACATTTGAAGCCCAATGCTAAATGTTCCTGCTCAATTATCCAAACACCGTTGTATGGGTAATGTCATGAATTCCTCTCCCCTACCTAAAGAGTTTTCTACTTTATATCCTGTCTTGGATATCATCCTCTGCTTGACTTTGAGAAGGATATACCCCTGATATATGTGTTTAAACACATTTTCCTTTCCGTTGTATTGTTCAAACTTTCTTATAATCTACTTAACCGAAAGCAAAGGTAGTTCCTCGCTTAGGTAAGCACCTCATGGTACAACTCGCCAAGAAGACCTCATTACTATTGTTGGTGACATTTTGGTAACCACCGTTGGACGAGAACCTTGCCTATTGGCCCGCCTCGTTCAACGAGCAGGAAAATGGTTCTCTTCGTCCCTCGCCCTTGGTATCGATGTTGTTGCCGACATAACTGATAGGCTACCCTCTGACATGCCTTGCTATCGTGATCGTACAAGATGTCGACCCCCTTTCTACTTTTAACCCACATGGTGGGCCCATAACCCACAGTTTCACAGGATCGAAACCTGACTCTCCGGTAAACCCCCTGTTGCCAAGGTTGTTCCTCGCGTGTGGCCTCGTAAGTAATTTACGAGCCACCTTCTGAGAGATCATCAGTTCTGCTATCAGACGCAATACTTATTCCCATTGCTCCGAACCCCCTTTCACACTTTGTTTCAGGCAACAAACGATTACCTATGCGCTTGAAACTTCTATTTTGCACCTTCTTTGCTCACGATATTTTCTTAAGTTTCAATTCGAGAGTTGCTATCCGCCACCCTCCCCGATGTTATCGACCAGATAGTCGACCTTGCATAGGTCTGTCCTCCCGGAATGCCCACCCTTTATTCTTTCGTAAGTACGATGGAGTTCCTGAAGAAAGGACGCTGACTTCATCATGATGACCTGAAGCAGAGAAATGAAGACATCAATGTATTGGACCGGCCTCTTCGAGAAGAGCAAGCCAACATGGGAAGACCCGCTAGATTCGTTACCAAACATTTCCCCCTAGTCCCCCTTAAATCTCGGGACGAGATTTCTTGTAGTGGAGGAGAATGGCCTTGCCTGTAATCAAGCTACAGTAACCTCTGCTAATAATGTCACGTCACCTCGATTACTGTTGCTAATCTCACGTTAGTTCGAAACCGATTCAAATTCAAATTCAAAAGATCAAGCAAACATTAAAATTTTCAAATACTAAACTAAAATGTTCAATAAATATTAGAGAAGTCAGAGACTATGATAAAATTGTAAACGACATTATTAAAATTGGATAAGTGACTTAAACAACCTCAAACAGTGGATAAAAACATTATTAAAAAACCTTTTTAGTAATACAAAATAAATCTGAAATGATATTTACCCCAAACTAGTTTTTGGTGGTAGGATATATTGTGCTGTGATTTGTGGTCCAGCTCTCATATTTTACCAAACTCATTTGGTGCCCAAACAATTAGCAAAAACAGAAAAGAAAATAAAGAAAAAGGAAAAGAATAAAACAGAAAACAAAACTTAAAAAAAGGGTAACCTCCCCCCAGCCGGGCCGTGGCCCAGCTGGCCTCTAGGCCGCCAGGCCGGCCCAACCGCCCCATCGCCCCACCTTATCCCCTGGGCGACCGAACCCTAGCGGTTCACCCCCCACTACCCCACTCGTTCCCCCTCATGCACCCCTCGCCCCTCCTCTGCCTCCCCGATCCGATCGGGGAATCGCGCCACCTCACCCATCGCGACCAGCGTCGTCGTGCCTCGCCCGGCGCTCCTGCCGCCGCCAACCTGACCACCTTGGCGCCGCCTCCGCCTCGCCTCCTCCCAGACAAGCCCAGCGCCGCCTCCCCACCGGACCGCCGATCCTCGCCGCCGGAGCTGCACCTCCGCCTTAGCCACCTCGCGGACTTCCTCCTCCACGTCGTCGTCCCGTCCCCCCTCCACAACGGCCTTCCCGACCTCCATCGCGCCCATCGCCTGTGCCCTACTCCCCCTGTGAGCTCCCCTCTCTCGTCCGTCATCATGTCATCACTTTTCGCCCGCGCCACACGCGCCCGCGCCCACTCCTCTCCCGTGCCCGTGCGCCCGCCGCCGCTGCTCTTCTGCTGCTGCTCCTCGCACCGCTGAGTTCGTGCTTTCAGCGCCAGCGCCGCGCCCCCCGGCCTCACCCGATGCCGCTTCGCGCCTCGCCTCACTGCATCGCTCGGCGCTGCACTGCCCATCACTTCTTTCCAGGCCGCCCGCCTCCGCCACTATCTTTGTGTGTCTGGCCCGCACCAGCCATGCCCACAGCCGCCAGCTCGCCGCCGTCCTGCTCCCCGCTGGCGACCGCCCTCGCCGCGGCCATCCCTTGCGCCCAGGCGGGCTTCGCCCCGCACGCGCCCGCTACACAGCCGCCCATTTTGGCCCCCTGGGCCACTGACCCAGGGGCCCCACGCCCTTTTTTTTTCTCTAAAAGATAAAGTAAATAAATAAAAGATTAATTAATAATTACATTAATTAATTAATTAAGGATTTAATTAAGTTAATTAATCATATTTAGATTAATCTAATCAGTAATTAACCTAGTCAATTAACTAAACTAATTAAACCTAATTAGTTAGTCTCGAGATTATGACGTGGGTCCCATCGACCCACCGTCAGTTGACTCGTCACGGACCGTTGACCGCTGACGTCACTTCTACGTCATGCTGATGTCACCAGGAACTGTTCTGGATAATGCTGAATTAAAATAGTTAAATAAATCCTAAAAATGATTTAAATCTTTTAAAATTAATATAAAATAAACCGTAGCTCAGATGAAAATACTTTCTACATGAAAGTTGCTCAGAACGACGAGACAAATCCAATATGCAGTCCGCTTATCCGCCACACATCCCTAGCATAGCAAACACGCAACTTTCCTCGCGGTTCATATGTCCAAAATGAGAAACACCGGAATACTTTCCGGATGTTTCCCCTTCACCGTATCACCTACCCCTACATTAGGTCACCTCTAGCACAACGATACCGCTTCTTGCTTTTTGTTACATTTGATTGCTCTGTTATTTATTGTGTTCCTCCTCGTTACTTCTTTCCTAGACCACGAGACCGATGCGGTACCCCGTGATCGACTACATCGACGACCTCTCCTTGCCCGAGCAACCAGCAAGCCCCCTTGATCACCAGATATCGCCTATTCTCCTCTATACGCTTGCATTAGAGTAGTGTTGCATGTTACCGCTTTCAGTTGATCCTATTCGATGCATAGCCCGACATTGTTGCTACATCTGTTGATACCTTACCGCAATCCTAAATGCTTAGTATAGGATGCTAGTTATCATCATTGGCCCTACATTCTTGTCACCGCGCTTGCTATACTATTGGGCCGTGATCACTCGGGAGGTGATCACGGTATATACTATACATACATACATACTATACAGATGGTGACTAAAGTCGGGTCCGCTCAAGAGTACCCGCAAGTGATTCTCGATGAGGGGCTGAAAGGACAGTGGCTCCATCCCGGTAGAGGTGGGCACAGGTTCCCCGCGGCCCCGATCGTTACCTTGTGGCGGAGCGGCAGGCAGGTTGAGACCACCTAGGAGACAGTGGGCTGGCCTGCTCGGCGTTCGCGGATACTTAACACGCTTAACGAGATCTTGGTATTTGATCCGAGTCCGCCATTTGGTCTATACGCACTAACCATCTACGTGGGAGTAGTTATGGGTATCCCGACGCCGTGGTATCACCGAAGCCTTCTAGACGCCAAGAATCGAAGCGGCGCGCGGGATTGGAACGTAAGCTGCGCTTGTATTAGGGGCTAGTTACGCTTCCGGCGCACAGACGCAACGTGCTGTGTGTGTGCTCGAGGCGATGGGCCTGCACTGCGGCTTAGGTTTAGACCGGCGTCTTGACCTCTCTGTTAGGCCTAGGTGGGGCTGCGGCGTGTTGATCTTCCGAGGCGGGCATGACCCAGAAAGTGTGTCCGCCAAATGGGATCAAGCGTGTTGGGTTATGTGGTGCACCCTGCAGGAAGTTAATCTATTCAATAGCCGTGTCCCTCGGTAAAAGGACGACCCGGAGTTGTACCTTGACCTTATGACAACTAGAACTGGATACTTAATAAAACACACCCTTCCAAGTGCGGATACAACCCGTGATCGCTCTCTAACAGGCGCCGAGGAGAGGATCGCGGGTAGGATTATGCTATGCGATGCTCTTGGAGATGCTACTTGGAGATGCTACCGAGGCCTTCATCTACTCTCTTCTACATGTCAGCAAGACGGAGGCTGCGTAGGCGTAGTCTTCGACGTGATTAGCTATCCCCTCTTATTCTCGGCATTCTCGCAGCTTCACCCACCGATATGGCCTCCTTACACATATACTCATGCATATGTAGTGTAGCTCCTTGCTTGCAGTACTTTGGATGAGTACTCACGGTTGCTTTCTCCCCTTTTCCCCTTTTCCTTTCTTCTCGGTTGTCGCAACCAGATGTTGGAGCCAGAGCGACGCCACCGCCGACGGCGACTACTACACCGGAGGTGCCTACTACTACGTGCAAGTGCTGGCGACGACCACTGTGAGTAGTTTAGGAGGATCCTGTGCAGAGGCTGCGCCTCTTCGATCTGATCCCGCTTTGTGCTAGCCATCTTATGGCAACTTGTTTAACTTATGTCTACTCAGATATTGTTGCTTCCACGACTCGCCTATGATCGAGCACTTGTATTCGAGCCCTCGAGGCCCCTGGCTTGTATTATGATGCTTGTATGACTTATTTTACTTTTAGAGTTGTGTTGTGATATCTTCCCGTGAGTCCCTGATCTTGATCGTACACGTTTGCGTGCATGATTAGTGTACGATTAAATCGGGGGCGTCACAATCATTCACGGATCACAAAACCAACTTATCTCATCATCGAACTGGGGTTGTTATTAAGCACATCATTATTATTACTGTTGACCCATAGTGTGACCAACTATGAACTGGGCCCTTATCCGCGGGCGCAGCTATCGATATATTTAATATACACTCTACAGAGGTAGCGCACTGTACCCACACCACGGAACCCATGGCCTCGCACTCCCATTCGAGTGGACCAACGACATTCCAACAAAACCGTCCTACTGCCATGACACTCTCCCGGCCACTCCGACAAACTCCCCTGTGGGATATGTCCTGGGTGGCCCCGTGCCTACCAAAGGCACCAACGGCCACCGGCGTGGCAAAACAAAACAGTCCCAAATGAGGACAAGCCGGCTACAACAACTACGAGCACACAAGGCTTATGCCGTCCTACCTGGCCAAGGTAGCGCCCGCGCATAACCTTCCCTCGTGGGAGGCACTGGCGAGAGGCATGACAATAGACCCAGTTAGGACCTCCCCATAAAAGGTAAATGTGGTTGCACTGGTCAGCTTGATATGGTGGCACCATGACTCAGCCAACAGTTCTTCAAGTTCAATTTAATCCGGTTAAACTTGAATGCAATATGCCGAGCCATGATAAAATAACATGATGCAATTACAATGCATAAGCATGATATCAACATAAGCATGGGGGTGCAACATAACTATCAACCATATCAACAATGAATCATATCCAACTGAGCATGGCATAATGACGAGCATGAAAATCACAAGTACAACTCTACTCATAGCATAACATGACCATTAGCATCAACAAAAAGTACCATGCAAGAACACATCAATAACATAACCGAGTATACACGTAACCAACTTACACCAAGGAACAATGCATATTACCGGTACTCGATAACCGACGGCAATCATGCACCGAAGAACATGACCAACCCAACATGTACTACTACCAATCATGGCCAATATGAAAGTAATACTAGCAAGTAGAACATGATAACAGAGTGCAAGAAAACCTAGCATGACGGTAATCACCGATCCATAAGCATAACCGAAATAACGATAGTAGTAGCAAAACAAACATACAATTATTAAAGATTCAAGTTGAAAACCAATGCTACTATATGCCTATCATGCAAGTGGTGGTTGTGGCTTGCCTGGGGTGGAAGAAATCACCGGGAAGACGTGCGAGAAGCTCGCAAAAAGAATCGCCGAAAAACGTTCTCTCTCGCAGGGGGCTGAATAAGGGCAAGGGCATGATGGTCATTTTCAAAATGTCAAAACATGGTGAAATGATTCCATCGGAACGGGCTCGACAAAACGAAGAAGTGGGCTTTGGATTCACCTGATTTGGAGCTATGGGTAAAAGATATGGAGTTTTTTCTGCCAGGGACCTATCTGTAATAAAATCATCACAAACAGGCCCTCAGCAGGAAAAACAGAACGCGCCTCTCTGGCAGTATGCTTTCTCTGAAGTGAAAACGTATTCCTGGCTAAAGTAGAAGAGGAATACGTCTTCGGGAAAGGAAGACGTACTCCAAAGGAATACGTCTCCACTTATCCACGCTAGCAAGCGCGGGGCCGGTGGCTGGCTCACTGACTTGCGGGGTCCGTAGGGCCCACGGCCAGCTGGCGGGGAGGGGCGTCATTCCCTTCTTCTTCCCGACGCCGCTCACGGACCAGAGGGAGGTCGCCGCCGCCGGCGGACGCTCCGGCGTTATCGGCCACCGTTTGCGACGCCAGGACCACCGCTGGAGTCAGGGAGGAGTGCCGCATCCATCCAGGAACGACACGGCCGCCAGGGAGACCGAGTCGGGCGGGGCGTCGGCCGCGGCAGAGAGTGGCTTTGGGCTGATGCGGATATGGCGATGTGGCTGCTCCGGCGGCAAGGCGTAAGGTTGGGGAGGCTCGCAGGAGCACGGGGAAGACAGGGGTGGTGTGAGGGGGTGGACGAGCTCGGCGTTGAGCAAATTTAGGCCGAGGCCGATGCGGGCACAGCGGCTATGGAGGGAAACAGAGAGCTCTCTGAGCTCGGGAGAGTAGCAGGGGGGGTTCCTGGGAGGTGGAGGAGTGGCTTGGTGAGGTCGAGGGAGCCCGGGGCTGCTTAAATAGCCAAGGGGGAGGAGCTGCCGCACTAGCGTCGTCGCGGATGCGTGTGCACGAGCATGAGTTGGAGTTAGGCGACGAGAGGGAACATGAGGGAGAGCTCACGGGAAGAGGCAGCCAAGGAAGCACATGGAGGAAGAAGACGGCGAGCTCTGAGCCAAACCGCCACAATTTGCCCGTGGGCGCGCGGCGGCTTGCGTCGGTGAGGAAGCGGACAGAGGGGAAGAGGGGTCCAGAGAGGCGGCGACGATGGGGGCTAGCTGCTGGACACTCTCACGCATACGAAGACGACGAGAGGAGGAGGGGCCCGAGCAAGAAACCATCCAACTCGCGTCCATGGCATGCCAGAGAGGTGGTCACCGCGTGAGCTGGCAAGGAGAAAGTGCCAAAGGCTGGAACGTGTTGTCTAGTGGTAAGTTCTTCCAGGGGAGGTTTCAACTGCGGTGGTAGATCGATGAAAAGCTCTGTGGTTAAATGGTAATCAACGTCTGAAGTTTATTGCAGTAAACTTGGACGTGCACTGGTGATCAACAGGGAACTGATTGTGGTCAATGGAGTTGTCTGCGATGACTAACTAAGGAAGAACTATAATCCTGGAGAGTTTGAGGGGAAACGGATCAAGGATTAATGTAGTTGCTTTGCAACTGACCAAAATGGTCCAGGAACTTGAGCATGATGATGCACTCACATGTAGTATCAAACTGAGCTCAAATTTGGCAAAGCCTAAGGATTTGGACATAGGAAGATGTTGTACAAATCTCATACCAATTGGACAAGCCAAAATGGCACTTGCTTCACAAACATCTTCTCTGGACAGAAACTTGCAATACTTTTGGAGAAATATTGGATTAATGAAATGGTTCCAAATTTGGTGGAGAGATGTTATTTGGGTAGGAGAACAATCTGGTAATTTCTCAGAATTAATGAAGCAATATAAAATGCACTTCTTCACAACCTGAAAATATTGCCAGAATAAAAGATTTGATCTTGTGCTCACATAGATGATTGGATGGGGCTCCAAATGGGTGGAGGGGGTTAATATGACCACATGAAGGAGTGTGCAAAATTGCAACTCATTTGGGGTACTCCTAGCTAGTACTTCCTTCACAAAGCCTTCTGTTTGACAGAAACTTTGAAAAATCACCGAGGAAGATTGGCTAGGCAAATAAAGTTGAATTTGCGCATGAGGCAATGATATTGATATATAAGCATGCCCAAAAAGCTTGGGAGCAACTAGGAAAATATAAATGACAGTTCCTTCACAAAGTGCCATTCAGGGCAGAATAGAAGAATAATAATTGGGGAATTATTCTTGGGCTAGGACAGGAAATTTTGGGCATATTTGAGCAACATATGACCCAAAGGAATTATGAGAATTATTTGGGAATTTTTGGATGGAAAAAAATATAGGTTACTTCACAACCTAGGGCGGATAGGGTTATTCCTTTAATAGAAAAAGGAATATTCCCTAGAAAAAGATTTTAGGGTTTGGTCCAGGAGTGAAGTGACATGATCTTGGCAAGTTTTGAGAATTATGAGCTACTTGGGAGGGGGAATGAGGATGATTTCCCAGGTGGCAAGGCCACGGAACCACTCCAAAAAGAAAAACAGAGCAAAAACTAAATAAATCAAAATAAAAAGAAAAGGGCCAAAAGCCTGGCTGTTTCAACTCTTACCCCTTTAAAGAAATCTCGTCCTTGAGATTTGGTTGCTCAGGGAACAAGTATGACTTGAGGACATTGTTTCCAGCTCAGGTATCCTTTTTCCTTTAGTTATTGTTCCCCCAAGAATTTCAAATGATTAACTTACCTTGCTCAGGGGCGGTTTGCTTCACCTTTCCCAAATTCTGTCATGTTTTTGCTCCTATACCAATTCCTCTTGCTGACATTGATTCTCTTATATCTGCAGTGATATCCAATGAGACTGAGCATAAATTTTCCTTTTGTCATGAAAACCTTTTTACTTTTGCCACGGGGTTTGCTCAAATAAATGCAGGCCTTCTGGTTTCAATAAATGCTGAGAATTAATCATGACCATCTTCAGACAGGATCTGACTGCTCATAGGTGGTACTGATTTATTTTGATTTATTCCTTTGGCTCAAGCATGAGATATGTACCAAAGATTTGGCAGCCTTTTGTCGTGAGCAATATAACGGGGTATGGAGTTATAGCTGTGTCATACCTCAAATATTTACATCTTGAGACTGCCCTGACAGGGGCTGCCGAACAAATGCTTTTCCTGACAGACTGACCATGTACTTGATTCTTTGGTTCCGTCGGTGAGTATACCGGGTCTGAGCTGATTGCTCGGCTTTTGATTTTCTCATTTTGTCGGTATACCCATTTGGATTCTTCCACATTAACCACTCCAAGCGGGTCAGCGGGATATGAAATTCTTGTAAAACAGAGTAGGCCTCTGAGAGTATGCCTTTGTGGATCCATATGGAATTATGTCCTCCAACTGATTTGGGTATCCGGACCCTGATGGTCGTGCAAAAATCATCATACATTTGTTATCAGTCTCACCCTTTAACGGTCATGACCTTCTTTGTTAGGATACCTTAAATGACTTGGCCACACCCGTCCTTGATTCTTCGTATGACCAGGGACGTGATTAGTTCAATCTTTTTGGCATTATTCCCTTGTGCCTGTCTTCTGACCTGGGTCCGCACACATATGACATATACCCGGGGTTTGTAGCTGTACGGAGCTCATTGTTGAGGTCAATCGTACAAGAAAGTGACAAGGTTTTAGGACATCTCCTTGTCAGTTGCGGGAATAAAGCTCTTGACAACCATTGTCAAAACTATTGATTCTGTTATGGCATCCCCAGATCTTGTCGATCCTTGTAATTCATGAGATATATCTCTGCTTATTTTCCTTTGCCTGACTCGTGAGGTTGTGGGATCCTTACTTTCCTTAGGCATATCTGTTGGATCTTTGCTGCATCTTGTATGAGTGACTGATATGACTGGGGATGCATGCTTACCATATATAAGAACCATATGCGACCAAACACTTGATTCTTGAAGAAGGCACATGCCCTGGCTGATTTGTGCTTCCAACAAAAATGTTGCGAGTCTGATTCTTGAGTTGTACTGCCATACATTGGCAACTCATCATATACCATCTAAGGACGGTACATAGTGTTGTACTAACGGGGTTGAGTGGCTTACGAGAGAAGCCATCCGAGTAGCTTGCTGAGGAAGACTTGTTAACTTCTGCTCAAATCTTTTGTCTGGGTATCGTGCAGAAGAAGGCTCTATAGCTTACACACGAAACTTGGTCTGATTATTGTGCTGGAGAAGCCTGAGTTCCGTACTTGAGAAGCTTCTCCTCGGGTTTGCTTGTTGAGAAAAATTCATTTTCGTCTGTCAGAAGCTTTTACCGATGTATCTTCCTGAGAAAGACCAAGTATCTTGGACCGGAAATTGTTCACATATCATGCTGAGGAAAGTTGAGGAGCCTTGCATCATAAATTTCTTCCGATAACGTGTGGAAGAAGACTTAGTTTCTTACATCCAAAGCTTCATACTAATATGCAGATTGAAATCTACACACATCCCCATAATATTTTTTTGGCTGATTATTTGCATGAGAAAATTTGTTTGACTATCTTCCTTGAGCATGTCACATTCTGAATTTATTTTGGATGATAACATATTTCAAGCATCAAACATTTCTGAGCCAAAATTTTGTATATGACCCATACCTTTGACTGAAAATATACCGTTGATCTTGTACCTGACTTGTCTTGCTGTTGACTTAATCATTACTGCTGTGAGGATTTTGTACTGATGTAGACTTGAGTTATTAGTACGGTTGTGAGGAGTGCACACTAATGCAAAAGTGATTATCAGCCTCAAAATCAGACATTCCCCATTTCACTGCAATGAGTTGAGAATTCCATTATGTTTAGCTGAGGTTCCAAATATTTAAACTCCTTGTTGCTTCTTTGAGTCCGGTGTTGGTTGATTAGCAACTCTTTATAGGAAAAATAATAATGTAACACCGGGGCCCAAAAAGAAAGAAGCAAAAGAAAACTCAACTAAACAAAAGCACACAACAACAATCAATACACCCTCAAACAAAGTCACATAGTACTACTAGTCACACAATATGCGTGCCTACTTAAGCACACAAATCTCGCGGGATCTCCAGTTCTACGATCTAGCATGTTGTGACGATGTGCACGAGGACGAATAAATATGTGGAAGAATTGATGTAAACAGCGCTACACCAAGTGCTAGCTTAGCCAGGTAGCAACCTGGACTAGCTCGGAGGCGAGGACATACTCGGTAATCATGTAGTGGGACACAAAGGTCGGAACCACATTATTATCAAGTGGACGGGAAAAGATCTGTACTCATCCAAGAAATAGGATAGCGGGGAAAATGAGACTCCTGACATTGCCCTTTCTTGATAACTAAGATCATTAAGGGTTGCCAACATGACAAAATGAAAGAGTGATTCGGGATAGAAGCATGTCCATCACCAAAATGATAGGCGGGGCTGAAAGGAGGATATCGGCGAGATACCTGAGCACCATTTTTGCAAACAGTGTCGGGATCACTTGGCATCACTCTGCTGGGATAGAAATGACACCAAACACCGAAGAATGAGCATCACTTGGTATCACTTTAAATTGCTGATTTCTACCTGTTTCTACCGCTCGCGCTGACTAGGGCGTCCTACAGCCAGATCTGCTCTGATACCAAGCCTGTGGCACCCCGGCTCAGAGACACCGGAACGCCCCATATTCCAGCCCAGAGATCGAAGTGAAGTCTTCTGGAATACGGCACTGCTTAGCATAGAAAAAATCAGCTCTTTATTACAATCTATTTGGGTACAACGGTTACATCGACACGGCGCCACTATGTATGCCATGATTGCTCTATGCAAGCAAGAGAACAACATGAAGTAGCGGAAACTTCTAGCGGCGGAACAACGATGACGGTGGTGAACTCCACTTTGCAGGGACTTTGGCTGGAACGCTATCCTAGCTCGCAAACAAGGAATCCACGGCCAACAAGCAATCAAATCCGGTATGACCTACAGACTGGCATGACACGCCAGGTCAGTACATTGAATGTACTTGCAAGCTCACAATAACCAGAAGCATTCAAGACAAACAACATCATGACAATTACAGGTTAAGCAGGAATTATCATGAGATCATCAGAATAACACGACATGAACAACATGAACATGATACAACTATAACAATATGAGCATGGCATGAACATATAAATCTGACGATACTAGCATGCAACATAATGACACTATATGCACCACTTATTCTGCTCGGGTTACATTGTAACCATCACATGCATCACTTACCAACCTTGGACATCACACGATCATCTCAGGATCAAATCAAGCTTGGTATAAACAATACCGTAGTAATCATTAAATGACCACAAGGAGCTTGATCTTTACCCATGATTCTCGCACGACATCACAAATATCCAACAACTTGGTATCCTCGATACCACGATGATCATTCACGGATCACAAAACCAACTTATCTCATCATCGAACCGGGGTTGTTATTAAGCACATCATTATTATTACTGTTGACTCATAGTGTGACCAACTATGAACTAGTCCCTTATCCGTGGGCGCGGCTATCGATAGATTTAATATACACTCTACAGAGGTAGCGCACTGTACCCATACCATGGAACCCATGGCCTCGCACTCCCATTTGGGTGGACCAATGGCGTTGCAAAAAAACCATCCTACTTCCATGAGACTCTCCCAGCCACTCTGACAAACTCCCCTCTGGGATAAGTCCTGGGTGGCCCCGTGCCTACCAAAGGCACCAACGGCCACTATCGGTGTCAAAACCGGCGGATCTCGGGTAGGGGGTCCCGAACTGTGTGTCTAGGCGGATGGTAACAGGAGACAAGGGACACGATGTTTTTACCCAGGTTCGGGCCCTCTCGATGGAGGTAAAACCCTACTCCTGCCTTGATTGATATTGATGATATGGGTAGTACAAGAGTAGGTCTACCACGAGATCGAGAGGCTAAACCCTAGAAGCTAGCCTATGGTATGATTGTTGTTCGTCCTACGGACTAAAACCCTCCGGTTTATATAGGCACCGAAGAGGGTTAGGGTTACACAGAGTCGGTTACAATAGTAGGATATCTACATATCCGTATTGCCAAGCTTGCCCTCCACGCCAAGGAAAGTCCCATCCGGACACGGGACGAAGTCTTCAATCTTGTATCTTCATAGTCCAGGAGTCCGGCCAAAGGCTATAGTCCGGCCATCTGGACACCCCCTAATCCAGGACTCCCTCAGTAGCCCCTGAACCAGGCTTCAATGACTGGCGCGCTTATTGTCTTCGGCATTGCAAGGCGGGTTCCTCCTCCGAATACTTCATAGAAATTTTGAACACAAGGATAGTGTCCAGCTCTGCAAAACAAGTTCCACATACCACCGTAGAGAGAATAATATTCACACAAGTTCAATCTGCTGATGTTTTTCGTGTCGTGACATCACACCATGGCCAAGCTTTTATTCGAATCGTTTTTACTATCCCACCTCAGCGCGTTTAGCGAGGCGGTTTCCTTGGCACTTCTTGTCAAAGCAGAGATCATGTCCCCTTATTCCGGGATTCTCATCAATACGGGCATGGGTAACCCAGTCGTGCCCGTTGGCACGTCTCCTCTATCGAAGGCGAGTCTAGAACGGTCATGAGGAAGGCCCTTGGTATTCAACCTCTTTATAAAGAGACCAAGGCTCCACTCCTTTCTTTCAATCTTCAATCGAATCCGCCCCTCGCCTCGAGTTCCAACACCCAAAGCTCCAGATACAAGTGCTTCAGACCTTCGATGATGTCCGGCTCCGACCTGCAAGGCCGGTGGATGCCTTCCTCCGTTACGGAAGAAGACATGCTAAAGCTAAGAGATGCCAGGTATCTAACCGACGAAATTTCGCATAGGCTGCCTGCCTAAGGGAAGGTTATTCCTACTCCTAAGCCTGGTGAAAAGCGTGGTGTTCGCGTATCACTTCCTTCGGGGGTTAAGCTTCCCGACGGACCCCTTCGTGAGGGGGCTCATGTTTTACTATGGGCTGGAATTTCATGACATGGATACGGAGTCCATCCTCCACATCTCATCGTTCATTATCGTATGTGAAGCCTTCCTCCGCATTACCCCTCACTTCGGATTGTGGCTCAAGACCTTCAAAGTGGAGCCGAAGATGATCAAGGGGCAGCAGGCAGAGTGCGGAGGGGCCGTTATAAGCAGGAATGCTAACGCTCCGTGGCCCGAGGGCTCTTTTCAAGAGGAGCTCAGCCTATGGCAACAAGAGTGGTTTTATATCACAGCTCGCAGGGGCACCAAATGGGTGGCACCACCTGCCTTTCGCTCGGGTCCTCCACCGTGGCTGGCATCATGGGTCAATAAAGGACTTGACTGGGGGCCGTAAAAGGACGTGCCCTTGCTGCAGGGCCGCATTCAAGATCTCCTAGAGAGAGAGATCACTCGGGTTGTAGTAGCGCAGGTCATGCTGATTCGTCGCATCTTGCCCTGCAGACGTCGTCCCCTCCGCCTGTGGGAATTTAACCCAGAGGGACCACGAGCTCTCCAACATTTTATGGGCGCGACGCCCGTGGAGATGTACAAGCTTTTCTTTGGATCACAAGCGATGTGTCCGGACTTGACCGAGGACGCATGTCTGAGCTGCAATCGCCCGGATACTCAAGTAAGTAGCCCTCTAACCGGACATGCTATCCCATATTTATCATGAATTTGCTCTCAAAAGAGTTGTCCCTTGAACATGAGTGGATAGAGAAAGCAAAGCTAATCAGGTGTCCGGCCCCCCTCCCCGAGACCACGCCGGATCCCATGTTAACTAGGATGCTGGAGGTTGCGCCTTCGGAAGAAGGCGAAGGGGGGAACAAGGAAGCTACCACCTCCGTGAAGGAGGCTGTCAGGAAAGGAGGGATCGAGAATCCCTCCATCCAGGGGAAGAAGAGGACTGCCTCTGAAGACCCAGAGACCATGGTCTCAAAGCGGGGGAAGAAATTTTCGTCAGAGGGTCCCGCGCCGAGGGATGCCTCGGCCGCATTGTGCCCCCAAGGGGATCAACCCTCCACCGAGCCGTAAGTGAAAGGGGGAGTTCTTTTTTAAGATAAAGGATATCCCTACCCTATTTCTGATGAAGATAACCGAAATTTTACCTTGTAGTTCGGATCTCATCCCTTCTCAGCAGAGCTCATCTTCGGGGGATCTTTGACCGGAGATGATAGAGAGCGAAACGCCTCCCCCTGCCATACCGTCTTGCGAGGCGGGCGACCCTGAGGTGTCGTCGCAGAGGGTTTCTCCGAGTCCGGCGAGGCCGGAAGGTAGTCGTATGTCCCCTCAAAGCGCTCCGCGTCCAGCCTTCGACAAAGGCCATCGGACGAGTTCGGCACCACCTGGTGTACGGTCGGAGGAGATGAAGGATCTGCTCGGGCGAGCATCTATCTCAGAAGATCACCGTGCGTTAATGGGTACAGTGATTGAAAGGATTTCATCCGCTGAGAGCGGATTGCATGAAGCCGTCAGAAGTTTACTAATAGGTTTTGAGGTACGCAAAATAATGTACCTTTTGACAGTTCCGCATATAAAATGCGCCCTGTGTAGATAGTAGCCCCTGAGACACGGTGTGCTATCAAAAATGACAGCGCGCCGAGGATCATAATCCTAGGTATAATATGTCGCCCTTCCTATGTAGGTGGCGAAGTGTCCGGTGGCTAGCCGGACTGATGGATTTGCCGAACTAAAGCGACAACTTGACGTGGCGGATGCCGACATCGCGCTTGTCAATAAGCGGCTGGACGAGTCACAAGGTATGTGATTTCTTCGCGGACACCTGGTAAGGGAGCTTGATGCCCGTGCCTTACAACATGTATGCTTGATGCAGATGGTGCTGCTGCCATGGAGATCCTTCGGGCGGAGCTCGCCTGAACCAAGGAGCAGGCCAGACAGAGTGACGTGGCTGCCTTAAAGGCGGCCGAAGAGCTAAAAGCCGAATAGGCTGCTCACTGCCGAAGCAAGAAGGAAATGGCTGAGATGGCCGTGGAGTTGAAGAATGCTGCAGAGCGCTGCAAGCTTCTTGAAAAAGAAGATCGAGCGGTTCAAGAGGACCTGAAGAAGGCCACTACCGAGGCCAAGGATGCTCTCTCTGCAATGAGAGCTATGAAGGAGGAGCTGCGTCAGGCCGGAGATATCGTGGCTGGAAAGCCCTTCCTGCTGCGGAGGAAGTTCATGGATCCTAAATATGCTCAGTTGGACCGGCTGTGGAGTTTGGAGGATGCTTATCTGGACTTGGCGGCAAGTGCATGACGCGTCAACACTTCCAAGATCAAAAGGATCACGAAATGGAAAAGGTTTTTTGGTCGCAGTTCCATAATTCGGAGCGCCCTCTTCCATTAACCGATTGCTTGGCCGAATGGGCGGAGCTGAATAGGTTATCCGGACTTGCGATGAAGGATGTCGTGAGTCTTTTGTGGCCGAAAAGGCCCTAGCCAAAGAGTTATTTTGGCTTAGTGCAGCAGTTCCTTGGTGATGTGCTGCATATCAATGCAATGAGGAGGTCGGCATGCATAGAGGGTGCGCGGATGGCTCTTGCCGTGTCAAGACATCTTGGGTAGAGATGAAGGCCACCGATGTTGCATCCCAGATTCGACGGAAGCCGAGTACACATCGAGCAATATTTTCGGAAGTTCTGCAGGCGCTGTTTAATAGAGACGCAGATGCTCGAAGGATATTATGTTCAATAACATGTATTATTGTGAAACAATGTTTCATGGAATATAAAAGCTTTTTATACTTGTGCCTTCAAGAATTAAAATACCTCCTGTGCGGCCGTTAATGTATATGTGTATATAACCTGAAAGATGGCAGTCTTCAGCTTCAGCCCCCACACATATAATGCGGGGGTGTTTGCAAAATGCGCATCTTCACACTTGATCCAATGTCTTGGTCCTATAAAGGAGGTGGTAGCGTAGCAAACTAGGCAACGGGACTATAATGCTTTATCACTTTCACTTATCCATAGGAGTTTGACAGTGGGGATACTATATAGCCCCTAGGGCACCGCGCTCACCCGAATTCGGGGCGCGTATGTGCCTGACCGGGAAACGGCCCTTCGTCAATGCGGAGGAATCCTGTAGATTCCGGCGGGTCATCAAGTGGTTGACCAGTCTCACACTATATCATGACAGTCAGTTTTCGGCTTTCTCTACTGAGGTGCTCGCCTGGATGAACCGGGGCACAATCGTAGTAGTTCTCCTGGTGATGCGTTAGCCGATAGAGCAGAACGTAAGGCAGCAAAACACAGGAGCCGGGCAAACCCAACATTTGACGAAAGACATGATTCAGAGTTGATGCATATAAGGCCTAACTCGAGACGCCGAACACTCCCTAAGGTATTCAGACTTTATGAAAACGAGCCGAACAACACCCTTGGTAATAAGCCCCTGGTGTCCAGGTACACGCAAAATTCTGACATGGCCCATGCCAAAACGCCAGCCTCCTCCTCGGTTATAGCAAGAAAACGGGGGATGTGTATCTACAAGAGACAGTAAAAAAGGTTTACGCAGGGTCTTAATCTGAAAAGAATCCTTCCAACAGGTCCCTCTTCAACGTCTGCGGTACAGGTCTCTCATGTGCCGTATCTGGGACGGGTGTCGCACGGTGTTCATCTCAGAAAAGAGAGGAACTTAGTTGAAAAAGATCATGCGAAAATGTATGTTATATTAAATAAACAAAGCACGTTTCAAAAATGAATAAAATTGAGCTTTATTGTCTCTTGTTGTATATGCGCGGAGCCCCTTGTGCGGGGGTGTGCGGCTGGTAAGCCCCTGTATGTTTACGCCGGACTCGTCTAACCGTGTCCGGGGTCTGAACGACCTGTTTAGGTGCTTGTATTAGTGAAGCCGGTTTAGTGTGTGACTGTTGAGGCAGTCACACAATCTTCCGTGCTCGAGGGACACTCGATATTTCCCTTTATAGAGATGATGCCTCCTGGACCGGGCATTTTAAGTGTGAGGGATGCATAATGCGGTATTGCGTTAAAGCTTGCGAAAGCTTCGCGCCCTAGTAGTGCTTGATAGCTACTTGTAAATGGGGCGAGGTGGAAGGTTAACTTTTCACGGCGGAAGTTGTCGGGTGAGCCGAACACAACTTCTAGCAATAGAGAGCCCGTACAATGGGCATATCGGCCTGGCATTACCCCTTGAAAGGAAGTGTTGCTATGGAGAATATTTGTTGGGTCTATCCCCATTTTGCAGATTGTGTCCTGATATAGCAGGTTTAGATCACTGCCACCGCCCATTAGGACTTGTGTAAATTGGAGTCCGTCGATTATCGGATCTAATATCAAGGCAGTCCATCCTGCATTCCGGATACTTCTAGAGTAATCCTGACGGTCGAAGGTGATTGGTTTTAACAACCAGTGGCGGGACTCCTCTGGGATAGGCCGTATGGCGCGTATTTCCATGGGCGCCATTCTGTTTTTCCCTTTTGTCACGTAAATTGAATTTACTGTTTTGACTTCTTGTGGGAAATTCTTTTGTTTTCCGGTGCTCTGCTTGTGGGGTTCATCATCGTCCTCGCTTGGTGTGTAGAGCCCCTTGTGTTTGGCATTGAGTTTGCCGGACTGCTTGAAGACCCAACAATCTCTGTGGGTATGATTTGCAGGCTTCCCGGGGGTACTATGGATTTGGCATACCTTGTCGAAAATTTTGTTTAAGTTTGATAGCTCGTCCCTGTTATCCTTAGGGGGCAGTTTTTTATGATCCTGCCATGAGCTTTTGAATCCGGCGTTGATTGCCGTGCTCTTCGGGCTGTTTCCCTTAGTCCAGCGCTGGTCCTTGCTTCGTCGTGGTTTCCCGTTTCCATCCCTGACTTCGGATGTACTTGGGTTGCTGGTACTGCATCTTGCCAGCCAGCTATCCTCTCCAGCATAAGCGGGTCATGAGGCTTGTTAATTGGCCATTGTTCTTGGCTTTTCTTGGCGAGGTGTCTGGCGAGCCATTCGTCTCGGACGTTGTATTTGAAAGCTGCTAAGGCTTGGCGTCCGGACGATCGACTATTTGGTTCTTTTAGTAAGGAATCTATTCCAGATTTTTCGGCCGACTCTCGTGTTGTTGAGTTATGTGACTTAAATCATCGCATCCGGAGGTCGGACATAGGTCCCTTGAAAATTTGCCCGAAAAGCATCCTCGAGCTCTTCCCAACTTCCAATGGTGTTTTCAGGGAGGCTTTTGAGCCAATGCCGGGCTGGCCCTTTGAGCTTGAGGGGTAAGTATTTTATGGCGTGGATGTCATCTCCTCTAGCCATGTGTATGTGGAGGATGTAATCCTCAATCCGCACTGTGGTCTGTTGTTCCGTCGTATGCCTCTATGTTTACGGGCTTGAATCCTGCTGGAAATTCATAATCCAGAACCTCGTCGGTGAAACATAGGGGATGTGCGGTACCCCTATATTTAGGTGTACCGTAATATTCGGATACTTGACGTGTTGCATTGCTTACTAGAGCTTGCTTTCTTGGCCCGTAGATAGATCTAATTAGGCCATCTTTTTGATGCAAATCCGAGTGCGGATCGCATGCCGGCTTGTGTGCGGCGCCGTATGCCGCTCTATGTTTGCCATGGGGTCGTCTATCCGACCTGGTGGTCTCTTTGTTCTTTGATTGCGGGGGCTCTACGGCCTCCTCATCAAATTCGGGCAGTAGTTTGCGCTTCGGGTAGCTCTTTGTTCGGCGACTATCGCCGTATTTGTCTGCGGCGTTGAGTACTTTGCTCCATCTGATTTTGAGCGCATCTTCCGCTATTTTGAGCTTCCGCTTCTGCTTTTTCGCGCTACGTGCAGTGGCGACGAGCCTTTTGTGGAGGTTCTTCTGCTCAAGTAACTTGTCCGGCGTGAGATCGCCTGGACTGTTATCTTCGCCGGGGACGGGTTGTTTATGCAGATTGTCCTGTTTGGACGGTTGCTCGATAGCATGTTCGTCGTCCACCGGTTCGCCCTACTCTATGGTTGGGTCTGTATGGCTGTTGTCTTTGTCGAGGCGGGACTTTGAGCGGCGCTTACGTTGTCGTTTTGACTGCTTTTCGAGGGAATGATCCCTCGTGACGTCCCGTTGTTCCTCGTCGTCGCTTCCTTTAGGTGTGTCCACCATGTATACATCGTGAGATGAGGTGGCTGTCCAATGCCCTATAGGTGCTGGTTCATGTTTGTCTTCTACATCATCGTCCATACCGTCGATGTCTTCGGAGTTGAAGTCGAGCACGTCGTTTAAACTTTCGACAGTGGTACGAAGTGGGTGGTGGGTGGGCTTCGAATTTCTTCATTGTCCGCATCCCAACCTTCCTGACCATAGTTCGGCCAGGGCTCTCCTGATAGAGAGAGAGACTTTAGTGAATTCAGTATGTTGCCAAAGGGCGAGTGCTGAAAGATGTCCGCGGTAGTGAACTCCATGATCGGCGCCCAACCGGATTCGATTGGCAGGGGCGCGGAAGGCTCGGAGTCCGGAGAGGAGTCAAGCACCTTGGAGTCACGAGCTTCGCAAAGGACAGGGTTAGTGTTCGGCTCAATCGCCGTAGAGATAGCAGCCACCGAGGCGGTGTCCAGCCATCCTCCTCGATCGGCGCGGTCGGCTCCGAGTTAAGGGTCGGAGCGGACACTGGTGCGGCCTCCAAGGCACTGTCTGGCGGTAGAGCTAGATCATGCCCTTCGTGACAGTGCAGCACGCTTGGCTGTGGCTCGAACCCGTCGAAGATCAGGTCTCTGCGGACGTCAGCCGTGTAGTTCAAACTTCCAAATCTGACCTGATGGCCAGGGGCATAGCTTTCGATCTGCTCCAGATGGTCAAGCGAATTGGCCCACAGTGCAAAGCTGCCGAATACGAAGATCTGTCCGGGGAGAAAAGTCTCACCCTGGACCGCATCGTCGTTGATGATCGGAGGATCCATCGGGCCTAAAGATGACGACATAGAGGAACTCTCAATGAAAGCACCAATGTCGGTGTCAAAACCGGCGGATCTCGGGTAGGGGGTCCCGAACTGTGCATCTAGGTGGATGGTAATAGGAGACAAGGGACACGATGTTTTTACCCAGGTTCAGGCCCTCTCGATGGAGGTAAAACCCTACTCCTACTTGATTGATATTGATGATATGGGTATTACAAGAGTAGATCTACCACGAGATCAGAGAGGCTAAACCCTAGAAGCTAGCCTATGGTATGATTGTTGTTTGTCCTATGGACTAAAACCCTCCGGTTTATATAGGCACCGAAGAGGGTTAGGGTTACATAGAGTCGGTTACAATGGTAGGAGATCTACATATCCGTATCGCCAAGCTTGCCCTCCACGCCAAGGAAAGTCCCATCCGGACACAGGACGAAGTCTTCAATCTTGTATCTTCATAGTCCAGGAGTCCGGCCAAAGGCTATAGTCCGGCCATCCGGGCACACCCTAATCCAGTACTCCCTCAGCCACCGTCGTGACAAAACGGGCGCCGTCGTGGCAAAACAAAAACGGTCCCAAATAGGGACAAGCCGGCTACAACAACTACGGGCACACAAGGCTTATGCCGTCCTACCCGGCCAAGGTAGCGCCCGCGCATAACCTTCCCTCGTGGGAGGCACCGGAGAGAGGCATGACAATAGACCCAGTTAGGACCTCAAAAGGTAAATGTGGTTGCACTAGTCAGTTCGATATGTTGGCACCATGACTCAGCCAACAGTTGCTCAAGTTCAATTTAATCCGGTTAAACTTGAATGCAATATGCTGAGCCATGATAAAATAACATGATGCAATTACAATGCATAAGCATGATATCAACATAAGCATGGGGGTGCAACTTAACTATCAACCATATCAACAATGAATCATATCCAACTAAGCATGGCATAATGACGAGCATGAAAATCACAAGTACAACACTACTCATAGCATAACATGACCATTAGCATCAACAATAAGTACCATGTAAGAACACATCAATAACATAACCGAGTATACACGTAACCAATTAACACCAAGGAACAATGCATATTACCGGTACTCGATAAGCGGCGACAGTCATGCACCGAAGAACATGACCAACCCAACATGTACTACTACCAAGCATGGCCAATATGAAAGTAATACTAGCAAGTAGAACATGATAACAAAGTGCAATAAAACATAGCATGATGGTAATCACCGATCCATAAGCATAACCGAAATAACGACAGTAGTAGCAAAACAAACATATAGTTATTAAATATTCAAGTTGAAAACAAATGCTACTGCATGACTATCATTCAAATGGTGGTTTTTGCTTGCCTGGGGTGGAAGAAATCACCGGGAAGACGTGCGAGAAGCTCGCGGAAAGAATCGCCGAAAAACGTTCTCTCTCGGAGGTGCTGAATAAGGGCAAGGGCATGATGGTCATTTTTAGGATGCCAAAACATGGTGAAAATAATTCCATTGGAACGGGATCGACAAAACAAAGAAGTGGGCTTTGGATTCACCTGATTTGGAGCTACGGGTAAAATGATATGAAGGTTTTTCTGCCAGGGACCTATCTGTAATAAAACCATCACAAACAGGCCCTCAACATGAAAAACAGGACGTGCCACTCTGGAAGTACGCTTTCTCTAAAGTGAAAATGTATTCCTGGCTAAAGTAGAAGAAGAATACGTCTTCGGGAAAGGAAGACGTACTCCAATGAAATACGTCTCCACTTATCCATGCTGGCAAGCGCGGGGCCGGTGGCTGACTAGGGTTGTTTGTAAGTGCATTTTTGGTCCAGAACTTGATCAACATGATGCACTCACATGGAGAAGCAACTTGGGCTGAAATTGGGCAAGGCTTGATGATTTGGACATATAAATATGCTGTAAAAAGCTCATACCAAATGGGTTCACCAAAATGGTACTTGCTTCACAAACATCATTTCTGTCCTGCAACTTGGAATAATTTTGGTGATAAAGTGGATCCATGAAATGATCCCAAATTGGGTGGAGAGATGTTTAATGGGTAGGAGCATGATCTTGTAATTTATCAGAATTTTTGTAGCAGTATAAAATACACTTGCTTCACAACCTGAAAATATTGCCAGGATCAAAGATTTGGTCCTGTGCTCACATAGATGATTGGATGGGGCTGCAAATGGGTGGAGGGGGTTAATATGAGCACATGAAGGAGTGTGCAGAAGTTCAACTCATTTGGATGCTCCTAGCTAGTACTTCCTTCACAAATCCCTCTATCTAACAGAAACTTTGAAAAATCACTGAGGAAGATTGGCTAGGGAAATAAAGTTGAATTTGTTCATGAGGCAATGATTTGGACATAAAAGAATTCCCAAGGAGTTTGGGAGCAACTAGGAAAATATAAATGACACTTCCTTCACAAAGTGCCATTTAGATCAGAATAGAAAAAGGAATATTGGGGAATTAATTCTGAACTGGCCAAGGAAATGTTTGGGCATATTTGAGCAATATATGACCCAAAGGAATTATGAGAATTATTTGAGAATTTTTGGTTGGACAGAAATGTAGGTTGCTTCACAACCTAGGGCAGATAGGGTTATTCCTTTAATAGAAAAAGGATTATTCCCTTGAAAAAGATTTTAGGGTTTGATCAAGAATGGTCATGGCATGATCTTGGGATAGGTTTGAGGGTGATGAGCCAGTTGTGAGGAGAAATGAGAATGATTTCCCAGGTGGCAAGGCCACAGAACCACTCCAAATAGAAAACAGAGAAAAATCCAAATAAATCAAAGGAAAAAAGAAGAGGGCCAAAAGCCAGGCTATTACACCCCTAATCCAGGACACCAACAGTAGCCTCTGAACTAGTCTTCAAGCCAAGGATGTCGGATATCTTCTTCGAAATGACTTTATATGCTTGACTCTTCGGCTCCGTTGGCGAGTTCCATCCTGCACGCCGACTTCCGATTCCGAGGTCTTCTTGGCTTCCCTGATCGTGTCGATCAGATAAGAGGGGTATCTTTTAACGATCCCTCCTCTTAGGCAAACCATAGTAATTTCAACAAAACATGGTATTTCTACCTTCTTAGCCGCGAAGGGAGGCCTGTCCGGGTCAAACTCTGGTAACCTCTTTTTTTTTAGAACTGAAACGATGCCCGTAGCGGATGAAACATGTCATCAACAGTTAATGCTAGATGTATCGTGGACCAAGACGATATTCATTGGCGCATCCCATCAATAAAGGGATTGTGCTTTGGATTTTTATCAGAGTTACCAAACAAGAGCACCTTATTCCTCATGTGCATATAATGCATGATGCATTGGGAAACGATGATTTTACTACGGCGCGCGGGTAACCCCTGGTCTTTTATTGACCTATAAAATGGAAGATGGTAAAGCGGCTCCATTCACGCCTCCATTCCTCCATCGTATTGCTCCACAGCTTCTCTTGAGCTCTAGCGCCCCGAGATCCATTTCCGATCCCATCTCCTCCCAGCCCCCTCCATCACCAGTGGCTGGAGGAGACAACGATGTTGCTCTAGTGCTTGAAACCGCCAGTACAAGGGGATAGTGGATACAATCTATCGTCGTTGTCGTCCCCATTAATTACTGAGCTCCAAGAGGATGGGTACATTTCGCCCATGATGAAGTTCCGCTCTCCCATCGAGGATGATGCCATTCTCTCGACCTATGCTCTCCCCACTCTCCATGAGGGGGAGTGGGTGGTTTTCATCTCTCATTTCCTCCGAGACCTCGAATTTCCTCTCCACCCTTTGTCCGAGGTCTTTTATTCTTTTACAGGCTAGATTTCCATCTTCTAGCCCCGAAATCCATTCTTCACATAGCCTCCTTCATCACCATTTGCGAAGCCTTCCTTTGCGTGGAACCCCACTTCAGGTTATGGCTCAAGGTGTTCGGCGTTAAGCTGCACAGTAGCAGCTCCAAGCTCGCAGATTGTGGTGGGGCCATGATAAGCAAGATCCCAAGGATCACCTGGCCATGGGGTCATTTATTAAGACCATGAAACAATGGCAACAATAGTGGTTTTACCTGACCGATGACCAAGAAGGTCCAGCCTTCTCAGCTGACGGCCCGAAGAGGTTGTTCTCCTGGACCGAGAAGGATGTCCCAGGGGTGAACACGGAAGAGGTGAAGGTGCTCCAAGGCAGGCTGAAGGCCGTGGTGGACTCGGGCGTGACCTTGACGGACGTGGTCAATGTGATGCTCCTTCGCCGCGCCCTGCCTCTTTGGACCCGAGCTACTCCGGTGTGGAGGTACAAGCCGAAGGATGAGGAGACGCTCATTCAGGTCTACCGAGGAGCAAGCCTTACTGGGATGTGGAGTTTCCTCTTTAAAACAAAGAAGGATGTCACCACGCACTGAGTCGTGGACCTGGGCTTCAACTACTACAATCCTGCCGAGATGGTAAGTGAAGTACTGTAAGCTTCCTAATGTGTATTTTTGTTAACGCTCCCTTAATTGAATTACAATATGCATTTTATACATAGGAATGGCGCAGGCGCTCCCGAAAGATGTTGGCTCCCACCCCATTGCCCGTGGACCCCGTGACCCCAATGCTTGAGAAGCTCTTGACCAAAGACCCCTACCTGGTCCAGGTCAATAAGGGGAAGGAGAAGAAGAAGGATAGTGCCATGAGCTAGTCTAGCCACAATTCTTCCTTAGACCCAACTGCCGTGGAAGGAGAGAGCGAGGACCCCTCTTCCAGGGTGATGAGTCCAATTTATGTGATGATTTTGACATGTATTTTATGCCTACATGGTGGGCTTTGTGGAATTTTACCGTGTTCGCGCACCTCTTTTTGTACCAATCACCATATGATGGAGGAAACCATCAGAAATGGCAGTGGAATCACATATTTAAATTGATAATCACCTACCATAAAAGGATCAAGCAAGAAGGTCAAAGAAACAGGAGTCGCCGTGCATCCAGAGCAAAAGACGGTGTTCCACACGATCGCGCACGCCTGTATGAGCGATCGTGTGGCACATCGCCGCCACCAGATATAGTCACTGTGTTCAGGTAGAAATACTTTAACCATTGCATGCCCACCAATCATGTAGTTTGAGAGGTAATCTTGAGCAAACTGCTTCGAGAACCACTGCGAAGGAAAAAGAATCAGACATTGTCATCTAACACAACTCATTGGATGCCCTCTCTGCCGACTCTGCCGCCCAACTAAAGGAGCTTGCCGATGACCTTGCCGCAACTTCTACCGCCAAGGTTGATCTCGACCAGTAGGTGGCCAAACTGATGGGGGAGTCTTCCGGGAGCGCCAAAGGCATCATGACCCTCAAGGAGGAGGCGCGGAAAGCAGCGATCCTTCTAAAAGAGGTGCAATCGCAAATGTCCTCCAAGAGCCAAGATCTTGAGACCGCCAATAGAATTATTAAAGACATGAAGGCCAGGGTTGGCACCTTGGAGAGCTCGGTAGAATCTAGTGGGGCTCATGAGAAACAATTGACAAAGGATCTGGACACCGCAAGGCTCCTTCGGAAGGATGCAGAGGACAAGCTGGTGAACCACTCCGAGCAGGTTGACCTTCGGATCAAGAGCTTGATCGATATCGCTGAGCGTCTCACTGCCTAAACTGCAGTGATGGGCATGGAAGGGCCAGTCTTCTTGGTCAGCAAGCATGAGGTCCCCAACATCAAGTTGGGGCTCTTCTTCAACAAGCTGATCGGAAAGCTTAAGGCACACAAAAAGGAAGGGCCACTCGCTTCATGAGCGAATCTCGGAAGCTTGCCTACAATGCCCTCCTCATGGTCCTGAGCAACATCGCCTACCGCCATCCGGATCTAAACCTTGTCGATGGCTTCAGGAAGCTGCCGGAGGGCGCATATGTTTCTGCTACCGAGGATAAGGATGACCCTTACGCTGACAAGGTCCTTGTCGTCCCTACTGCTTCACGAGGTCGCCAGACTCGGCCTTGAATTATCCTCGCCACAGTGCTGTCCTGTAACAAAACATGATTGATGTCCTGTGTTAAGACATTGTACTGCTTATGCTTCTGTGGAACTAATGCTTTTACTTAATCTTAATTGCATGTTTTATCCCTTTTGATTTCACCCACTAGTGTTTGTACGATTAGCCTCTGTGCGTATTTTGGTTGCCTGTCTGTATCATACTGCCGCGATTTTCGTAAGGGTCAGGCCCTTAGCAGTTATCTTGGTGAGGGTACATCCCGGCAGGTTTGTCCTTGGTAGTTTTGATGTTGCCACCCATTATGTGAGCAGGCTCGGAATAGAGCGAGGGTGCAAACAAAAACCAATAAGGTGCCATCCACGCGAAAGATTTCCTCATACGAACACCTTGGTATCCAAGGGATAAGCAAATGCAGGTTCTAGGTTTGTAATGGAGCAACGATTGTGTGGACTTGGCTCTCATCCTCGCATCCTTCCACTTCCTCCAGCCGCGGCCGCTTATCGCGTTCGCATGCTTCGGGAAGGACAGTTGCTGCACGTGTTGCCCTCCAGCTCCCGGCAGGTGCCGGCAAAAAGCATATGTATTTTGTGGGCGGCAGGACGCGATGCAAGGCGCGGCCGGTATCTCTCCTCCTCTTCAAACTTTTTAAACAATCTGACAACAGTTGGCATAAAAGTGACGCCAATGCGGACGGCCTTGCTGGAGCGTACTTGCTGGGGCATCGATCAACGGATTTGCACTGGCGCTCTACTCAGGATTTCCGTAAGCAGGGTAAATGCTGGACTGAGTATCGCGGTCTCATCGACACTGATGATGCTGAAACCTAGAGTAGCTCGGTTGTCGATGAGTGAGAGTGGTGGAGAGAGAAACATTATATCCTTTATCTTGCTCCTTTTGCCGAACGGGGCTCGGATGGCGGCCATGCTGCCTAAACCGTTTGGGGTTGTCATGCCGCCATCATTCCTGGTTCCCACCGCCGTTGTAGCCGCGATAGGAGGAGGCGATGGAGATTGGACATGGTAGGCGGGGAAGCGATATCGCTCCCCCTCTCCATCCCACCATTCCCCACCTTCTCTTGGGCGCCATGGATGATGAAGCCGCTGATGAAGAAGACAATGATGAAGATGACGCGCTACATACACTCTCGGGTTCACGCAAGCGCTTCCCCTACTTGGCACGTCAAAGATGTTGTGGGATAACACGGCCACCTCTGGGGCCATCAGCCCCTTGTGGTTCGGCAGGGGGAAGAGCACATTGCACAAAGAGCAGAGGGTGCAGAGCAGCATGACAGTGATCACATGGGCAGTGTTACCCAGGTTCGGGCGGCCGCGAGGCATAAAACCCTACTCCTGCTTTGGTGGATTGATGAGGGGACTGTGGTGGAGAGGCAACGCTCTAGCCCGGCAAGGTTGCCACGGGGCAAGAGCAGCTACACGCATACGAGAGTACAAGGGTCCGAATCCTTTCCAAGGTTGCCATGGCCCTCATTTTATAGATCAAGGGGTCACCACAATGACAAATCAATCATTGCATACTGATTAGATAGCAAACAATGCTATCATACCTAACTCTGCAGACAGGACAAGGTGCATTAAACGCACTGCTTAGTGTCACATTGTAGCGCAGCCCGGAAAGCCTTGCTGGGCCATTCATCCACTTTCTCGCCTGCCTGCGTGACACATCTCTGGACGGGTGTCATTTGGAGGTGATTTCCTTCAGAAGTGGCTGCCACGTGCCAAATGACAGCCACTTAGTCACTTGGGGGCTCGACACCGCACTGATCGATGACTTGCGTTGCTTTGAGGTGGAGCGGTGGAGCCTTGGCGGGGTAGTCCACCCTCAGTGTCCCCAACAAGCTTGCCGCGGTAGACTTGAGACTTGTCTTCGGGGCAACCTCGACCTCGCCAGGCTCGCCTGCCCGGCAAGGGAGGTTTTTCCTTAGTGGTATCTTGCTCCTTTAGCTTGACTTGGTCTTCTTGATCCGCCCTTCGATTTCTCAAAGAGCTATCTCTTCTGCTTGGTCTTGTCTTGGATGTTGAGAGTTGCCGAACCGGTGGTTTGCTGTCCATGCACAAGTTAGAGGAAAACATACACCCCTGTTTGTGTACCCCGACATAGTCCATGAAATCAGAGTAAGATTTCGTTAGATCAGTGTAGTGTATTGATTGTTTGAATGGTATCTATGGGTAATGATTAATTGTTTGTTCTGTACAAATGATTTTTTTTGCTAATAATCCGACCAGGGTTAACGTTCGTGCTAATAATTCATAGCCAGATCTTGAGAATTGATTTTGAGTGTCCTACATACATGTTTGCGCCTTTTTTCATCCAGATCTTGAGAATTGATTTTGAATGTCCTAGATGTATGTTTCTGCCATTTTTTCAGATTGGTATGTACATAGATGAGGCTCCGGCCAGCGGCACCGCCCGCTGTAGATCCTGCACCCGACAGCGCGGGCAAAAGCGACCACACCCCTGGATCCGAGGAACCCGTAGAATTTTGGGCGGACCGCATCAGCGATCTCCCGGATGCCATCCTTGGGGAGATTATCTTCCTTCTCCCCACCAAGGATGGCTAACTCACATAGGTCCTCCCTCTCGGTGGCGCGCACTATGGCGCGCCACGCCTCTTAATCTCGACTGTCGCCGGCCATCTGTCGTTCATGATTTTGAACTCCACAGAGCCATCATCTCTTCCCACCAGGGCTCTGTTCAATGCCTATGCATTCCGGCATGCTACCTGTTGCACATACCCTGCATGGTGGACACCTGGCTGGCATCCCGTCAATTCGAAAAACTCCAGCATCTTGATTTCTACCATTACTATGCAAATAGCTCCCCACCAAGCGTTGTAGCTGTGCCCTCACCACCGATGTCCATCTCATCATTTTCCTCCTCTCTCCACACCGCCACCTTGGCTCAGTGCCATCAACAGACAATCAAGTACAAATGCTTCGACTTGCACTACTAAAAAAACTCGCGCTTGTGGTGGTCGATCTGTCGGAGGCCTCACCGCGCAACATCACCCACTCGTGTTGCCCTGCCTTGGAGCACTTGCTGCTTGTTTTTGGAAAAGAAATCCATATCCATTATCTCCAAATAAATTCGCCTCACCTTGTAAGCATTGGAATTTGCTTGAAAGGAGAGGAGCTCATCATCAAAGACGCCCCTTCACTCCAAAGGCTGCTACTTGATTATCGTTATGGACCTTCGCAAATAACTGTGGTCTTTGCGCCTAAACTGGAGGCCTTGGGTGTTATCCGTTTGAAGGTTACAAGATGGTGGTTGGCTCCACGCTTATTTATGTATTGTATATTATCATCAACACTTTTGTAATCATAAGCTGCATTTTTCATTTGTGCACATAAGTTTTATATAATCTTGGAGTACAATTCTGGTATTAATATTATGTTCTATGCTCAATGAAGAGTTTGTCCATGGATACCCTATCAATGGTGTTGGATTCTGTCAAGACCTTACAATCAGAATGTGGTGTTTTGATCTGAACAGGATTATCAGCTTGCTACGATGCTTTCCATGTCTGGAGAATTTGTATATAGAGGTGATGATATCAAGCACATTGATGTAATTTACTAGAATTAACCATTCAACTGTCGCTCTTTCAACATACTCTTTTTTTAGACATTAACTATTTTCAGTCTTCATGTCTATTTAGGTAAAAGGACATGGACAAAAAGGTATAACCAATCGGTGGCATAAGAAGCACTGGGATTTTCTTAGTTCTCATGGCATTCGTCTAAGGACAATAACGCTGGAAGGATATGCATCCAACCATGCAAACACTAGCTTTGTCACATTCTTCCTGTTGACTGCGAGAGTACTATTGTCCGTAAGGATTAAGTTTTTCAACAAAAACTTTCTCACGGATGGACACGTTGAACAGCATAAAAAAAAGTTTCAGGTGGACAAAAGGGCTTCTGAATTTGCTCGGCTTCTATTTACAACAACTTGTCTTCATGTACCAGTAGACTGGCACAAGATCTTGATTTTATGGATCTGACCTATCCATTTGATTGTGACTGCCGAAAACTTTGGTTGAGTTAGATGTTATTGTCCTGTTCAATCTAGATTTTGTGTAAACCTGATGAACAATTAATCCTCGTCTTTTGGACCTTTTGTAAGCTGGAGTTAGATATTGTTGCCCTTTTCAACTCCACTTCAACCCGTATTTTCTTTCATACAAACCGGAGCTTCCCTCAAGAAGCCTCATGGTTCTGAGAGGAAACTTGGTCCCCTGATCTGTGTGCGAAACGACATACGCTATATCTTCCCACCTTGATTTATTTTATAGAGGCAACATGCAACTATAATTGTGTCGTGCTAAAAATATGAAATTATTCAGGGTTTGTTTTACCTTTTCATTCATTGATTTTCCTAGGCATTTTTTAACAAATAGCCACCATGTTATTATCACAAACAGTCCTATTATTCCAACCGTGGGCGTACAACTAACCATTTACTACCGCGAGCAGCTGTTTGATTTGACAGGAAGACTACGAGTAGTCCACCGCGGACGCTCACTGTACCGGGAAGCAAGCCACTAGTGCTGCAATTTATTATTGGTTTTGGACTTTTGTTTCAGCTGCCTCGGGAAGGTACATAGAACAGTCCTTCATTCTCATCTGCAAGCACCGCCGTCAAGGATCGCTGCCTGATGCAAGATGGAGGATGAGCCGACCAACAAGCAGGGGCGGGTCAAGCCAGAACCGCAAGAGCCTCCGACGAGCGTGGACTTCATTAGCAACCTCTGCGACGAGATGTTGGTAACCATCATATCCCACCTTCCCATCAAATCTAGCGTGCGGAGCACTGTAATCTCGCGGCAGTGGCGCCCCCTCTGGCAGTCAACACCCTAGACCTCATCGTCGACGACGAGCTTTGCAGCGGGGAGCGGCAACGCCTAGACGCGTTATCCCACATCCTCGCCACGCACCCTGGGCCGGTCAGACGCCTTGCTATTGCTATTGGCAAGTTCAGTTCCAACTGCAAGGCCGGCCCCAGGTTTCACTACTGGTTCCTCTCCCCAACCCTAGATCAGTTAGAGGAGCTCAGCTTTCATGTTGGGCCTCCGTGCTCCGCCTCGCGCCCACGCTGCCTGCGCTACATTCAGGTAGTGCATTTTCCCCCGGATTGATGCTGTGCGTGCTCTTCATCTCCCTAAACTTAAGCACCTTGAGCTCATTGTCGTTCGCATCTCTAAGGAGGATTTGGAGCGCCTGCTCATCGGCTGTACATCATTCGAGCATCTTCGTCTTCATGTGATGGATGGGTTCAGTTGCCTCCACATCACCTTGACGGATGTTCGTGAAATTTATGTGCATTGCTGGCGCTGCCCAAGGCTGTCAGTTGAGGTGTTTCATGATATGGTCATTGAGAATGCGCCTTTCCTCGAGACATTGTATGTACTTGACAAATTAGGTCCAGCAAGAATCAGGATCATTCACGCACCGGAATTGACAGTGTTGGGCTATTCGTGTGCTGAATTCAATGAACTTCTTACTGGATCATTATCCGTTCAGGTACAACCGTCTTCTTATTCTTCTTGTTCTTCTTATATATTAATTGACAACACATTTTATGTAATTTTTGTTGATCTATATGTTTGCCTGTCATCCAGAAAATGATTCCCACAAGCTTGACCTGGCCTCTGCGCACAGTGAAGATCTTGGCACTACAATCTGTCGGCCCCGATCCGGATGAAGTTGTTAGATTCCTTAGATGCTTTCCTTGCACAGAGAAGCTATACATCGAGGTGATGCTCCTTTCCTGTTATTTGTTAACCACAACGGTGCTCAATTTGTTGTCACTTTTACCCATGATCACAATGACAAATGTAGAATGATTTCCAAAGGAAATTTGGAGGATTTCAATACATATATTTTTTAAGATGTTAATCGTGAAAGATTGAAGATGGCATTTCACTCTTTTCGTGTTTCTTAGAAATCCTGCAAATCAAAGAGGCCCAAGGTGTTCAAATCTGCATCTAGGCACTAATATGTTGTCTTCGTTTGCAGATACTAGCATGCCCGAAAGTAGAAAATGTTGGGGAATATAACAATCCCATTGAATGCATTGATCTTCATCTCACAAAAATAACTTCTAATGAGTATCGAGGCACCACACCAGAAATTAAATTCCCCAAGTTCTTTGTTGAGAAAGCAAGGTTGCTCAAGGTAATGAGGTTTGCTCTATATTTACTGCGCAGAAGTGAATGGATTGCTAAAGAGTGCAGACGTCTACAACTTAATGGAAAAGGCTCTACAGAAGCTGAATTTCAGTTTGTAACTTCATATGACAGATTATTCAGAAGTCACTGTATCGAGCCGCTATATGACTTCTCGGTGGCTGATCCTTTTGAAGAAAAATGCATGAAAAATATTCTGAAGAAGATGAATTTTGTGTGTCACAATAGTATGAACCTTGTAATCTTTGAATTTGGACCATGTAATGCTGGAATTTGAACCTTGCGATATTTATGGTATTTGTTATATAACATAATTGGATGTTTAATTTGGTCTTGCAATCATGTCCTGTTATAAGTATATATCTTCTTCTGTACCCAGAGCATAGATGTTGTGCAGACAGGGCATATCACGTCGCACACGGACCACACTAGGGAACCCTTCGGTGATGAATTCATCGATCACAGACGGTTGTATACCAGCAATCGTTTGCCCATAACACACACAACTTATTCCATCATAAACAGCTTGGATGGATCAACTGTATGCCACATATCGCACACGCAACTCTAATCTGAATCATGCTTGATGTCTCCTCCATCGCTCGCACAGTTCGTCTTTTTTGCCACGTATCATTGTGCTGGCCTCTGCTCACGTCCCTCGGTGTGCTCTGCTTGCCGTTAGGCGCCGCAGCACGCTCTGCTCGCATCCCTCAGTGTGTCTGCTCGCCATTAGGCGCCGTGGCGCATTCTGCTAGCGTACATCCATGCGCTCGGTTTGTGGACATCTTTTCCTTGCATGTTCAACTGCCCTATGCATATATATGGTTGCTCGCCGTTGTGGCGACCGCGAAGCGCTCTGCTTGCGCCCCTGCGCGTGCGCTCTGCCAGTGGTTGGGGTCTATGTCCGATCACGTTGGGCGGCACATATGCATGCGGTTGCACCACGTGCATCGCCAGGATGCAGTTACATGTGGCATGATGGAGTTACGCGCTGCAAATTAGAACTGCCATCTGTGCGTGCCAATATTCCAGGCCGTTTGGCTTCTCCATTAATTCATGCGACCATTATAACCTTAGTCTCTTCAACCTCTTGATCGCGCCCCACAACACAACAGGCACACCCACGATGACACATACTGAGAGGATATCTAGTGGCACTCCAATGGAGTTCGGTGAGCATAAAGTGGAGACCCATGTGAGCGAGACGGACCTCTAGGTGGTGTGGTTTACACCATCGACCTGGCGTGGTGGAGGAATACATCAACACCGTGGAGCAGTTGCGTGCTCGATACAAGTACAAGGTGGTCGGCATCGACCTCCGATTACACGTTGGTCATTCGACAAAGATCGAGAAGGTTGTAAATCGCCTGGTTGTGCGTGCACCGACATGTCCTCATCTACCACTCTTGCATGGCCCGCGAGCCTTGCTACCATTTGCCAAGTTTATCAATAGCACCAACTATAAGTTCGCTACGGTGGAAACCTCCGACGATGTAAAAGCACTCAAGGTTACATGCTTGGCCTGCAAGAACCTTGTTGAAATCCGTGACCACTACAGGGTCTAGGGTAAAACGAAGAAAGACTCCCTGGTTGAAGTCGCCTCGGCCATCATCGAGCCCTAGTATGAAAAGATGAAGTAGGATGCCAACAGAACACATCCGGTATCCTGGCATGGGGCCTGGATGAACCTCACCTCAGGTTCACGGCCAAGAGCATGTACACATGCTCACGAGATGCATAAACCAAATCTTTGACATGAGGAAGTGCCTCCTTCCCGAAATCGATGAGGCGGACCGAGCCACAAGCGAAGCGATGGCGGCAAGCGTCACAAAAGTAGATGATGATCGGATGATCATTTATCCTAGTTAATTATGCATGTAATAGATAGTTTACTTTGGTCTGTGGAAATTTCATGTGTGTAGTAGCCACCTATGTAATTAAGCATGTAATAGTTTACTTTGGTGTGTGCAAATGTCATGTGTGTAGTAGCCACCTATGTAATTGGATGTTTAATTTGGTTATGCAACCATGTCCTTATAAGTGTGTGTATATATATGTTGTTGTTTTTTTATGCAATCACATTGCACAACACACACGTCTTATGAGCAGCAATCGTTTGTTATTATTGGTCTTCGCACACATTTCTGATTACAGACCTGTTTGCCGCGTATCACACACATCTTGTTAAGCTGAACCGTGTCCGTTCTCTTGGCTCAACGCAAATAGTTCATCCGAGTGAACTGTACGCCCTCTATCGCACACACCTTGATTTGGCTGACCATATTTGTGGAGTTGCCTAATCACAAACAGTTCATCCAAGTTAATTGTATGCCGTATATCACACACACCTTCATCTAGTTGACCGTATCTGCTGAGTTGCCTAATCACAAATAGTTCATCCGAGTGAACTGTATGTCGTATAACTGTATGCCGTATATCGCACACACCTTCTTCTGGATGCCTATTTCTGTTGTTCTGCCTCATCACAAACAGTTTGTTGGAGTGAACCGTATGCTGCCACCATCCGTGTGTGCTCTTCGATCCTGGGCTAGTCTCCGTCAAGACCCCTTGTCGGGGATGCTGCCACCATCCGTGTGTAAGTCTGGGGTACTAAGGACCCCGTTCTTAGTGCATCGACACATATGATGATACCTTGGAGTTTGATGTGGTTCCTATGACTGTGTGCCATCTCCTCTTAGGAAGACCTGCACTACCGCAGCATGCTGCTAACGCGACACTACAATGAGAGACCCTTCGACAAAATTGTGTGCGACGCATTAATCGCAAACGGTGATGTAAAGAAACTGTGAAAAATGATGTGATATGTTTGAGATGGCAGAGACATCAACATGGTTCACATTGTAGTTACGTGTGCGATGCATGGCATACGGTTCACTCCAACAAACTGTTAGTGATGAGGCAGAACAACAGAAATAGGCATCCATAAGAAGGTGTGTGCGATATACGGCATACAGTTATACGACATATAGTTCACTCGGATGAACTATTTGTGATTAGGCAACTCAGCAGATACGGTCAATTAGATGAAGGTGTGTGTGATATACGGCATACAATTCACTTGGATGAACTGTTTGTGATTAGGCAACTCCACAAATATGGTCAGCCAAATCAAGGTGTGTGCGATAGAGGGCATACAGTTCACTTGGATGAACTATTTGCATTGAGCCAAGAGAACGGATACGGTTCAGCTTAACAAGATGTGTGTGATACGCGGCAAACAGGTCTGTAATCAGAAATGTGTGCGAAGACCAATAATAACACACGATTGCTGCTCATAAGACGTGTGTGTTGTGCAATGTGATTGCATAAAAAACAACAACATATATACACACACTTATAAGGACATGGTTGCATAACCAAATTAAACATCCAATTACATAGGTGGCTACTACACACATGACATTTGCACACACCAAAGTAAACTATTACATGCTTAATTACATAGGTGGCTACTACACACATGAAATTTCCACAGACCAAAGTAAACTATCTATTACATGCATAATTAACTAGGATAAATGATCATCTGATCATCATCTACTTCTTGTGACGCTTGCCGCTACTGCTCTGCTTGTGGCTCGGTCCGGCCTCATCGATTTCGGGAAGGAGGCACTTCCTCATGTCAAAGATTTGCCTATGCATCTCGTAGCATGTGTACATGCTCTTGGCCGTGAACCTGAGGTGAGGTTCATCCAGGCCCCATGCCAGGATACTGGATGTGTTCTGTTGGCATCCTACTTCATCTTTTCATACTAGGGCTCGATGATGGCCGAGGCGGCTTCAACTAGGGAGTCTTTCTTCGTTTTACCCGAGACCCTGTAGTGGTCACGGATTTCAACAAGGTTCTTGCAGGCCAAGCATGTAACCTTGAGTGCTTTTACATCGTCGGAGGTTTCCACCGTAGCGAACTTATAGTTGCTGCTATTGCTAAACTTGGCAAAATGGTAGCAAGGCTCTGCGGCCATGCAGTAGTGGTAGATGAGGACATGCTTGTGCACGCACAACTAGGCGACGACAACCTTCTGATCTTTGTCGAATGACCAACGGTGTACTGGAGGTCGATGCCGACCACCTTGTACTTGTATCGAGCACGCAACTGCTCCACGGTGTTGATGTATTCCTCCACCACGCCAGGTCGATGGTGTAAACCACACCACCAAGAGGTCCGTCTCGCTCACATGGGTCTCCACTTTATGCTCACCGAACTCCATTGGAGTGCCACTAGATATCCTCTCAGTATGTGTCGTCATGAGTGTGCTTGTTGTGTTGTGGGGCGCGATTACTGCAAAAATCTACAAGCCATTGAAACAAATTACTACGCGCATGCTCCTAGGGGGATAGATTGGTAGGAAAAGACCATCGCTCAACCCCGACCGCCACTCATAAGGAAGACAATCAATAAATAAAATTGTGCTCCAACTTCATCACAAAGCGGTTCACCATACGTGCATGCTACGGGAATCACAAACTTCAACACAAGTATTCTTTAAATTCACAATTACCCAACTAGCATGACTTTAATATCACCACCTCTATATCTCAAAACAATTATCCAGTATCAAATTGATCATAGCATCTAATTCACTTTCTATGATAGTTTTTATTATACCCAACTTGGATGCCCATCATTCTAGGACCAATTTTATAAACATAGCAAATACCATGCTGTTCTAAGAGACTCTCAAAATAATATAAGTGAAGCATGAGAGACCAAAAATTTCTACAAAATTAAGCCACCGCCGTGCTCTAAAAGATATAAGTGAAACACTAGAGCAAAACTATCTAGCTCAAAAGATATAAGTGAAGCACATAGAGTATTCTAATAAATTCCAAATCAAGTGGGTTTCTACCAAAAGGTGTGTGAAGCAAGGATGATTGTGTTAATATAAAAAACAAAGACTAATATCATAAAAGACGCTCCAAGCAAAACACATATCATGTGGCGAATAAAAATATAGCTCCAAGTAAAGTTACCGATAAACGAAGATGAAAGAAAGGATGCCTTCTGAGGCATCCCCAAGATTAGGCTTTTGGTTATCCTTGAATATCTTGGGGTGCTATGGGCATCCCTAAGCTTAGGCTCTTGCCATTCCTTATTTCATAGTCCATCAAATCTTTACCCAAAACACGAAACTTCACAAAACAAAACTCAATAGGAAATCACATAAGCTCCGTTAGTGAAAGGAAACAAAACCACCACATAAGGTACTGTAATGTACTCATTATTTATTTATATTGGTGTTAAGCCTACTGTATTCCAAGTTCTCTATTGTTCATACCACTTAATACTAGCCATAGATGCATCAAAATAAGCAAATAACACACGAAAAATAGAATCTGTCAAAAATAGAACAGTCTGTAGAAATCTGTAACTAACGCAAACTTATGGAACACTAAAAATCCTACCAAAATAGGAAGTACTGGCCAATTTGTCTATTGATCATCAGCAAAAAGAATCAACGCCAAATCACATTTCTATGATTTAACAAAACTAATTCGTGAGTGCAAAGTTTCTGTTTTTCAGCAGAATCAAATTAACTATCATCGTAGGTTGTCCTATAGGTTCTCTCCGGTGTCTATATAAACCGGAGGGTTTTAGTCCATAGGACAGAACAACAATCATACCATAGGCTAGCTTCTAGGGTTTAGCCTCCTTGATCTCGTGGTAGATCCACTCTTGTACTACCCATATCATCAATATCAATCAAGCAGGAGTAGGGTTTTACCTCCATCGAGAGGGCCCGAACATGGGTAAAAACATCGTGTCCCTTGTCTCCTATTACCATCCGCCTAGACGCATAGTTCGGGACCCCCTACCCGAGATCCGCCGGTTTTGACACCGACATTGGTGCTTTCATTGAGAGTTCCTCTGTGCCGTCACAATCAGGAAGGATGCCTCTTCCCGTCTTTAAAGACGGTACCATTGCCAAAGGAGCTTTGGCCGCCAGACAAACTATCCGGCTAGGTGGTTTTCTTATGACCGCCTGTTCGGCCGCCGCTTCGACGATGACCTCTCGGGTCATCAAAAGCGATCTTCACGCTCGACTCGAATTCACCGAGCAGCTGGATCCGATGGAGCTCTCTTAGTAAACAAGCTCTTGGATCGCGCCGCCGCCTCGGGAGTCGCCATGACTACGATCATATTGGGCTTAAAACCGATCTGAGAGAGATTAACTCTCCCCAGGTTACCCACCACGTTGCGGTGGTAGAGGAACAACGCGGCGGCTCTTCTTCTATATTAAAGACCAGTTATGTCCGGACTCTTGATCCCTCCATGCCGGATTCCCGCGGGGGGACGGACGTCAATCAAGTACTGAACCTAAAATTAGGCAGCGGACCAGATTCGTTGGACAACATCCAGCAATCCAAGCTTCCAAATTCGGAAAATTTTCGGCCCTTGAGCCTCAAGTTGGGCAGGGTTCCGGGCTTAATTCCACCCGCCCACCCAAACATAAGCGATCTATCTCAAATCCGGCAAGAGCCCACGGAAACAGTATATCATTACTGGGCCAGATTCCTCCTCGTTATGGACAGGATAAAGGACCATGAGGAAAGCGCAATCTCAATTTTCTGCAACAATTGCACGGACAAGGGAATCACAAACGCCATAAGTCGCCGCGAAATTACATGCTTCGCCGACCTAGCGTCCATAGTACGAAAGTACTGTGCGATGGAGAGTACCTGGAAAACCGAAACTAAGTTTTGGGACGATCCGGCTCCGAACACAACCCTAGTCCGAAACAAAAGGGTGCATCATGCTCAGGCACCCGGGACAAAAACCAAAAAGCAAAAACCCCATAAAGGGCACGAAACCGTATTGGAGGGATGGCTCAACGGACCCTGTAAAATCCACAGTACAGAGGGCGTCACTCCAACACATAGCCTTCGAGCATGTTGGATACTACGGCCGGTGGCCAAAAGTGGCGAAGAGCTTCTAGCCCCGAAGAACCAACCAAACAGTATCAGTACGGTATTAACAGTCTTTGAGACTTTCACATCAAAAAACATGCGAAAGCGACACTCCGCAGCCTTACCGAAGTCTACCAAGTAGCAACAATAAATCCATGGCATGACACGGCTATCACCTTCAACGCCAGCGACGAACCTAAATTCCGAACAGCCCGAGCACCAGCCGCATTGGTCCTCAGTCCAATAGTGGACGACGACTTTCGTCTTACCAAGGTACTCATGGATGGCGGCAGCGGATTAAACCTCATCTACGAGGAAACCCTCCAAAAAATGGAAATAGACTGGAGCCGCATTGAGCAAAGCAGCACAACCTTTAGAGGAATAATCCCTAGTCGGGAAGCACGCTGCATAGGAAAAATCACACTAGATGTGGTGTTCGCTCACGGACAATTACAGTCCGAGGAGGTCACGCCCAAGTGGCCCTGCTCAGCAGCGGATATCACGCCTTATTAGGGCGAGAGGCATTAACAATTTTCCAAGCTATACCCCATTACGAGTACATGAAGCTTAAAATGCCTGGGCCCAATGGAATCATCACTCTTGTCAGTGATCCGGACATAGCACTCACTGCGCTGAAAATAAGACAGCCGCACTAGCCCTAGAGGCACTATCCAAGCCCTAGCGGCAGAGGAACTCATCGCACAAGCGCCCACGGTGAATAGGGACGATGTGATACTCGACAAGAGATCTAAGTCCACCTCTTTTAAACCAACAGACGAAATAGTCAAATTCGAGTCCATCCAACAGATCCATAAAGACGGCCTCCATTGGGGCACAATTAAACCTCGATGTAGACGCCAGACTACGAGAATTCCTTCGGGAAAATTGGGACATTTTTGCCTGACACCCTTCAGATATGCCAGGAATCCCACGCAGGCTGGCAGAACATAGCCTAAACATCCTAAAAGGATTCAAGCCAGTCAAACAGGCTTTTCGTTGATTTTCCGAACCCAAAAGACAGGCAATGGGACAGGATCTAGCCAAACTATTAGAAGCCAGATTCATCAAGATATAAAACATCCGGACTGGCTAGCGAACCTGGTAATGGTACCAAAAAAGGACAAATCCTTGTGCCTTTGTGTCGATTTTAAAGACCTTAACAAGGCCTGTCCAAAGGATCCTTTCCCCCTTCCCCGCATCGACCAAATCATTGATGCCACCGCAGGGCACGATTCATTGTGCTTCCTCGACGCATACTCCGGATACCATCAAATCAAGATGGCGGAAACAGACCAGGCCGCAACGGCATTCATTACTCCATACAGACCATTCTGCTTCAACACAATGCCCTTCGGACTCAAAAACGCCGGCTCAACATATCAGCGTATGATTCAGACATTTCTGGCTACCCAGATCGGCAAAACAGTGGAGGCATATGTAGACGATGTGGTCGTTAAGACCAAACACGTCGAAACTCTAGTAGACGATTTGAGGCTCACATCCAACAACCTCCGAGCATATGACATTAAGCTCAACCCAGAAAAATGCATTTTCGGCGTACCAGCCGGAAAGCTCTTGGGCTTCATTGTATCCGGTAGAGGAATTGAAGCAAACCCAGCCAAGATCTGAGCTCTATCACAATTGGATATCCCAAAAGACCTCAAACAAATACAAAAACTGACTGGATGCATGGCGGCTCTAAGCCGCTTTATCTCCCGTTTGGGAGAAAAGGCTTTTCCCCTCTATCGCGTCCTCCGGCGCACCGAACACTTCGAATGGACGGATGCTGCCACGGCCGGACTCGAAGAAATAAAGGCCATATTGGCAACAAATCCGGTCCTGGCCGCGCCCAACCTGGGCGAACCGATGTTATTATATATCGTGGCAACACATCAAGTTGTCAGTGTGGTACTCGTCGTCGAACGAGAAACCGAAGGACACAAATTCCCTCTTCAAAAACCAGTGTACTACATATCCACTGTCTTAACTCCATGCAAGTCCTGGTATCCACATTATCAAAAGATAGCGTACGCGGTGTTCATGGCATCCCGGAAGCTGCGACACTACTTTCAAGAGTGTTCGATAACAGTGGCCCCCGAAGTACCTCTCAACGACATTATAAACAACCGTGACGCGACGGGCAGGATTGCAAAATGGGCCATTGAGCTCTTACCATTCGACATAACCTACAAACTACGGCGAGCTATAAAGTCGCAAGTTTTGGCTGACTTCATCGCCGAATGGACCGAAGCCGAACTCCCTAAAGAGTACGGCGCATACTCCAATTGGATCATGCATTTCGACGGCTCCAAAATGTTGGCCGGCTTGGGGGCTGGCGTCGTATTGACGTCCCCAACCGGAGACACAGTCCAATACGTACTTCGGATAATGTACACGGACTCCAACAATGCGGCCGAATATGAGGCCCTTCTACATGGTCTCCGGATGGCAATCTCCATGGGTATTCAATGCCTAGAGGTGCGCAGGGATTCAAACCTCGCAATATCCCAAGTAAAGGGAGACTTTGACGCCAAGGATCAGAAAATGGCAGCCTATCGTAACGCCATCTTAGAAATGTCAGCTCGGTTCGAAGGACTCGAATTCCACCATGTAGCCCGGGATAATAACCAGGCAGCCGACGTGTTGGCACGCATCGGCGCAAAACACGACGTCGTCCCTCCAAACATCTTCCTGGAGTGGCTCTTTAAGCCATCCGTATTATGGGAAGAGGAGTCCGGAAATAACAACCCGGAACCAACCGCACCACCCAACACGGAACATTCTGACACAATCGGTGGCTCAGCCAATGAAATAACTCCTTCAGCCCACGAAATAATGGCAGTAATTGCCCCGTGGACGGAACCATTCCTAGCCTACTTAATTAGGCAGGAACTTCCCGAAGACCAAAATGAGGCCCACGCATAGTTCGCGATCTAAAGCCTACAAGGTCCATGAGGGAGAACTTTATAAGAAAAGCACAACCGGAGTCCTTCAAAGGTGCATCTCCGAAGAGGAAGGGCGAAATCTCCTGGCTGAAATTCACGCCGGACTCGGCGGGCACCACGCTGCAGCCCGGGCCCTTGTGGGCAAGGCCTTCCGTACAGGATTTTATTGGCCGACTGCCCGGGCAGATGCTTAGGACTTAGTCCAACGATGCGTCGGTTGCCAGCTCTTTGCTAATAAAAGCCACATGCCACCCACCGCCCTCAAAACTATACCCATTACCTGGCCGTTTGCGGTCTGGGGGCTTGACATGGTTGGACCCCTTAAAGGGGGAACCCACAAGCAGAAATACCTATTGGTCATGGTGGATAAATTCGCCAAATGGATAGAGGCCAAGCCGGTTAAAATGGCCGAATCCGTACCTGTGATAGACTTCATATCTTGGGTAGTACACCGTTATGGCGTCCCCCACAGCATCATCACTGATAACGGCACGAACTTCACGGCCGACAAGGTTAAACTCTGGTGCAAAAACATGGGCATCAAGCTCGACTACGCTTCAGTCTATCACCCTCAAACTAACGGTCAAGTCGAATGAGCAAATGGTCTAATCATGAGCGGCATTAAACCCAGGTTAGTGTGGTCCCTCACGGAATCTAACACGCACTGAGTGGAGGAGCTCGACTCCGTACTCTGGGGGCTGCGGACCACGCCAAATCGTACTACCGGATTCACGCCATTCTTTATGGTATACGATGTAGAGGCAGTTTTGCCCTGCGGTATAATTCATGACTCACCTCAAGTGCGCATGTACGAAGAAAGAGAAGCCAAGTTGGATCGGCAGGACAGTTTGGACGCATTGGAGGAGGAGCGCGACGTGGCAAAGGCTCGTTCCGCATTCTATCAGCAGCAGGCTCGAAGATACCAAAGTAGAGAAGTACGGGCCAAAACTTACAATGTTGGCGAACTAGTTCTACGCCTGCCGGACAAGAAAAAGGACAAACTCAAGCCCAAGTGGGAAGGTCCCTTCATCATCGATCAAGTCCTGACTGGCGGAGCTTACCATCTACGTAACGCATCGAACAATCGACTCGAGTCGAACCCATGGAACGCAGCCCGCCTCCGAAGATTCTACGCCTAGCTCCGGACTTAGAGTTCGTCTCCTTCCTCCGTCCACACTTCAAACATTTGTTGTCTTTTGCTTTTTTTTCTCTTCCTTCCTCCATTATTTTCGTAAAGCCTCTGTGGGCTAACCTGCGCATTGTTCGCACACACTTGACGTGCTGCTTGCACTCATTATACCTGGGGGCTTCTTTAACAGAAGCTTATTTATATGGGCTCCATGCCCAAAACATGCGTCACACTTCCGCATGTACCTTTTACTCACCATTATATGCATCGATATGACTTAAGTTTTGGCCAAGCTGGGTTGCCTGGCTCCTGTGCTTACCCCTACGCTCCCGATTGTTCGGCTACGAGGTAAAGGGAGCACCTCTGCGATCGTTCTCATTGGTCACCGGATGTGTACCTCGGTAGGTGAAGCCAAAAGCTAGCGTTCTTAAGGGAATATTCGATCGGTGACTTGAAAGATGATTTCTTATTTATTTATTTATCTACCCCGGATGCTTTTACGCTCTTTTTCGCAGTCCGGACATGCACTTTAGGGCATGCCTCCTGAGAAAGGAACCCTAACGGAACTATTCTCCTGGAAGATGTTTCTTACTAACCATGTAATATAACATAACTAGTTGGGCACTTGTCTGATAAAGCACTAATGACCCCTACGCCTGGTCTCCATGCATGCCCCGGTTTTTTCATAACCGCGAGGGTATTCGGACACACTCCGGACTCTAGGGTCCCGAGGTTGAAGCGAAAAGGTCCACAAATACAAACGATCTACAATCCGGCTAGAAGGCATTTTACATGTCATTTTAGATTACATCGTCAAATTGACTAATTGTGCTCCTCTTCAATCCCATCTAACAGGCTGTCTAGCTTACAGTCTCGTTGGGAATACTTAGCGGCCAACTCTACTTGGCCGTACATTAAGCTCACAGGAATCTCCTTCCCATCGGGCCCCACAGGTCCGACCTCGGCCATGTGGTTCGGATCAGCCTTCGTGTACCGCGTCTTCACCATGGCCCAGCCTCCGGCACCTTGACGGCAGGCGATATCTTCCATAGACGGAAGCTGCCGTGCTCCCTGAAGCTTCTCCGCAAGCCTCCAAGACCCTCGGGCGGAGACGGACGGCCATAAGGCACGGACGACGCCGCTCATCGCTTGCCGAACACGTTCGGCAGCCGCAACAGCTCGAAGTAGATCACCCGTTGAACCGGCATTTCCTCCGCGGGGCGACCCGTGAGCACACCTACGCATACATATTTACGTCAATCGACTCCTTGCCGAACTCTTCTTTTCAAAAGTGTTTGCTCAAGCACTTACTATAAATGCCGCGACGGCCGTTGATTCTCCTTCACGAGCTGCATAGCTTGGGCCCTAACACCTTTTAGTTCTTCGCCCACTGGGTGTGGGCATCTTGGAGTTTGTTCCTCTCCCGCTGCACCTTCATAACCACCCTCTCGCCGGCCTTCAGCTAGCGCAGTAGCTGCTGCTTGTCCGGATCAAGTCCGGCAACATCTGCAATATTATTGTCAGACTTATACGCACGCCGCACTTCATAAACTGCTTATCTTTTTGAAATATGTTTTACCAGTGGGGGTCTCTGTGGCTCCTCCTGCGGCGGCTAGTGCAGCCTCAAGTTGGGCCTTGCACTCTTGAAGCTCCTGGGACAGTTGGGTATTCTTCTCCGTAAGATCCTACATATCAAATGATCCTTAAATCAGTTACTCTAACTACTTTAAGTCTTGGGGGCTACTGGCATATATAACTATTAAAATTCCTCACTCGTATGTCTTTCACATACTACTCCGTGGCTCTGGTTAGACCATCTTGAGCGGCACGGAGGTGCGCGTCTCCCGCACTAAAGGCATTCAACGCCTCCGGGGAGAAACACGCGTCACGAAGAACTGTCCGGCGGCGCCTGTGATTCATGGCGCTCTCCACCTCGCACTGTGGCGGACAGCTGTCGGCATCCTCCGTTGGAGGAGCATCCCGCTCGCGCCTCGCGCTCGCCTCCCCCTCTGGACCAGGTGTTGGAGCCTGGCTGGCGGAGGCTTGGTTGGCAACCTCCCCGGGCACAGTCCGGCGAGTGCTCTTTCTCCTGGAAAAGTCATGAGCATTAATATACCTCCCAGGAATCTTTCCCTTAAAACCGGTGGCGTGCCATACCGTTGCGGCGACGTTTTGATTCGCACCGCACCCCTCCTCCGCCTGCTGGGCCGAACTGACCCTTGTTGGTCAGCAGCCGCGAGTTCGGCTTCCCGCCTTGAAGGCACCTCCTGCGAGACACCGTTGGTATACGGTGGACAGAAATAAGCACGGACGAAGTAATGGTGTCAGGACTCCGGTCATAGTTACCTGGTAAGCCGGAGATAAACCGGGGTAGTCAGCTGTAATGGCGACTAGAGCATTGTCCATGCTAAGTTGGTGGAACACCCCGTCAATCAGCTCCAGCTCTATGTCCGGATCCTCTCCGGAGGCCGGATCAAGGGATCTTCCCGGATCCTCGGGTTGTGGAGTCGGACTGTATATGCCCTCCACATCCCGGCGCAGTTCCTGCGTCAAAATCATAAAGTAAGACACTTAACTTTGAAAGCACGGATCGGATAGATAAGCGTCCGCTTACCCAGCTCCGAGGGTTATTCATGGAGAATCCATTCAATGGACTCGTGTGGAGGGAGTCCTCCTTCTCCCCCTTGTACAAGCGGACAGATCTTCACGGATCGGCGGCGATCCCGCCCCTTGCGGCCACGGCGGGTGGCGCCATTCTCCCGCTGAAATCCCACATGGGTGGCCCCTATATTGGAGCGGCTGCACCCTCGCATAATGCACGTGGCCATGACTCCAATCATGGTCAATCCGAATGGGCCAGCAACCTTATCCGCCCATCGATATTGGGCGCTCCTATCATCTTCCCGCTGAGGGCTCATGGGCGCCAACTCAGCGTTTTTTGAGGAGCGTTGTTGAACTCCGGAGGCCGATCCGAATCGGGTCCGCAAAGGAGCGCCTTCCATATAAAACCATTCGAAGGCTAGTCTTGGACGCTTCTTCGGGTTCCAGATAGATATCCGTCCGGCGATCGCAATAATATTTGGCTCCGCCCACTTGATATATCGACCCCTCGTGAGAACGGGGTACGAGGCAAAACAATCTCTTCCACAGCGCAAAATGGGGCTCGATGCCCAAGAACAGCTCGCAAAGAGCTACGAAACCCGCAATATGCCAAATGGAGGCGGGCGTAAGGTGATGAAGCTGGAGTCCGGAGAACTCCAGGAGCCCCCGGAGAAACAGATGTATGGGAAATCCGAGCCCCATTATTAGATAAGGGACGGCACACCCGCCTCCTTTGGAGGGATTGGGGTGTTCTCCGCTCTTTCGCCTTTGTAGGTGGCCATCCGCTCGAACCGGGACCTTGAAGGCCGGAGGAAGGTATCCCTCCGCTTGGAGCGTCACCAGCACGCTGTGCGGGAGTGAACATCTCCTCCAATCTCCTGGCTGAGGGCTGGGAGCGCGAGAGGAGGAGCCGCGTCGACTGTCCATGATGGAGTGGATTTTTGTCAGAAGCGCTCCGAAGAGTACTCGCGGAAGGAGGATGGTGTGATTTGGATCTAGATCCTTGCCTCTCTTATAGGCAGCTTATTCGTTAGCTTGGGGGTAAAACGTAAAAATACCCTGGCTTTTCGCATTCACACGACACGTGGAAGAGGGCCATTATTGGGCGTGGAAGCCAAGGAGCGCAACATTTATAAGGAAGCCGGACACTATTCGGCAAGCACCTAGAATTTGGAGGAGAACCCGCCTTGCAATGCCGAAGACAATATACGCGCCGGACTCGTCGTCATTGAAGCCTGGTTTGGGGGCTACTAAGGGAGTCCTGGACTAGGGGGTGTCCGGATAGCCGAACTATCATCATCGGCCGGACTCCAAGACTATGAAGATACAAGATGGAAGACTTCATCCCATGTCCGGATGGGACTTTCCTTGGCGTGGAAGGCAAGCTTGGCAATACGGATATGTAGATCTCCTACCATTGTAACCGACTCTGTGTAACCCTAGCCCTCTACAGTGTCTATATAAACCGGAGGGTTTTAGTCCATAGGACAGAACAACAATCATACCATAGGCTAGCTTCTAGAGTTTAGCCTCCTTGATCTCGTGGTAGATCCACTCTTGTACTACCCATATCATCAATATCAATCAAGCAGGAGTAGGGTTTTACCTCCATCGAGAGGGCCCGAACCTGGGTAAAAATATCGTGTCCCTCGTCTCCTGTTACCATCCGCCTAGACGCACAGTTCGGGACCCCCTACCCGAGATCCACCGGTTCTGACACCAACAGTCATCGTCGCCGTCGTCGTCGTCATCGTCGCCGTCGTCGTCGTCATCGTCGTGGTCGTCGTCGTGGTCGTTGTTGTTGTTGTTGTTGTTGTTGTTGTTGTTGTTGTTGTTGTTGTTGTTGTTGTTGTTGTTGTTGTTGTTGTTGTTGTTGTTGTTGTTGTTGTTGTCGTTGTTGTTGTTGTTGTCGTTGTTGTTGTAGTTGTTGTCGTTGTTGTTGTTGTTGTTGTTGTTGTTGTTGTTGCTGCTGCTGTTGTTGTTGTTGTCGTTGTTGTCGTTGTTGTCGTTGTTGTTGTTGTTGTTGTTGTTGTTGTTGTTGTTGTTGTTGTTGTTGTTGTTGTTGTTGTCGTTAAATAAATCGTCGTCGCGTCGTAAATCGCCGTCGTCGTCGTTGTTGTTGTTGTTGTTGTCGTCGTCGTCATCGTCGTCGTCGTCGTCTTCGTCGTCGTCGTTGTCGTCGTCGTCGTCGTCGTCGTCGTCGTGGTCGGGTCGTTGTTGTTGTTGTTGTTGTTGTTGTTGTTGTTGTTGTTGTTGTTGTTGTTGTTGTTGTTGTTGTTGTTGTTGTTGTTGTTGTTGTTGTTGTTGTTGTTGTTGTTGTTGTTGTTGTTGTTCTGTTGTTGTTGTTGTTCTTTATTCGCTGTCTTTGTTCTTTGTTCTTTGTTGTTTCTTTCTTCATTCTTCTTCTTCTTCTTCTTCTTCTTCTTCTTCTTCTGCTGTTGATGTTGTTGTTGTTATTCTTATTGTCTGTGTTCTTTGTTCTTTGTTGTTGTTGTTGTTGTTGTTGTTGTTGTTGTTGTTGTTGTTGTTGTTGTTGTTGTTGTTGTTGTTGTTGTGAAAGTCGTTATATCGACTAGAGGGGGTGAATAGGCGATTTTAAGAATTCTTCAACGAGGAATTTCTTTGGTGAGGAAATTACTTAGCGAAGAACTACTTGCAATGAATATGTACTCGTGGAGTAAACATAATAGGATACACACATAGTCAAGATGATGAAATGAAGAGTAAAACAGAGTACTGAAAGCGTAAACATAGGATAGCAAGATGAAGACAAACAGATCAAGAAATTGAACGAGGAATTTGTGAAAGTCTTCATCAAAGTCTTCAAGCACAGATATGAACAACATTCAACATGTAATGAGGAAATGGAAGAGTTGAAGAAATAGAACCAGCCGGTTGGTGAAGACAATGATTTGGTAAACCAGTTCCAACTGCTGTCTCGGTTATACGTCTGGTTGAGCGGCCGAGTATTTAAACTCGAGGACACACAGTCTCGGATACCCGATCTCGAGCCGCAACTCAGACACCCAGTCCTCACCGTATTCTCCTTGAACTAAGACCACGCAGCCTCGTCCAATCACTCGTGGTAAGTCTTGGTGACTTCCAAACCTTCACAGACTTGGTCACTCGGTGATCCACAATTCCTCTTGGATGCTCTAGACCTTGACGCCTAACCGTCTGGAAGAAGCACAGTCTTCAAAGGTAACAAGCGTCGGATCCACGCAGGATCAATTTCTTCAGTGATGCTCAATCACCGTGGGTTTGTGGGGGTTTGGTTTTGGGATTTTCCTCACTTGATGATTTTTGCTCAAAGTCCTCGGAGGATGGGTTGCTCTCAAATGACAAGTGTCAAGTTCTCTCGGAGCAGCCAACCAGCTAGTGGTTGCAGGGGGCGGCTATTTATAGCCTAGGGAGCAGCCCTACATGATAAGACATAAATGCCCTTCAATGATATGACCGTTAGGTGGATAAGATATTTTGGGACAGCCGGTGCGCAGCACAACAACGGTCGAAAATTTGACTCTCAAATTCCTCGGGGCTATCATGTTCCTCATCGTGTAGGCAATTCATGACCGGCGAATTCCTAACTCCTCGATCGAAAGAAATTTCTCGATGAACAAAAGAACTGCGTCTCACATCGATGAATTTGATCGAATCTATATGAGATTTCCAATGGCTTCACTCAAGGGATTGGTAGGTGTAGGATTTTGAGTTGAGCATCACATGGAAATTTTTCCTTAGTATTTCCTCGACCCCTTTAACGACGGTGTTTCCTATGACTCAAGAAAGAGAAAATGAAACTACGAAAACAAGTCTTCACGCTTCATATTCCTCGAATGAATACCAAGTCTTCAAGGTCACACCAATTTCTTCACTTTCAAAGTCTTCGTAAAGTCTTCGAATATCAAAGTCTTCATTGAAGAACTTCATTTTAGGGTCGACTTTCTCTGTAAATATCAAACTCCTCATAGACTTATAGACCTGTGTACACTCACTAACGATGAGTTACTTAACCTATAAGTCTTCAATACACCAAAATCACTAAGGGCACTAGATGCACTTACAATCTCCCCTTTTTGGTGATTGATGACAACATAGGTTAAGTTTTCAACGGGATAAACATATGAAGTGTAAATACTAATATTGAGGAATTTGATTGCAAGATATAGAAGAACTCCCCTAATATGTGCATAGTGAGGAATTTGCTTTTGAGGCATTGCACATTTGAAGAATCGAATCATGGAGATCTCCCCTATATCTTGTAATTCATACACGCATTTGATATATAATATGAAGAATTTGAAATGCATGATGAAATATGGTGCTGATGAGATTCAAATCGTGCAATAATATTAACGAGGAATAAGCATGCGAATATCACATCAAAGTTTTAGAGCTCAAGGCATCAAAAGCATCGAGCACGACCAAAAGTATCAAGGCACCATCGGATTTAAGATTAGAACTCGATCCAATAAAAGTTTCGGAAGAACGAGTTGTAACTTAATAAAACACCCATAATATAAACCCGCTTGAAGACTAACTCAGATTTCTCCCCTTTGTCATCAAATGACCAAAAGGATCAAACCGAGGACTAACGCCTCAAGATTTTCAAGTTGATGGAGGAGCGCCCGGCGTTGTCGGGGTTGGTTGTTGATGTAGGGCCCGCCGCAGTTGTCGCCCAAATCTTCATGTTCATCAGTTTCGCGATGAAGAATAAGAACCGCCACGAGATCGGGAACTTTGACTCTCTTGAATTTCTTCGAGGTGGTGCGACTACAAATGCTTCCTCGGAGACCCATAGTCTTCAATTCTTCCGCTGAATATACATGATTGAGAACAGCCCAGTGCGGTTGAGGGTTTCATGAAGGTAGTACCGATTTTTCTTCACCGCATTATGTGTTGAGATCATGTTGTGAAGAATTGCAGCAAATTGACGCTTCACCCATTTCGATTATGTTCAACCTTCCGATGAAGACCGAGGAGTAACTCACGGTCGATCATCACCACAGGTGCTTGTTGCTTGAGGCTTTTGCTTGGCTGAGGTATTTGCGGCGGTGTCATGTGTTGCGAAATCGTCATTGGTGGAGTAAGATGTAGCTAGACGGAATTGACCATCCAATGGACGAGTGCCTTCATCAATCACAAGAAGCTGCCTTGCCCTTATCATCAGAGGATGAAACTGGTCGCTTGAGGACTTCAATGGGCGGCAAGTAGCTACCATGGTTCAGAGTGTCAGCCTTGTAATTCAGTGAAGATCTTGCTATTATGAATCTCATAATCCAAGGCGCATATGGCTTCAGCTCAAAAGGCGACATTGCAACATTAGCCAGAGTCCTCATGAAGAAATCATGGAAGTTGACGGGAACGCCATGAATGATGTTGAAAAGCATGTTCTTCATGATGCCAACGACATCTTCTTCATTTGAGTCGTGGCCTTTGATGGGACTCATTGTCTTCGACAGGATTCGATAGACAGTCCGAGGCACATATAGCAGTTCCTTGACGAGGAATTTGGTTCGAGGGGCCTGCCCTGGCTTCAAAGGCTTCATGAGCACTGGCATAAAATGATCGGTCAGCTCGCGGTCATTGTAGATGCAACGTGCACTTTCATGGGGAGGATCAAGAGGAAGGACACGAAGCAATTCAGTTGCTGGTGCCTTGTAGTGAGTGTTTTCAGTCATCCAATCCAGCACCCATGAATTGACATCTTCATCGTCTCTGGTGAAATGCAGAGTGGCGTAGAACTGAAGAATGAGTCCTTCATTCCAATCACAGATATCAGTGCAGAAATTTAGGAGTCCTGCATCATGAATAACTTCGAGTCTTCGCTCAAGCACGGCAGAGATTCCATATCCACATGAGGAATATGCTCATGATCAAGATCTTGTCCTTGTTAGAGAGCACTGAGGAATAGAAGTTGGCTTGTGTAGCAGTCCAGAAGCGTCTTTTCCTCATGCGAGCAGAGTCATATGGATTGTAAGCAGTGAAGAACACATGCTCAGAAAAGAAGTCTTCAGCTTTAAATTTTTGCTTGCTCGAGAACGGATTCTTCGGTTTGGGCAGAGGAATATCAGTAATTTGCAGCACAACCTCAGGAATCGCGATCTCAGGTGCTTCAGGCTGAGGAATTTCTGGTTCCTCTTCTTGTGCAATCTGGGGCTCAACAGCAGGTTCTTCAGCACTAGCGGCTGGAATTTCCTCATTAACAGAAGATGTGGGATGAGTTTCTTCAGAGCCCAATTGAACAGTTGTAGCCGGGGACTGAGTAATTTGTTGAATTGGAGTGAAGAGAGGAGTATTGGGATGCTGACTTTCCCAAAAGTCATCGTTCATCACTTGTGTAGTGCATCCAATATCCATGTCTTCATCTTCTTTTTCAATTTTCTCAACACCAGCCTCTTCAGCTGTGAATTGAGGCATGGGTGAGGAAACAGCTGGTGATGAAGGGAATGTTTCCACTTCAATTTCTTCATCAACCTGTTCTGAGGTAGCAACAGATTGATTTTCTTCATCAGATCCGCTTGGGATCTTGTAGTCTTCTCCATAAGGAACAATTTCCTTAGACGACATGGAGGAAATGGGAATGGCATCAATGGGATTTTCAAGAGAGCTGGTCATTGGCTTCATTTTCTTCGCAGCCGAAGAATTTGACGCAGCAGATGCCTTCCTCTTCTTCACTGCAGCTCGCTCTGCAGCCTTTGTCTTCTTCACTTCATAGGCAGAAGGAAGAATTGGAGTTGGTGTTGGCGCAGGAGGAGCCGAGGACGTGGTTCGGTTTCTTCACGTCTGGTAGTGCGATTGCCTGATCTCTTCATTTTCTTCATGCGCACCACTAGTGGATGCCACAGGAATTTCTTCAATGGCTAGAATGGAGTCATCAGCCACGAACTTGTATTCTCATCGCCAGGCTGAAAGTCATCGGCAGATGATGGCATGTTCTTCAGCAGGCTGAGCAGAGTCTTCAGCCTGAGGATTTTCTTGTTGCGATGGGGCTGCAATAGTTGTCATTTTCTTCGTCAAATTGATGAATCTCACCTTGGCTCCTTGCCAATCAGCATTGTAAGCATCGAAATCCTTGCTGAGGGCTTGGATTTCAGATTGAGCTTTGAGAAGTTCTTCAGGAGTCAGGTTGACGATGTTCTTCCTCAGAAGCTTCTCCTTTCTGGCTTGTGCTCTCTTTAGTTCACGAGCCTTTTCAAATTTCCATTTCTCTTCAGCGATGAAATGGATCAAGATATGACTTTGACCAGAGTCGAGGCGGATCGTATGGGAGTGTTTGGATCCTGATGCCATAGGTCGATGAAGTCAAGGATCTTCTTCGGATCCAAAAGCAGAGGCACAGTTGTTCCTTTGGCTCTAGCGGCCTTGGTCAGTCTGTCTCTGATGATTTCTGCGAGTTCTTCATCAGAAGCTTCGTCATCAGAGGGCACGTTGAATGCAACCTGTTTCTTTCTAGGACTTGGCCGAGGACCGCGTCCAGCGAGCTTGCTTTTGTCTTGCAGAGTGGGGCTGATGAGGACATTGGTGCGGTGAGGAACTTCTTTGAGACACGAAGCAATCGAGAAACCCCGAGTCCTTTGACATGTAGCGGATGCACAGAGTTGAGGACTTGGAGGAGCTGCCGAGGATTTGGAGGGCAGCAGAGCGAGAGAATTTGCCGTGAGGGCGCGACTGTGGAACTGGGCCGTGAGGGCGCTGATGGTGAAGCACTTGGCTTGCGAGCATGCTTCTTCGGCATTGATTTCCTCGGCTTGACTGAGGTCTCAGCGGCAGCAGCAGCAGCAAAATCCTCATTGAATTTCCTCACTGCCTCCTTGGCCTGTCTTGCCAGTTTGGCTTGGCGCCTCGACCATTCTTCAGAAAGTCTTCACCACGCTTCATGCTTTGGTGGGATCACGACTTGGCGGTGCCAAAGGAGCTCTTGGGCATGGAGGGTTTAAGGCGAATTTCTTCATGTACTTGGGAGTAACATAGCGATATTCCCTCCATTCTCGTGCCCATCTTCGTTCTATCCTCTGAATCGCACTTTGCGCTGATTTTTAGTCTCCTTGCCAAATTTGGCTTCATCAGTGTCAATAATCTTTGTAAATTTCATCGAGGATCTCAAAGGCGGTCATGACCTCCGGTTTCTTTCCTCCCTTCTGCGGTCTCTTGCCTTCGCCATTTTTTTCAGATGAGGAATTTGAACTATAGAGCACTCAAGAAGTATGCAGTTTTTCTTCGAGGAACGCTGCAAATGAGTTAAGTTGATGAGAACCTAGTGATTCAAGGCGGACATGAGTACTGTGAATGAGTGTAGGTGCGAGGAATTTGGAGAGGTCATATGCGTTCTCGGAAGATTTTTCGAAAAAGACAAGTTTTGAGGAATTTGACCAGTTGGGCCTTGAGGAATTTCACTAAGCGTTTCGTCTTAGGTTCCAGAGTTGTACAGATTGAAAATCCGCACAATTGAGGAATCTTGAAGAAATGAATGCTTAGAGAGATAAATCAAGAGCATATAGTGCGTGTGGTGTTCATATGTGAAGATTTGAAGAACAAAACACCTTTGAAGATTTTCAGAAAGATTTGAGAATCAAAGTGAGTAATAAAAATGACTTTTAATTACCCGAACTGAAGAACACGACGAACAGAGATGAACCGTGGTGAAGTTCGTCACGTTAGATCTCCCACGCCCTAACTTGGCAAAGGGAGACAGCTACGGCGGCGGCGGAGTGAAGATTTCCGCGGCCGGCGCGAGTACGACGGCGACGAGGTCGAGGCAGTGAAGCTCTTCCTCACCGACGGCGATGGAGTAGCGGCGGCGCTACTGTTAGAGGAGAGCTCGAGCGAGAGACAGCGACCGAGCGGAGTAAATTAAGTAAGGATGGGAGAGGGGTATTTATAGCCACGGTAAAAACTGTTCGTCCAAAGATTTTGGGACGAACATGCCCCTGCCCTTTCTCCTTCACGCGACATGTGTCACCCACGCACTGTGCAGATGAGATCGTGTAAGATCGTGTAAGATCGTGGGTGAATAAACTAATGTATTGTGGGAAGCAGAACGGTTTGAGCGGTAAAACTGAAAATCTGGATAAGATTTGTTTAAAAATTTCGTTCGCAATTTCTTCAGCTGTCAAGGACACAGTGAAGACTTTGAACGAGTTTCAATCAGAACGCACATGAAGAATTTGTGAATAGATTGGGTTGAGTATAGCATAGAGGGGGAAGGGTCCGATCACATTCACTTAGCAGAAATCACAACTTGAAGAATTAGCAATAAGTGAATGTTGTAGAGGACATAAACTCACATATGTATATAACCAATGAAGAAAAACAACGGAGTCATTGAAGATTTTGCAAAGTTGAAGAATTTGAAAAACCGAGGAATTTCAAAAATGAGGAAAAACTCAAATTGAAGATTTTCAACTTTTGTGGTGGCGTAGCCATCAGATAAGAATGATGATTTCAGACACCGTACAATTGTCGAGGGTTCTCGAGAATCATATTCTTCATTAATTTCATCACACTTAGAGTGTTATTCTTCATTGATTGAAGAAAAACGTTTCTTCATGTGTTGCACATCTAAGTCATCAATTCTGCATAAGGGTTAGGATGTGTGTCCTTTTCAAAGAACATTCAAAGATTCTAAGATATTTAGCTCACACCCCAACTTGCTAAATCTCTTCTCATCCAAGGGCTTAGTGAAGATATCAGCTAGCTGTTCTTCAGTCTTCACATGCTCGATGGAGATATCACCCTTCAACACATGATCACGAAGAAAATGATGACGAATCTGGATGTGCTTAGTCTTCGAGTGCTGAACTGGGTTGTGAGCAATCTTGATGGCACTCTCATTGTCGCAGAGGAGAGGCACATTCTTCATGTTGACGCCATAGTCCTTGAGGGTTTGCTTCATCCAAAGCAGTTGAGCACAGCATGAGCTAGCAGCAATGTATTCAGCTTCAGGTGATGAAGCGGTGATACGCAGATTCTGTTTCTTCGAGGACCAACGCACCAAAGATCGTCCGAGGAAATGACAAGTGCCGATGTTGACTTGTGGTCCACACGATCACCAAAGATAGTCGAGTCGAAATATCCAATGAGATCAAAATAGAGCCCTTGGGGTACCATAATCCTAGTGTTGGTGTGTGAGCTAGATATCAAGAATATGCTTCACAAACTTATGGTGTGATTCCTTCGGTGCAGCTTGAAATCGGGCACACATGCAAACACTAAGCATTATATCTGGCCTAGATGCACATAAGTACAATAAAGAACCAATCATGGAGCGGTATACCTTGTGATCAAGTCAATACCATTTTCATCGATTGCATAGATGGCCATTTGTGGGCATAGGAATTTTGACGCCTTTGCAATCTTGCATGCGAATTTCCTCAAGACATCTTTGAGGTATTTCTCCGAGATATGAATATGCCATTGTGTTCTTGATTTAATTTGAAGACCTAAGAAGAATTTCAATTCTCCCATCATAGACATTTGATATTCTTCACTCATCATATAGGCAAATTCAACACTATGTATCATTGGTTAGTACAGCCAAAGATAATATCATCAACATATATTTGGCACACAAACAGTTCACCATCATATGATTTAGTAAAAAGAGTAGGGTCGAGTGAACTGGTGTGAAACCATTCTTCACGAAGAATTCCTTCAATGTGTCATACCACGCCTGAGGGCTTGCTTGAGGCCATAGAGGGCCTTATTGAGTCTGAAGACTTTGTCGAGATTCTTGGGACCTTCAAAACACGGGGTTGAGCAACATATACTTCTTCCTCAAGCTTACCATTGAGGAATGCACTTTTCACATCCATTTGATATAAGATGATATCATGATGGTTAGCATAGGCAAGTAAAATGCGAATAGCCTCAAGTCTAGCAACAGTGCAAAAGTTTCATCGAAATCAATTCCTTCAACTTGTGTGTAGCCTTGAGCTACTAGTCGTGCCTTATTCCTCACCACAAGGCCATTTTCATCTTGCTTGTTGCGGTAGATCCACTTTGTGCCAATGATATTATGCTTGCGAGGATCTAGGCGATTGACCAATTCCCACATTGTTCATCTCGAATGATGTAATTCTTCTTGCATAGCCCGAATCCACTCGCCTCGAATGCTTCATCTACCTTAGTGGGCTCTGAGATAGAGACAAAAGCATAGTGCCCACAAAAGTTAGATAAGTGTGAGGCTTTGAGTGTGTGAGAGGACCTGAGTGCGCTAATGTCATCGATGATCTTCTCCACTTGCACTTCTTTTGCAATGCGTGGATGAGTTGGTTGTCGTGAGGATTTTGATCAGCATTTTCTTGACACCATTTTCCTCATCATGTTCTTCGGTGCATCACTCGGCGTTCTTCATGAACAGGAATGAATTCTTCAAAGCAGATTCTTGATGGGGAATGACATCCTCAGTTGCCTTGAGCTTGATAGCATCCTCAGGTGCTGGTTCATCTAACACAGAAGGTAGGTGCTCTTTTTGCGAGCCATTAGTTTCATCGAACCGCACATCTATAGTGTCAACAATCTTGTGAAGAACAATGTTGAAGACTCTGTAGGTGTGCGAGTCCTTTCCGTAACCAAGCATAAAACCTTCATGTGCTTTCGGTGCAAATTTAGAGTTGTGGTGAGGATCTCTAATCCAACATTTAGCACCGAAGACTTTGAAATAACTCACATTGGGTTTCTTGTCAGTGAGGAGTTCATAGGCGCCTTCTTGAAGAATTTGTGAAGATATACTCTGTTGATGATGTGGCGGCGGTATCAATTGCATCAATCCAAAACACCGAGGCGTTTTGTATTCATCAAGCATAGTGCGAGCCATCTCAACAAGAGTTCTGTTCTTGCGCTCCACGACACCATTCTGCTGAGGAGTATAGGGAGCAGATAATTCATGAGTAATACCAAGTTCATCAAGATAGGCATCAAGACCAGAATTCTTGAACTCAGTTCCATTGTCACTTCTAATATGCTTGATCTTCACACCAAAGTTGGTTGAAGCCCTCGAGGAAAATCGTTTGAAGACTTCCTGCACTTCATGTTTGTAAGTAACAATGTGTACCCATATATATCGAGAATAGTCATCAACAATGACAAAACCATATAAAGATGCATCATTAGTGACTGCTGAATAATGGTTAGGTCCGAAGAGGTCCATGTGAAGCAATTCGAATGGACGTGTAGTGGTCATGATAGTCTTCGCTGGATGCTTGGCCTTGGTCATTTTTCCGGCTTCACATGCTTCGCATAAGTGATCCTTGAGGAATTTGACATTCTCAATGCCAATGACATGCTTCTTCTTCGCAAGCGTGTTCAAATTCCTCATGCCTGCATGACCAAGTCGTCGATGCCATAGCCAGCCTTCTGAAGCTTTTGCGAGTAGACACACGGCTGGTTGTGGTCCCGTAGAAAATCAACAATATCTGATCTCCTCTCCTAAAGCCTTGAAGACTTTGGAATTGTCGACTTCCATAATCACAACACAAATGATATTTGCCAAGACGACAACCATATCAAGATCACAAAGCATTGAGACCGACATGAGATTGTATCCTAAGGACTCAACAAGCATGACTTTGTCCATGTGCTTATCCTTGGAGATAGCAACCTTACCAAGACCCAATACGACTTTTGCCTTTGTCAAGAAGATGATATGCTTGAGAGGTGACGGTGATAAGGAGCATCCATCAATAGATTCTTGTCACCGGTCATGTGATTTGTACATCGACTATCGAGGACCCATTCGGTGGTTTTGGGTTGATCATCCTGCAGATGAATTAGTGTAGCTTACAATCTCATATGCTTCATTAGTGAAGAATATGATATCAAGTTCATCGATGAATTTCACCAAGCAATAGCAGATATAGCGGAAGATGAGGACGTGTGAAATGAAAGTTCATTTCATCATGATTCGCTGCGTCCTTTCAGCATTTTTGTCGTCCCCCAAGAAATTCTTTAGACGTTAGAGCACGCCCGGAGACCTGACCTGCAGAAGAGATTAGTTCTTTTCTTCACCACCCACATCCGGAGGGGTGGCAAAGAGTTCATCATCCTGCGAGCACCATGTGAGAAAGGTGGCAAAGATGCCAAACCATTTCGCTTAGCATAGGAGGGTTAGGGTATGCATATGAATAGGCGAGTAATTCTTGAGGACTTATGAACATAATGATTTGAAGAATAATGCACATATTCATAGCCCTTAGCTCTACCCTGCGAGACAGATTTGTTAGCACGATGATAATCATATGAGGACTTTGATCCAGTTGAGGAATTTGATCCTCGTGAAGAATTTGGTCCATATGAAGAATTTGATCTGGGGTTCCTGTTCTTCACAGGTGGTGTCATGAGGACATTCACCTGAAGACTTTCAACACAGCTTTTGGGAACCCAGATTTTCTTCATAGGGGAACCGTTCCTGCAGTTAGTGCCAACATATCTAGCAAATACTTCACCATTCTGATTTTTGAACAGTTTATAGTTAGAGTGAAATGACTCATCAGAGGAATGAGAAGATTCACACGTAAAGCCAGATAAGTTAGATGGATCAACTAGAGGTCCCTTTGCAGCAACCCATGAGGTTTTGGGATACTGCTCAGGCTTCCAATATGTTCCATCGGCATTGAGTTTCCTCTCAAAGGCAATACCCTCTTTCCTAGGGTTTTTGTTGAGGATCTGCTTTTTAAGCACATCACAAAGTGTCTGATGCCCTTTGAGGCTTTTGTACATGCCTGTCATGTACAATTCCTTCAGCCCTGCATTGTCAGTGATACTAGCAATGTCCTCAGATGAGGAATTAGTGATAGCAGAGGCAGATGAAGAAGTTGTAACAATTGAAGCATTTGTGTAAGTGCATCTAGTGCCCCTTAGTGATTTTGGTGTATTGAAGACTTATAGGTTAAGTAACTGATGTGTTTGTGAGTGTACACAGGTCTATAAGTCTATGAGGAGTTTGATATTTACAGAGAAAGTCGACCCCTAAAAATGAAGTTCTTCGACTGAAGACTTTGACATTCTGAAGACTTTCTGAAGACTTTGAAAGTGAAGAAATTGGTGTGACCTTGAAGACTTGATAATCATTCGAGGAATATGAAGCGTGAAGACTTTTTTTTTGACCGTGAACTGTGGGGTAAAACCCCCACAGCAATCAAAACTTTATTGAAGCCAGGTAACAGTTACAACAACATGATTACAAGAGGTAACCGAATAATAAAAAAAACAAAAAGCAAAGGGCAAAATTAAGGGGGCAAGAAGGAAATCCACTTGAGTAGGTCATCCTTGTACCTTGACTTGATTCTATGCTGCATCAGAGTAATGTCATGCCTGAAAGCTCCTCTCCATTTACGAAAACTTGCCCTTTCTCCTCTGAACACCTTTGCATTCCTGATGATCCAAATATTCCAGCAGGCAATAAAAACAACTTCAGTGAAAAAGGGTTTAGCAAAACTCCTCTTTGCCTGGATGACAAGGTCCGACATTGAGGTTCCAGAGGACCAATCAATCTGCAAATAGTTCCAAACTCTGACACTGAAATTGCAGTTGAAGAAGAGATGGTCTCTGGTTTCTCGCACATGCAGGGGGCAAAGCTTGCAAGAAACACCATCATCCATGTGCCAGTGTCTTCTGTCAACCATATCCTTGGTGTTAAGTCTGTCCATGGTGAGCATCCATGCAAAAACCTTAATCTTGGTAGTGCAAGAGGATTTCCAGATCCAGCAGAGCAGATGGTTGAATGTTTCAGTCTGAAAAACATGATTATAGAACAACTTAGGTTTGTAACCCTTGGTGGAACCCTGCCATAACCATACATCCTTACTGTTGCCAATTCTGGTATGGGAGATCATCATATTTCTTATCAAATTCAATTCATCAAAAGCTTGGGCAGATAAAGGTAGGTGAAAATGTTGATATAAATCAACTGAATTGAAGATGTCCTTAGCGAAATCCGAGGATCCTTGGCAAAGAAAAGTCTAGGGAATCTAGACGCAAGGTGGAAACTTCAGAGCCAAGATTCCAGTTATCGGACCAAAAAGGAGCAAAGTGTCTCCTGCATTGACTTGCACCCAGGAGCATTCCCTAAAATTCTGCAAAACTTTACAGATATCCTTCCACCAAAAGGAGCCACAAGCGGTTGTTCCTTGGGGTATGCCATCATGATAGTATGAATCCCAAATTAGGGACACCCAAGGTAGATCCTTCTTGTTGAGAAAATTGCTAGCATGCTTAAGTAGCAAAGCCACATTTTGAACACCCAAATTCAAAATACCAAGACCACCCTTACTTTTTGGTCTGCAGATCAAATCCTGTGCAAAAGAGATGGAGCAGGCTCATCCCTATTTTTCTCCACAGACACCGCCTTTGAATCCTTTCTAGTCGCTTAAGGATTCCAAAGAGTACAGCCAGGCTGCCCATAAAGAAGATTGGCATGGATGACAAAGCGAGTTAAGGAACTGTAATCTCTCACCTTGATTAAGGAAAGAAGAACTGGCAGTCATTCTTCTCTCCATACTGATCCACCGAGGGCATAAAGTCAACCATCTTGGGCCTTGTAGTACCCACAGGCAAACCAAGGTAAGTAAAAGGCATCTTTCCAATTTGGCATCCAAAAGCAGAAGCTAGCTCGTTCATGACTGCATGGTCAACATTAATAGGAATGATAAAGGATTTATGATAGTTGACATCAAGACACGTGGATCATGAGAAAACCAACAACATCTCCTTCAAAGTTACAAGTTCTTTGCTTTGTCACCAGGAGGATGATCAAGGTATCATCGGCATATTGAATGATAGGGTAGTCTTGATCATGGCAAGGTATAGGTAGACTTAGAATTCCCTTGCTGAACATATCATTAATGACTGTTTGTAAAAGATCGCAGCTATCACAAATAAAGAGGAGAAACAGGATCCCCTGTCGACTCCTTTTTGCAAACAAACTTCCTTCCGGCACACCATTTAGAAGGACGTAAGAGGTACCAAAGGCAAGGAGCTGCTTCATCCATAAAATCCACTTTTCATTAAAGCCTTTGTGTTTGAGAATTTGGAAGATAGCTTCATGCTCAACAGAGTCAAAAGCCTTCTCAAAATCCAATTTGAGGATGATAATGGGCCTCTTAGACTGATGGCATTGATGCAGATACTCAAAGGTCCAACCAATACAGTCTTGAATTGTTCTGCTTTTAATGAAACCATATTGGTTCTTGTGAATGCATTTCATAATTATCTTCTAAATCTATTGGCAGCCATCTTAGAGAGAAACTTGGACCCATGCTTGTGAGGGAAATGGGCCTATAATCTCCCACTTCCTCAGGTGACAGTTTCTTGGGTATCAGAGTAATGAAAGAGCTATTGATGTTTTCCAGCACTGCTGTCCCCTCATGAAAAGCATTAGCCAAATCATAGAAATCACCTGAAATGATGTGCCAACACTTCTTGAAGAACAGACCATTAAAACCATCAGGTCCAGGTGCTTTGTCAACAGGCATGTGCTTGACCACCTCATCCATTTCCTCTTTTCCAAATGGCTCAGTAAGCACATCCAGGCCCTCAACTGGTGCTAAAAGAGATGGAAGATCAAACCCCATGATAATCCCTCTTGAGGTGCCCATTCTGTTTTTAAAACAGCTCCAAATAATGCCAGCCATTTGCTCATGGTCAGAGACCACAGAGCCATTAGGTAACTTGAGACTAGCAATTGAGTTTCTCCTGTGCCTCTCAGTGGCCATGGCATGAAAAAACTTGGTATTTTCACCCCCAACCTTAATATACCTGATAGTGCATCTCTTCTTCCAAAGACATACAATTGCAAGTGAAGAAGCTTTTCCAAATGGACCTTCACAATTTTCCGAAATTGAACTCCTGCCTAAACAGGGTCTCCATTCCTCCAACTCATCAAAAGAAAGATCACATGATTACACTTGGTAATTAGCAGTTTTAGCTTGGAAACACTCATTTGCCATCTCTTAAGACACATTCGCAGATGTTTAAACTTATCAGCAATCTGAGCAGTAATGTGTGACTTTCTAGAATTTACAAGCCAAGATGATTCCACACACTCCATGAAGCCCTGTAGTTCCAGCCAATAGTTTTCAAACCTAAACAGGTTTGATTTTGGGATGGATGTCTTGATGGATACTAGACAAGGGACATGATCAGAGGCTGTTCTGGCAAGGGGCAGCACTTCAGTCATTGGATAATCAGTGATCCAATCTACTGATGTGAAAAACCAATCTAACTGTTCCAGGAGGGGAATGTCTTGCATGTTAGACCAGGTGTATGATCTACCTTTAATTGGCAATTCAAGAAGACCCAAATGTCCAATGATCTCGTTAAAAATGAACATGTCATTGATGTCCCCCCCAGGTAGGTTCCTATTGTCCACTGACCTAAGAAAGTTGAAGTCACCAAGCAGTAACCAATGCTCATTAATGGGGATATTGAGATTATATAGCCAAGTAACAAAATTATCTCTGGCTTCCCCCTGGCAAGGACCATAAACAACAACCAAGGTCCAACTTTCATTATTCTGCCTGGAAGTAAACTAAATCACAATAGCAAATTGCTGAACTTCAATGAGGTTTCCAACAAACACATTTGAATTCCAAACTACCAGAATACCACCAGAAGCCCCTATTGAAGGAGAGCAAGCAAAAGAATCAAATCTTTTAGGGCAGAAACTTTTGATTGATCTAGAATCAAAGGATGAGCATTTAGTTTCTTGCAAGCAGGCTATAGAGCATTGACTTTCCTCCATTTTCTGTCTGACCGCTCTCTGCCTAGCATCAGAATTCAATCCTCTAACATTCCAGCACAACACATTCCAGTTTCGACATGAATTACTCATTAAAACATAAAGTAGAGTGCATATCCCACATGACACACAGTGCCACATGTCCAAAACAGAACAAAGTCTGACCCATCACACAGAGATAACAAAGTTTAAGACATAACTGACAGTCACAAAGCATAAAAGCAGCCAAATTAGGGGCCTGGCACACCCAAAAGTCTTTAGAGCGACTAAACATCAGGATCGACGGAAGTAGCGGCAAGTGGGTCCACCATAAGTGCATCCACCGTGAGAAGAGTGGCATCAATGTCCAGATCTCTCCCAATTTCCTGAAGCCGCGCAATTGGAGTCGCCGGGGGGATGTCTTCAGAGGCCTGCTCATCAAACTCATGGGCCATGAAGGGCTTCGCTCTGGGCTTCTTCTTGGGCTGAATAGCAAGCTCATGAAAACTGGCTTGAATCCATCCCGCTTGACAGAACTCCGGGTGCAGCGTCGGACAACAGTCTCCACCAGTGGAGTTGGCGCGAGAGGTTGCCAGGGCTTACGTGCAGGAGGCACATGCACAGCGGGAGTATCCACAGGAACCACCTGAGCAGGAGTAGAATCAACAAAAAGAGCCCTAGCAACTGGCCTGGCCACTTCCTGATCCTTCCAAGTAAGACGAGGTAAAGCTAGATCAGAGAAAGCAAAATCCCAGCTTCGCTTGGACAGAATAACAGGCGACAGAGGCCGCAAGGCAACTGGCTTGGGGACAGAGATCACCATAGGAGCTTGGAGCAGAGCCTCAAAAGATCGTCTCCAAATTAGTTCAGGTGGAAGAGGCGGCCCAAATGGCACAGCAGGCAAAGCAGGCTCCTCCCTAACCACCGGAGGCTGATAGACCACCAAGGCCCACTGATCAGGAGCAAACTCCACATTGGGTACAGGGGCCTCAGGCTGCTCCTCATCAAGAACAACCACAGGCGTCATCGGGGCATCAGCAGCCGAGCTTGGTTGCGCAGATAAATCCACCACCATGGACTCCTGGTCTTGCATGTGTTCAGATCAACAAAGATCATCCCGCTTCCCAGCTTATCGTTGGCAACCTCATTGACCACAGGGGGGTGTGGGGGCACTGCATTCCATCCCAGAGCTGGAAAAGCAGGTAAGTTGAACGGAGGCAGCTCAGGAAAAGGAACCCCAGGCACGGGATGCGGATTGCCATTTATAGGCATCCATTCTTCATCTTGCGGCATCTGCTCAGCAAAATTAGCCCCCAATATGTACAGAGGAGCCGTCCAAGAAACTCTTGCACCTCCATATGGTGCAAAATCCATAAACACAACATCCCTAGGCACCAGAATGTCTTCTGGGAAAGAAGCAAAAACCAGCGATCTGACCAATTAGGGATCCTCGCTAATCCAATGATGAAACTTACCAAAAGTATTGACAGCAGCCCTTATACAGTCAGTATTGCGAAGATCCAAAGGGATGCCCAAGAACATGAGAAGGCCACGACGGAAACCACGAACTCCGCGGGAAGTTTTCACCCTCATCATGCTTCATAAAACGCACAAAGCGATCATTGCCTAATGGTCTGCGGAGGTAGCTGCAGCAGATGAAAACGACGGCAAGATCTCGGAGCTCAAACAACCCAACAGAAGCGAATCCACGGCTGAGCCGATCTAACCAAAACTCCATGCTCTTGTAACCATTGAACAATAGCCTCCCTAGCAGCCCCTATCTCATCTGGTTGGGGGATAGGCATTACCTCAGCAAGCATGAACTCCTCATGGCGGCGCACAATTGGGGTATGTGGCGAGACGGTTCTTGGAAGGCGATCTTCACCTCCATCGATGACATGGTGGCCCTTGAGACGTCTAACCGAGGTCCAGATGGAAGTTCGCCATCGGGACGGAGTGCTCTGCCTCCGACGACGGCGAGTGCAGCGGTGGAGGAGGGGTTTCAGGCGGCGAGGCAGAGGGAGTCTTGGGGCCAGGGTTGATGGAACTGGGCGAGGGAGTTAATGCGGAAGAGGAAGGGAGGTCCAAGCTTGGTAAGCGTTGTCGAGAGATATTCCGCAGGCTCCTCGGAAGTCGTAGCGTTAGCGGGTTTTGGTTGCCAAACGAGCCCCAAAATCTGAGCAAATCGATTGCAATCCTTCCTGATGTGACCCGACCTAAGGCAAGCGATGCACCGCAACTTGGACGTCAGCGGTACGCAAAGTGTCCCTTCCTCAAGCATTTTTGGCACGTGAGAACTTCATCGACCATATTCGAAATTAAATCCTCAAAATCTTCCCTTGCTTGCTGAGATGAAGGAATATCCAAATTGATAGCAGAAGAGGCCGGGCCGGCCCGATCAGACCCATCGAGAGCGGCCCATTACCCGTGGCACGTGATGGCACGTCCACATTCAAAGAACCAGAAATCCCGCCCGAGATAGTCGGCGTACGAGCAGATAACGGCAGTAGATCCTGAACCGTACCAAAGGAAATAGATGGCCTCGCCGACGTCCATCTCAGGCTCACCGGCGGCGCAGGATGAATGACCACTCTCTCATGAGGTGGGAGATCATAACCAGCATCTTCAGTAGTTTGGATACAATTTTGCGAAGCCGGATACCGGTACCCACGACATGCATTATACTTTTGAAAGACCGCAAAAGATAATTTCTTGCCAACTGAATTAGAAGACTTGAAGGAAGATTTTGATGGCCTAGAGTGCATTGCTAGAACCCCAAGAGCTGCACGATGCTTAGAAGGACTAACTAGAATCCACTCAGCATCACATTCCAAATTCCAGATCCTAAACTCACGACTCCAATTCGGGCCACCGTTACTCCAAAGATGAAAGTAACATTTGAAATGATCACAAGCAAAGGATCGAAGACTAAGAATGATCATGGCGACAGCCTTGCACGATACCTGAAAGCCAAATACCTTATCCTTGATCAAGAACACCATAAGATCAATGCCCGATCCACCAATTGCTGCCTCAAGAGCTGCTGCCACCGAATCTTCATTCAAACGGAAGGAATGACGTCCAAAAGAGACAACCATGGTGAAGATCTCCGAATCTTCCATGGGGTGCACCGAAAAACCCGTAGATAGAAAAACCTTCTCGGCGAAAACCAAACCCTTGGAGAAATCCAAGCCAAGGGTGGATCCATCGTTGGAACCCATGAAAGATGGGTATAGACGAGTAGATCACAAGACGCCGGAAAGATCTAGCGGAGAGAAATTAAAATTTAGTGGCTAGAGGTGGAGATCGCTGGAGGTGGTGGGAGATCGCCGTGGAGGGGTGGGGTGGGGTGGCAGCCATGCCATTTTGACTTTTGTTTTCGTAGTTTCATTTTCTCTTTCTTGAGTCATAGGAAACACCGTACTGTTAAAGGGGGTCGAGGAAATACTAAGGAAAAATTTCCATGTGATGCTCAACTCAAAATCCTACACCTACCAATCCCTTGAGTGAAGCCATTGGAAATCTCATACAGATTCAGTCAAATTCATCGATGATGAGACGCAGCTTCTTACATTCATTGAGGACTTTGCTCGATCGAGGAGTTAGGAATTCGCTAGTCGAATTGCCTACACAATGAGGAACATGATAGCCCTAAGGAATTTGAGAGTCAAATTTCCGACCGTTCTTTGTCTTCTTGGCTGTCCCCAAAATATCTTATCCACCTAACGGTCATATCATTGAAGGGCATTTATGTCTTATCATGTCGGGCTGCTCCCTAGGCTATAAATAGCCGCCCCTACAACCACTAGTTGGTTGGCTGCTCCGAGAGAACTTGACACTTGTCATTTGAGAGCAACCCATCCTCCGAGGACTTTGAGCGAAAATCATCAAGTGAGGAAAATCCCAAAACCAAACCCCACAAAACCAAAGTGATTGAGCATCATCAAGAAATTGATCTGCGTGGATCCGACGCTTGTTACCTTTGAAGATCTGTGCTTCTTCCGACGGTTAGGCGTCAAGGTCTAGAGCATCCAAGAGGAATTGTGGATCGCCGAGTGACCAAGTCTGTGAAGGTTTGGAAGTCACTGAACACTTACCACGAGTGATTGGGCGAGGCCTGCGTGGTCTTAGTTCAAGGAGAATCTGGTGAGGACTTGGTGTCTGAGTTGCGGCTCGTAGACTGGGTGTCCGGATGTGTCCTTGAGTTTAAATACTTAGTCGCTCCAACCGGACGCATAACCGAGACAGCAGAGTTGGAACTAGTCTACCAAATCATTGTCTTCACCAACTGCTGGTTTTATTTCCTCAACTCTTCCATTTCCTCATTCTCGTGTTGCATGTTGTTCATAGTCGTGCTTGAAGACTTTGATCAAGACTTTCACAAATTCCTCAGTTCAATTTCTTGATCTGCTTTGTCTTCATCTTGTATCCTGTGTTTACGCTTTCCGTACTCTGTTTTTAGTCTTCATTTCATCATGCTGACTATGTGTGTATCCAGTTATGTTTACTTCTGAGTACATATTCCGCTGCAAGTAGTTCTTCGCTAAGGAATTTCCTCACTAGCAAATTCCTCAGTGAAGAATTCATAAAAATCGCCTATTCACCCCCCTCTAGTCGACATAACGCACTTTTAATTGGTATCAGAGCAAGGTACTCCCTTGTTCTGTGTGATTTTGGTTTAACCGCCTGGAGTTTTAGTTATGTCGACCGCAGGTATGATCAAGGTCTCGGCTGGGTGTCCTACCTTTGATGGAACGGACTACCCCTACTGGAAGAACAAGATGCGAATGCATCTTGAGGCAATTGACAATGATCTCTGCTATGTTGTGGAAAATGGTGTCCCCTCTGTCACTGAAACACTGACCGCTACCGATGTGAAGAGATTCAAACAACTCGATTCCCAAGCGAAGAATATCATCTGTGGCCATCTGAGCAAAGGACAGTATGGAAGAGTGAGTGCTTTGGAAACTGCTAAACTTATCTGGGATAGGTTGTCCAAAGTAAATGAAGGAGTCTCAACTCAGCGTGACTCTCGAGTCGATGTTCTTCGGAATCTCTTCAACCGATTCAAAAGACTCGACAACGAAAATGTCCAACAAACCTTTGATTGCCTCACTGACATCTCAAATGAGCTTCAAGCCCTTGGTGCCACTGACATCACTGATCATGAAGTTGTGAAGAAACTGCTGAGATCGCTTGATTCCTCATTTGATACTCTAGGATTGATGATACAAGAACGTGCTGACTACAATTCGCTTGATCCTGCTGATATCCTCGAAGGCTTAACACTCACGAGTTCCACTTGTCAAAAGGAGATCTCTATGGCTCAAACTATGGCAAACCACGTGCCCTAAAGGCTAAGGTTGTGTCGACTCAATGTGAGGATTACGGTAGTAGCCTTGGTGATCTGAAGAATCGAGCCAGATCTAGCTCGCTTGTGAAGAAATTTCAAGTTCACAAGACGTGGTCGCTTTGGAAAACCCTCAAGAGGAAATGATTCTTCATCCAAAGACTACAAGAGAAGACTTTGCCACAAATGCAAGAAGCCTGGTCACTATATTCAAGATTGTCCTCGATGGGAAAAGGAAATGAAGAAGAAGAAATACAAGGATTACAGCTTACGATGATATGAAGAAGAAGAAGAAATCGTCAAAATCTTCATCATCAAAACCCTCAAAGTCTTCATCTCACAAGAAGGGCAGCTCAAGAAAGCTCGGGCATTCATTGGCAAGGAAATGGACTCTGAAGCTGAATCGAGGAAAATGATGAAGAAGAGGAGTCGAAGAATCTGAGTCCGTGTGGCGAGTCGGCGTTGCTCTTGCTTTCGTCGCAAGTCCATCTTCAACATTGAAGAAACTGACTCCACCGACAAGCCTGATGAAGACAATGATGGCTACGCTCCCACCTATTGCTTCATGGAAAAAGGAGCTAAGGTACTCAAATACAACTCCTCTGACTCTAGTGAAAATGAATCTGATGAGGATCTCAAGCCCAGCTACTCTAAACTTGCTAAAATTGCTGTGAAACAACAACGGGCTCTTGAAAAGGTTCAAAATATGCTAGATAAAAGTGATGATATGTTGGGTGAAGAAATGGATCGCACTAAAGCCTCCGATTGAAAATCTTGAGAGACTTGGTCTAGGTATGATAATCTTCAAGGTCATCATAACTCTCTCTTGGTGATCATGAGAAACTTTCATATGAATTTCTTTAAGAAAAGCAAGATCATGAGAAGCTTTCTCTTGAAGCTATTCAAAGAAAGGAAGATCTTGAAAAGCTAAGAGTGTGTTATGAAGATCCTCAGAAGGAGCGTGATTCATTACTAGCTCAACAAATCAGCACTTCTCAGGAAGAATTTGTTCCTCCATGCTTAAAGTGCATTGAGCGTGAATCGCTAATTCTTCACCAATGTTCAAATGCTTCAATTGTTACAAATTCTTCATCCGCCTCTGCTATCACTAATTCCTCATCCGAGGACATTGCTAGTATCACCGACAATGCAGGGTTGAAGGAATTGTACATGATGAGCATGTACAAAAGCCTCAAAGGGCATCGACACTTTGTGATGTGCTCAAAAGCGATCCTCAACGAAACCCTAGGAAAGAGGGTATTGCCTTTGAGAGGAAACTCAATGCCGATGGAACATATTGGAAACCGAGCGGTATCCCAAAACCTCATGGGTTCTTTGCAAAGGGACCTCCAGCTTAATCCATCTAACTTATCGGCTTTACATGTGAATATCCTCATTCTTACGATGAGTCATTTGACTCAACTATAAACTGTTCAAAAATCGAATGGTGAAGTATTTGCTAGATATGTTGGCACTAATCGCAGAACGGTTCCCTATGAAGAAAATCTGGGTTCCCAAAAGTTGTGTTGAAAGTCTTGGTGAATGTCCTCATGACACCACCGTGAAGAACAGAACCCCAGATCAAATTCTTCATATGGACCAAACTCTTCATATGGATCCAAGTCTTCATATGGACCAAATTCTTCACGAGGATCAAATTCCTCAAGCTGGATCAAAGTCCTCATATGATTATCATCGTGCTAACAAATCATCTCATGAGGTAGAGCTAAGGGCTATGAGTATGTGCATTATTCTTCAAACCATTATGTTCATAAGTCCTCGAAGAATTACTCTGCTTATTCATATGCATACCCTAACCCCTCTCATGCTAAGCGAAATGGTTTGGCATCTTTGCCACCTTTCTCACATGGTGCTCGCAGGATGATGAACTCTTTGCCACCCCTTCAGATGTGGGTGGTGAAGAAAAAGAACTAATCTCTTCTGCAGGGTCAGGTCTCCAGATGTGCTCTAACGTCTGAAGAATTTGCTGGAGACCTGACAAAATGCCTGAAAGGACGCAGGCGAATCATGATGAAATGAACCTTCATTTCACACGTCCTCATACTGTTACAACTGTTCACTGCTTGATGAAATTCATCTGATGAACTTGATGTCATATTCTTCACTGATGAAGCATATGAGATTGTAAGCTACACTAATTCATCTGCAGGATGATCAACCCAAAACCACTGAATGGGTCCTCGATAGTGGATGTACAAATCACATGATCGGTGACAAGAATCTATTGATGGATGCTCCTTATCACCATCACCTCTGAAGCATATCATCTTTCTTTGACAAAGGCAAAAGTCGGTATTGGGTCTTGGTAAAGTTGCTATCTCTAAGGACAAGCACATGGACAAAGTCATGCTTGTTGAGTCCTTAGGATACAATCTCATGTCAGTCTCAATGCTTTGTGATCTTGATATGGTTGTTGTCTTTGGCAAATATCGCTGTGTTGTGATTATGGAAGTCGACAATTCCAAAGTCTTTGAAGGCTTTAGGAGAGGAGATCGTATATTGTTGATTTCTCTCAGGGACCACAACCAGCCGTGTGTTTACTAGCAAAAGCTTCGAAGGCTGGCTATGGCATCGACGACTTGGTCATGCGAGGCATGAGGAATTTGAACACGCTTGCGAAGAAGAAGCATGTCATTGGCATTGAGAATGTCAAATTCCTCAAGGATCCTTATGCGGAGCATGTGAAGCGGAAAAATGACCAAGGCCAAGCATCCAATAAGACCATCATGACCACTACCCGTCCATTGAATTGCTTCACATGGACCTCTTTGGACCTAACCATTATTCAGCAATCACTAATGATGCATCTTTATATGGTTTTGTCATTTTGTTGATTA